>PVLC010000303.1:164584-239676 GCA_004027655.1 Graphiurus murinus
GTACTGGGGATTGAACTCAGGGGCATTCTACCTCCGAGCTACACCCCCAGCCCTATTTTTTATTCTTTATTTTGAAACCGAGTCTCACTAAGTTGCGGAGTGCCTCACTAGGTAGCTGAGGCTGGCCGCGAACCCGGATCCTCGGGTCTCAGCCTCCCAAATGCTGGGATTACAAGCATGCGCCACCACGCCCGGCTAGAAGCTTTAATTTTTTTTTAAATAAGGGTTTTTCTGGTCCAGAAAAAATAATTTTCATGCATGATGCGAGATTTTGTAGTAAATTAAAATTAAAGTAATATTTTGCTCCTAGACATGTTTTCTTTAGGACTCCAGCACAATTACATCTTCTTTAGATCTGTGAATTTTGCCAAATATTGTGTGTGTGTGTGTGTGTGTGTGTGTGTGTGTGTGTGTGTATATGTATGGTACCAGGGATTGAACCGAGAGGCATTCTTTGACTGAGCTACACACCCACCCCATTTTATTTATTTACTTACTTACTTATTTATTTATTTTGAGACAAGATCTCCCTAAATTACTGGATGCTGGCCTTGAACCTGTGATCCTCCTGTCTCAGCCTTCCATGAACTTGAATTTTTTCCTGCTTTTTAAATATACTTTTATTGGCGCATTATAATTATGCATTCTGATGAGGTTCAGTGCACTTGGTGGATTTCCCTCACATCCCCCACTCCCCCCACCACAACACGTTAGTGAGGTTGGTAGTGATGGGGTGTAGCTTGGAGGTAGAATGCCCCTGAGTTCAATCCCCAGTACCACTAAATAAATAAATAAATAAATAAATAAATAAATAAATAAATAAATAAATAAATAAATAAAACAATTTAATGTTATAATATAATTCCTTCATTATGAAAAAGGACTTTTTAATTGAACAACTATGTTACAGAGAAATTAACAGAAATTTCCAAGGTTTGCTTGCTTGCTTTGCCCCTATACCAATAACTTAACTGTGACCTTGGTTACATTCCAGAGTGTAAGAGCTTTTTGGTATAGAATAGATTTTTGGTAGTTTTGATAGATTTTGGTAAGAGCCTTTGGGTATTGAACAAGTTTTTGGTAGTTTCTAGGGTAGTTTTTGATCATTTTTTGTCAGTTTTGAGAGATTTTGGTAGCTCCTTCACTTGCTAGCCAAGTGCACCTCACTGATTTACCTATAAAATGGGACTCATAAGAATACATTAAAACAGGTTGGATTGACCAAAAGTAAAGGTATTGAAAAACTATATAGAATCCAGAGAATAATAATTTAAAAACTGTGCAAAACAAGTTCAGAAAATAAATCCAGATGGTTTGGGGGATCTATTTAGCAGGGACTAATGAAATACCCTCCTGGGCACAACCCCAGACAGGAGAGACTGGAAGCCCCTGGAGAAGGATACCGGGGAATGTGGGGTTACAGTTTTACTACTTGACAAGGCTCCTTAATTGACAGGTGTCATCTAGACTAAATTCAGTGAGCAAGAGAGCATCCCCCTGAGAGAAATAATAGTCCTTTACTCTAGGAATGGTCTGGAACGCACAAAGAACAACAAAAGCCAAACAAAATGAAGCCCACATTATCTCATAGAGTTTTATGAAAGTTAAAGATAAGATGTGTATAAGATTCACAATATCTGATATCTGGTAAAAGCTGTAAGTATTATAATCTAGGGGAGAAAATGAGCAGTGCTTTAGCTGCAACGCAAGGTTATGCCATCATTAACAATTCTGTCACTAGGAGAAGTTCCTGGTGTTATAATAACTCTAGAGTTCCCTAAATTGGACAGGCTTGAGGTTGGCTCTCTCCTGTTCATTAACTTCATGCCCTTGAGTCTTTACCCTTCCAGCCAGTTCTTCCTTGCACTAAATGGTAGCAATAACGTTGAGCTCTGTCAGAGGGCTGCTATAGAGAATGATTTATGACCAGTTGTCAAGGACTCGGGAAATAGAGGGGGGGGGGTGTTATTGCCAAGAGTCTCTGGTAGAGTCCAAGGGAAGAATCAAGACAAGTTGCATATAAGCACATTTTTAATACTTTAAATGATCACCCTGCCTCCTTCCAAAAAGGAGGTTTGACTTCATTATTTTATACAAGTAGCAATGGTTCAGTTCTGAGCTGATCAAATTCAGGAAGAAAGCTAGAGAAATGAAATTCAGAGGGGATCAACCAGGATTTATTTTGCATTCATCATTTAAGAAACATGTCTATAGCTCAAATAGAAAAATGAGCAAAGGGAATAAAAATCAAATAAATACAAATATGCAATTAGTATATAGGAGAAGTTTCAACTTTGCTAATAGCAAAGAAATACAGGTTTGATGGCGATATCAGATCCTATTGGCAAGATCCTAAAGACTTCTAATACCTACCATTAGTAGAGGAACAGAAGACTGGTACACTCCCAGCTTGTTGAGGGGAATATAAATTGGCCCAGCTTTCCAAAAGGCAAATAAGATAGCTGCCAAAATTAAATCATAAGATACCATTTATGCCAACATTTCACTTCTAGTAATCTGCCTTACAGTAGTATCCATATATGGAATCAACAAAATATGCATGTGAATATGCACTGGATTTTTAAATTTTTGATACATGATCATATATATATACATATACATACATATGTATTTATGGGGTACAGTGTGATGATTTAATACATGTATACAATGTGTGATGATCAAGTCAGGTTAACTTGTAGGTCTAGCACATCAAACAGTTATCAATTCTTTGTGCTAGGAACATTTGAAATCTTTTCTATTACCTAGTTTGAAACACAGAATTGTTAGCACAAAAGTTATCCTACTGTGTTAAGAATATTAGAAGTTATTCCTCCTATTCCACTGGATCCTAACCTCCCTTCTCCCCACCCTTCCCAAGTGCTAGTAACCACTATTTTACTCATAGCTTCTATAAGATCTATTTTATCTTTAATAGGAGAAAATAGAAGTAATCAAAATGCCATTGAGGGATTGTTTAAAAATTTGAAACAACCATAAAGTTGAAATTCTGTGTAGATGTTCAAGAAAAAAGTATTATCTACTAAAATGAAAAAATGCCAAACAATACATTTTAAAATGCAAAAAATAAGTTACAGAAAATTTGGAAGGTGCTTCTGTTTTATAAATAAGTGTTCCTAGATGTTCTAGAAGGGCTGAAAAGTTATTGTTCAGGAATTTTTTTAAACTGCCACTGAGCAGCTCCGGTAGGATTGGTGAGGTAAAGAAGAGGACTGGATTCATCAGCCATGAATTTCGCTATCAGAGTAAAGCAATACTATGAACAATAAACTACTCAAACCCAGTACCTACGAGAACAGTCAGCTCATACCAGTCCGCCAGGAGTATCGACGTGGGGGAATTCTGTTTCACCTGCCAGCTGCATCCTGGTCACTTCAGCTCCCTGTCTCAGCTTCCTTGTAGGGAAAATGGACAAGTTCATTATCCTCGGCAGCAGATCTGGAAGTCTTACACGAAGGACCCAAGAGAATTTTAGTGGGAGTATATAAATTACATTTAGAAGGCCCATCAAGCCAGCTGGGGGAAAATGCATCTTTATATTTTCCAAACTCTACC
Organism: Graphiurus murinus; assembly: GCA_004027655.1. Taxonomy (NCBI): domain Eukaryota; kingdom Metazoa; phylum Chordata; class Mammalia; order Rodentia; family Gliridae; genus Graphiurus; species Graphiurus murinus. The sequence goes on from PVLC010000303.1 coordinate 168,161, forward strand.
TGAAACTTTGTATTCACTCAATTATGAATGCAGTCACCGAATTATAACACTATTAACAGAGCCTTCCATATCATGTTGGCAGTTCTTGCCAATACATTGAAATATTGTCTATACTCATCACTACATAAAAACGACTATAGATACTATATGTGTTGCTAGATCTTATTAAGGAGTTAATCACTATAAAAATTACTATAAGTCGGGCATGGTGGCGCATGCTTGTAATCCCAGCATTTGGGAGGCTGAGCCAGAGGATCTGGGTTCGAGGGCAGCCTCAGCTACCTAGTGAGGCACTCTGCAACTTAGTGAGACCTAGTTTCAAAATAAAGAATAAAAAATAGGGGAGGGGTATAGCTCGAAGGTAGAATGCCCCTGAGTTCAATCCCCAGTACCACACACAAAAAAAATTACTATAAATATCAGATGTGTTGCTAAATCTTACTTAATGAGTTGGTAAGAAGCACAAAATTAAAATTGCATTTAAAATTATGTTGACATCTATCAATGGAATTGGTTTTGTAATCCTATAGTCTCATTTTATGCATTGGAATACAACACTAAGACAAGGTCTATCAACTTTGCCAGGATATCAAGGAAGTCAAGGACCTCCATCTTTTTTCTTCTTTGCTTTCCTGTAGATGAAACCAACAGCTGGCTTTCAGGAAAGGGACACAAACCTCAGGAAAGTAGCAAATCCCTGTGGGATCAGGGAGAAATAGCCACAGAGGAAGCCATAAGTCAGGACTGACATGGGCAAGGGTAGACGGCCATGATGGACTTGGGTTAGACAGTACTCAGTTTCTTCTTTGCCTAGATAATTAACTTGGTTAAGATGCATACATTCCTTCCTCTTCTCCACCACCTCATGAAGAAATTGTCCAAAGACAAGTTCGCAAATGTGGGAGGTGGCAGAGGTACCAAGTCCCATGTTCTAGAATCTAAATCAGTGCTTCTCAGTACTAGCTGTACATTAGAATTTCCTGGGAGCTCTTGAAACTGTCAGTGGGAGGGTGAAGGGGTAATGTATGTCCCTGGCTTCCTTCTTGAGGGAAAATAGTGGGAGGGGAAGGAGGGACCCAGTTGCTCAGGTTCCTGCTTGACGCACCCCTCTGAGAAGCTGGAGGTCCCTCATTGGAGCCAGGATGAACCGTAAGATGCAGGAGTGTCTGCAAGCTCCTGTTGCGGTTAGCTCTTGCAAGTAACTTCAAACGCCTTTGCGGTGAAAGGGAAGGTGCTCTGGAGTTGGAGCTCACTGCTCACCTCCCAGAGAGCCTCCTCTGGGCAGAGCCCATGGGGAGAGAGGCCGCCATAGCTAATTGTTCTGTGTCTGCGCTTGCTTTCTGCTTGACTTCCCTGAAAGTCGAGACGTGCTTACTACACCTCTGCCCCTCTTTTTATCCTGTTCAGCTACTGCAGAAGCTGTGGCTGCATGGCTTTCTGCTTCATCCTTGATCCAACAATAGAGGCAATTATAGCGGAGTAGCAAGTGCTTCGCCTGGGTTTCCTCCTATGTCTGATGAGGCTCCATCTCAATAAGAGGAGGAAAGGGGAGGCTGGCTTTTCTTTCTGCAGGGTTCTGCACTCCCTAACTCAGCCATTAGCTCCTCTCAATGCTTTTACCCTCCCAAATAGATAGCAGGAAGCAGGGCAAAATGCAAGGGGTTCTAGGGACAGATGCCTGGGTTTCAATCACCACGTATACCAACCTTGGGCAAGTTGTCTGACCTCCTGGTACTTTGCTTTCCTCCTCTGGGAAATGAGGATAGGCGTAATAATAGTAATACACACTATATCAGACCATATAATCAAATAGGATCTTTCCTATAGAGTAGTCATTCCTCAGAATCCATAGGGGATTTGTTCCTGGCCCTCTATGGACACCAAATTCTGTGGATCCTTAAGTCCCTTATATAAATGGTGTGGTATTTGCATGAAACCTATGCACATCTTCCTGTATACTTTAAAACATCCTTAGATTACTTCTAATACTGAGTGACAATATAAATTGTTATTGTACAGTATTGTTAAAGAATAATGAGAAAAACGACTGTACATATTCAGTACAAAAACATACATTTTGAATCCATGAGTGCATAACTCCTGGCTATGGAAAGCCAACTAACTGTACCTAGCACAACACATGATATTTATATAATATATACATCAGTAATACATATGCACACATATCAGTGTATACGTGAATGCGATCATTGTTATTTCCAGGGCACATTATCCTTCTTCTCCCCACCTGCAATTCTTTCTCTGCATTCCAAACTCTTCTTACACTAGTGCTGTTCCACACAAAGATAATGCAAACCATCTAAAATTCTCTAGTAACTGCATTCCAGAAAGTAAAAATAAGCAGGTAAAATTCATCTCAATAGTACGTTTTATTTTACCTGATACATCCAAATATGTTATCATTTTGACTTATAAACAATAGAAAAAGTAAAAAGATGTTTTAGGTTATGTTTTTGTTTAATATATATGTTTTTAAGCCTGAAAACTGGCGTGTGTTTTGCAGTTATAGCACAATTACACTTGGATTACACATGTTTCAAATGCTCCCCAGCCACATGGAGCTGGTGGTTTCATAATAGATGACAAAGCCTTCATTCATCACGCACTGAAAACTTGCCAACCCTTTGTGTCCCCTTCAGCCCTTATCATCTTGTGGCTCTTTATCCATGGAGGATGTGTTTATGGAGGGCCTATGACGTGAGTGTTATTGATATAAAAGTTACATAGTCCTTATCATGAAGTAAACTGTTTCTCAAAAAACCTTCATACACTGAAGTTTTGGGTTTTTTTTTTGCGGTACTGGGGGTTGAACTCAGAGGCATTTTACCTCCAAGCTATACCCCTAGCCCTATTTTTTAATTCTTTATTTTGAAACAGGGTCTCACTAAGTTGCGGAGGGCCTCACTAGGTAGCTGAGGCTAGCCACGAACACAAATCCTCTGGTCTCAGCCTCCCAAATGCTGGGATTACAAGCGTGCGCCACCACGCCCGGCTCATACACTGAAGTTCTAAACCATAGTAAATACAACTTTATTTGGAGATAGGGTCTTTACAAAAACAACCAAGTTAAAATTAGGCATCTTTCCAAAGAAATTGAAGTCAGAATATTGGAGTGATACATGCAAATCCATATTTATAGCAGCACAATTCACAATAGCCGAATTATGGAACCAACCTAGGTGTTCATCAACAGATGAATGAATCACAAAACTGTGGTGCATATACACAATGGAATTTTACTCAGCCATACAGAAGAACAAAATTATGTCATTTACAGAAAAATGGATGGATCTAGATAATATTATGTTAAGTGAGATTAGCCTGTCTCAGAAAATGAATAGTTGTATGTTTTCTCTCATATGTGGAAGCTAGGGAGAAATTGGGTAACAAAAGAGACCTCAGATAAAAGAGTAGAGACACCAATGGAGCTATGGAGGGGGTTAGGAGGGAGAGGAGGGGGGAGAGGCATGATAGAGGTAACAGGTTAAATAATGCCACATGCATATGCGAAATTAGTGACAGGATCTGGAGGACATGTATGGGGAAGGGGAAGGAGTGGCATGGGATCAGGAGGGAAACATGCCCGGTGCTGTGCGTGTGAATGTTCCCATCGCGCTGAACCTCATTATGATGTATAATTACAGTGCGCCAATAAAAGTATCAGAAAGTGAAGTAGAGTGAGGGAGGCCATTGCGGAGGGCCTAGTCCATTGGAATGGTGTCCAGAGAAAGAGAGGAAACCTGGACACTGAACCACAGGGAAGACCAAGGCGAGGACCTGGGTGATGATCCCACAAGCCAAGGCACTCCACAGACGGCAGGTGCTTGGTGGATCGTGGGAGCTCCTCTCCCTCATGGCCCGCAGAAGGAAACTTCACCTCAGATCCCTGGCCCAGAATGGAGCCGCAGCACGTACCTGCTGTTTAAGCCACCCACTGTGTGGAACTTTGCCAGGGCAGCCCCATCAGGCAGATGTTCCTCTCACCCCTTTTGCCAGAAAGGAAGCCCTCCACCCTCACAAGTAGTGAAGGAGCCCACTGGAGTCTGTGACCAAATGAAGAAAGAAAACAAGCCAGACGTGGAGGTGCACACCTGTAATGGAGGAGTGCAGATTTGAGGCTAGCCTCAGCAACTTAGTGAGACCCTCAGCAGCCTAGCAAGACCCTGTCTCAAAATAAAAAATTAAAAAGAGCTGGAGGTGTAGCTCAGAGGTAGACCACCCCTGGGTTCAGTCCCCAGTATTGGAAGGGAGGGAGAGAAGGAAAGAAGGAAGGAGAAGGGGAGGGGAGGAGAAGAGAGAGAAGGAGAGAGGAAGGGAGGAAGGTAATCAGGTAATTACAAGGTCATAGGAGACAAAGACAGTAAACACACACATACATACATTATATACAGTATATACACATGCACAGTATAAACAGCATATGTATACATACATGTATGCATACACACACAAGAAACATAAACAAATGTATGATTGCACGTTACCGAGGCACACTGGCTGGGGATACCATGAGGGCGGAGGAGACCCCTATGTCATGGGGCTCAGGTGGCATCCTTGGGGAGAGGCTGCTCAGGCCTCACATCTGAGGAAGCGATGATGTGTGATCTGGGGAATCCAAGGAAAAGGAATAGCGAGGGCCACCCTGAGGTGTGAGGGTGCCCAGCTCCTCTAGAAACTGCCCCAAAGCTCTTGTGTCAGAGGTAGTGGCCAGGTAGAGGTGCCAAGAAGTGAGGGTAGGTGAGAAGACAGGAGCCCTGTGGAGTGTCGCAGGCCATCACTGGCAATGCAGTCTTATTCTGAGCACAGCTGGTGAGTGATGTGATGTGACACAGGTTTTTAAGAGATTGCTATATCCAGGTGCGGTGGTACACGCCTATAAGCCCAGTACTTGGGAGGGTGAGACAGGAGGATTGCAGGGTCAGGGCCAGCCTCAGCAACTTAGTGAGGCCTTGCTTCAAAATAAAAAGGGCCAAGGGTGTAGCTAGAATGTCCCTTGTTTTAATCCCTGTGCTCCACGAAGTGGAGCGGAGCAGAGTGGAGGGGCTGGGAGGCCCCCGTGACAGCTCTCTGGTGGAGAATGAAGAGCAACTGAAAAAAGAAGAGTGAGCTGGGAAGATGGGCATCTGTGGGCCATGGAGATTTCCTTGGTGCGCCTCTTGTGGCAGCTGCCTGGAGGACAAGGATACTCAGTACCCAGCAGGGGAGAGAGGAACCCAAATAGCCTCACTCCAGACACTGTGACATTTCCTGAGTTAGAGCATGTGAAAAAATGGTGAAAGTCATGCAAAGTCTATGGTCCAGTGAAAGAGTAAGACACATCAAAACAAACTGATTTTACCAATTTTCTCACTAAGTTGCTGAGGCTGGCCTTGAGCCTGCAGTCCTTCTCTTTCAGCTTCCTAGGTACTGGGATTTTAGGTATGCACCACTCTGTCCAGCTTGTCATAGATAGTTCTTAATAACAAGCTGGAATTGCTGCAAACATCATCAAATTCCAGAGATGCCGAACTTGATGAACTGATTTTTTTTCCCTGCATACTTTTACTTTGTTGACTCTGTTAGGGCCATTCCCACATATTGGGCTTTCCAGGCATGGTGCAATGAAGAGGGGAAAGGAAATCTTTCTGTGATCTGGCCTACTAATTGATTGAAATGTCAGATTATCTACAGAACTCCTGTAAACTTTGTAAAAGCAAAAATCATCAAGTACTATTTGATACTGTTTCCACCTATGCCTGCTGAAATGTCATGGTGCTATTCTATGCATACAAGATTCTATGTCTGACTGATGTTTTTCATCTTGTGCAAGAGGAATAAGCCATCTGCATAATCTCCAGCCCTTGTCTGTGGTGATCACTTTAGTTGCAATATCACAAATCCAGCATCATTCGTGTGAAGCCCAGAGTGGGCAGAAGACAGGAAGTCTGCCAGGCAAAGGAAGGCCAAAGCAGGGAGCCGTTTGGAGTGAAGTGCAAAGAAATAAAATGGTAGTTTAAATAAGTGGAAGCCCAAAGGAGAACACCAACTTCCCCTGGAAATCATTAAGTCATAGATGAGCAGTAGGGTGAGTCAGATGGAAGTCAGACTTTGCTTCACATGAGTGAGCACAGAGAGGGTCTCACTCCTCTACACTGCCAGGAGCAGGGAAGGAATACTCTCTGAGAGTAAAGAGTTACCTTTTATCATGCAAGCCAGGAGAAATGTCCCCTTATAGCAAAATCATTGTTTCATAACATCCTGTTTTATTTTTGGCAGCGTAGATCTAATTATCCAAAATTGCCTTCTTTCTTTAATATTCTTACTTATTGCCTTCCTTTCCTCTCTCTCGAATGTAAGCTCTGAACAAGCAGAGACCTTGGTGCATTCATTGTCATGTCCGCAGGACCCTAAAGTCTTGCCTTGTACCTGATGCCTCCTAAATGGGTGGAAGGAATGAATGACGGCAGAGCTAAGTCCTGCAGTGTGATGACCTAATGTCACTTAACTAGAAATCCCTTCTGTCCCCAGGAATTCACTCCAGGACACCCTATTCTAGATGAGGGAACTTTCAGAAGGGATGTGTTTTGTTGTGACGATAGGTCAAATGAGCTGAACATTGCATGTTATATCCTAGTTGCCTCATTGAGAATCTTCCCTCATCTTTCAAAATTGCACATTTTGCAACTAAGTATTTCAGCTGAGTATGATTCACCTGCCTTGGTCCTGAAGGAACACATTCTGTGACCTTTGCCAATTACCCTAGGACCCTCTGGTTCACATTTCATCTGAGTCCCTCATTCAGTCTCACTCCCTCCCTAGGGTGTACCCCTTCAAGACTTCTCTCTTGAAATTGACGTTAATCCCACCAAAGAAAATGCTGGCATTTGAAATTAAATTTCTGCTTCCTGGTAGGCCAGGCCAAATGTCAGCGATCTCTGAGTACTGTGGAAAGATGTTTCCAGGAACTTTCTCCAGTCCCACCAGCAGAGTCCCCAGCTGTGAGCTCTAACACCAGTTCCTTCTCCTGGAAGTCCAGAGTGCTCAGATTCAATACAGGACTATTCTCCATTGCCATCCTGAAGTTCCTCCATGGATTAAGTGACATCTAGGAAAGGGTTTGGAGTCCCTTAGGCAGTTGAATACATTTCCTAAATTCCTTCAGCTGGGCCCATCAGTTGGAGGCGTGACCCATCCCTCCAAAAGCAGAAAGATTTTCCAAAGAGTTAAGTCAGGGTGTTGACACATGAATTCATCTAAAGAGCAAGCTGCCTTAATGCTTTGTAAATAATTCTGCTGTCAAAATCTCACAAGCTTTTAATAATATGTTTGTTACATAATGGTGCTTATCTCTGCAAAAAGCTGTGTTGGAGCAGAATGCTGACATAATCACAGAACAGTCGAGAACATGAGCTCTGGGTCTAGCACGCCTCAGCTCAAGTCCCACTTACCAGCTGTGTCATCATGGGCCAATGACTTCTCCTCGCCCTGCCTTGGCTTCCTCCTCCACCAAATGGGGTTAGTGATGGCGCCTACTGCACAGCCTACTGCTCAGATAATTAATCAATTCATATAAAGGGCTTAACTATCGAACTGTGCTGTCCAGAATGGTAGCATGTAGCCAATTTAGATTTAAATTAATTAAAGTTATATACAAGCTTACTTCCTCAGTCGCACCACATCTCAAGCATTCAGTAGGCACATGTGGCTTGTAGCAACTGAAACCAAATTCTTCCTTCACTGGTTCCCTTCCCTCGTTGGCCATCTGGGTCACCAAAATGATACACGGGTGTCTCCTCTTACTGGGTTCCTGTCCAGTAGATTTTGATTAATGAAATCCAAGGATTAATGAAGGGTATAGAAACATCAAAGTTTATTTCAAATCAAGGAAAGAAGACACAAATACAGCTTCCCCCACACAGAGGGTGGGGAGAGGGGTCCCCAAAAGAGAGTAACCACTGAAGCTCTTGGGAGATGGGCTAAAGCCTTATTGAAGTTTCCCATCTGTTCTTTTATGATTGGTCAGAATCGTGTCTTGGCAGACCAGTGTCTTTTGTCCATTTCTAATCTTTAATTTGAATTGTTATCTTGTGAGCTGGTGGGCCCTGATCTCCTGGTGCCCACTTTCTCATTGGTGCTCTCACTTTCCTGTTAACCTCCCCCCATCTCATAGAGGGTGCTACAGATGGCCTTTTTTAGTTCCTCCTCCTCCCAGGTCCTCTGCCCTGCTTCACTACCATACTAAACTGTGCGTGTAGAAAATTTCTCTTATGGTGGAAAGCTCTGTTGGACAACATATTGCCTAAAACAAACACTATCTCCCCAGTAACTCCTGTGTTTCCCTTGCTTCCATTTACTTCACCCCAGGTTGAATCTCTCATTTCACCCCTTCTTGAATCTCTCATTTCCATGTTTCTTTCTCTCTGTTCCATCTTCACATGTCCATTTATTCATTGCCGATTGTTTTCCCTGTGTCTCCTTTCCTCTAGAGCTTCCCAGCCTGAGCCCCATGTCTCTCTGAGTCCTCCTCTATGAGACTCAGACCCTAGAGTTATGAGTTCCTAGGCCTTGGTCTTCATGCTCTTTGAAGGCAGAGACCCCTTTATATTTCTTTTTGTGTTTCTCATGATCCTCAGTTTATAATGGGCATTCTAATGTTTGAATGCAGGAATGAATGAACCTATGAATAAATGAACCAGCTTCCCAGGGAATAGGAGGCTGCACTTAGTTCTTATTCATTCTGTAAGGCACCCTTCTCTGAACCACATCTGTGCCCCTTGGCAGTGCCCACAGGGTGAGTCTGCAGGTGCTCATGTGAGGCCAGATGGCCAGGAGGTGGCTTTTCCAGGTGTGCTTTGCCTTTAGGCTTTTGAAGAGACTCTCTTCAAAAGGGATCAGGGTCCCCTGTGACCATCCAGCATCTGTGCTCTGTCTATTCTCCTTTCCTATTTGTGCTGTTAAGTGGGGTGGCCCTAGGCTCTGTGCTACAATCATCTAGTCCTGGAATGTACCCCTAACCACTGACACTTGCAAAAATAACAATTCCCCAAATAGCTCTTCTTTTCTCTCTCTCCCTTCCTCCCTCTCCTGTCCTTCCTTCCATCTCCTCTCCTTTCCTTCTCCCTCTCCCTTTCATCTTAAAAGAGTAATGTGGGTGAGACTGCAGTTTCTGGGATCCAGCTAAGAGTTCCTGTGTTGCTATTCTAATCCCTAATTGATAGTATTAATAGATGGGGCCTTTGCGAGATAATTAGGGTGTGAGGGTAGAACCCTCATCAGTGAGATTAGTGCCCTCATAAAAGACCCCAGAGAACACAGAGTATTCTTTTCTCTCTCTCTCTCTCAATCTCTCCTCTCCCCTCTCTTCTCTCCACCCTCCTTCTCCTCTCTCTTCCTGCTCCTCCTCCCTCTTCTTCCTCTCTCTCTCTCTCTCTCTCTCTCTCTCTCTCTCTCTCTCTCTCTCTCTCTCTTTCCTCTGTCTGTCCTCTCTCCATCCCCATCCCCCTCCTCCTTCCTCTCTCTGTCTCTGTCCCTCTCTCCTTGTCTCTGACCCTCTCTCCCTGTGTCTGTCTGTCTCTCTGTCTGTGTCTCTCTGTCTATGTCTCTGTCTCTGTCTCTGTCTCTCTCTCTCTCTCTGAAATCAGGTCTTTGCAACCCCAGAAAGGGTCCTCACCAGAACCCCACAATGCTGGCTCCCTGTTCTTGGACTCCCAACCTTAGAAATATGAGAAGTAAATTTCTACTGTTCATATGCCACCCAGGTCATGGTATTTGGTTACAGCAGCCTGAACTAAGACAGTTCTTATGCTGCCTCTGCCACTAACTAATTTGGGGGGGGGGGCTCAGAAATTCTCTGTTCCTTGTCCCCAGCCACACACTGAGGATAGTAATGGTACATGCTTCATAGAGTTACTGTGATAATTGAGGGAGATGCAGCATGTGAACTGCAAGAATCTTTCCTGGGAGAAAGGGCAGCTATTCATGGGCATAGTTTATGTTTTTGCCAGTATCGGTGGCTTGAGGAGTCCAGGGCTAGAAGGTAAATTGAGGTTAAAGTGCTAGACTTAGATTTCTACATTTAATGACACCAATGAGCCAGTTCCTTCCTCTAAAATGCAAAAAGCATCCCTAATAGTGTGACCCCACTATCAGTGATGGACAATTATAAAAATGAGAGCTAATATTACTTAGGGAACATTTACTGTGTTCCAGACACTATGCTAAAGGCCTGACCTACGTTATTTCATTTCATCCACTGAATAACCCACAAGACAGAATAACCAAAATGGAAACCACGGTGATTGTTAGTGGCCTAGTCTCCAAAGTCATGGCCATCATTTCTGCGAGCGAATCCTACATCACCAAGCCCAACCCATTTTCCAGGGAGGAAGCATCAGGCTCCAACTCGTGAAGGGAGCACTGTCCAGGACTTTGTAAACATGTTTTAAAACCACCGCAGATGTGAGGTCGAGGAAATTTTAAGAGCCACTTCTCTAGGTTGTATATATTATCTAACCTACTAGATAAAAATCATGTATCCATAGTGGAATACATACAGACTCGTACAAGGGTTGGCAGAGTTTTCTTATAAAGGGTTAGTTAGTAAATATTTTCCTATTTAGTAAGTACAAAGGCTAGTTGGTAGGACATGCAGTCTGTTTCAACTTCCCAACTCTGCAACAAAAGCAAGTACCAGACAATATGTGCATAAGCAGATGTGTCTGTGTTCTAATAAAATTTTATTTTTAAACATAGGCCATGGGCCAGATTTGACCCACGGCTACAATTCACTGACACTGATCTAGAACAGTGTTTATAAACCCTGGGTTTCCAGGAGACTCCAGAGGTTTCTTTTGTTTTTTAATGACTAGCGTCTATGTCACACCTCTGTTCAGCTTAATCAGAATCTCTGGGGATATGAACCCAGACATCAGTATCTTTTAAAAAGTTTCGCAGGAGATGCCAAAGTGCAGCTAGAGTTGAGAAGAACTTGAGTAAATCGGGGCCCTGCAGAGAGAAGAGCCCTGGATTACACCCACTTAGGGTGGTAGTGCCTGGTCTCGCTGGCATTTACCAGGAAAAAAGGTGAGCTCGCATATCAGAAGCTAGGTACAAAAGGCCATCTATGCACACCTGGGCTGGTCAAGGATACGGGCCCTCACAGGAAGGCTTCCAGAAGCATTGCACCACTAACGAAAAAGTATGCAGACTGCAGATACAAGGGAGAGCCCGTGCTCATCGTGTGAGGCTTTGGATAACTAAATTCATCTCTCTGTTTTCCTCTCTTCTCATTCATACAATAATAGCAAGCATTTCTGAACATATATTGTATGAGGCAGTGCGTGAAACACCTTCTGTATGTTCTTTCTCTGAGCCATCTCCCAGACATATAAAGTGGTTGACACCAGCTTGTCCATTTTGACTAAAAGAAAATTAAGGAAAGCAGCACCCTAAAGTTCTCTTATTGGAAGCATCTACCTCATCCTGTAAGATAGATCCCTGTTTCTTTAGGGCACTGCCTCCTAACCAGCAAAGCAACTGGGTCTTCAGCAAAGGATTCCACCTTTAAACTTGACCAGTTCCTTCTGGATGGTTGAGGCATGGGGGCAAACCTGTTAATTCTAGAACCAAGGAACATAAACTTGGAGGATATGGCTACAAAACAGCAGATGCTGAAACTCAGGGATTCTCTTGGTGGCTCATCCTGGTGGTATAAGTGGAAGAAAAGGGAATTTTAAATATTTTCCCATTCATGTATTCATCAAATATTGACTGAGAATCTGCCCTAAGCCCACCATGACACCAGGTCTTGGAGATTCAATTGGTAACTATGAGAGGTACACTATACTTTCAGTGTGGAATTTATAAGCCACAGTGAGAAACAGAAAATAAAGAAGTGAACTCATGAATATATAAACTAATCATGGCATGCCAGACTGTGAGGAGAGTGAACCAACTGGTGTGAAGAAGAGTAGCCAGGTCAGGGACAACAAGCTCTACCTTCAATGAAATGGTAGGGAAGGCCAGATGTGGTGGTACACACCTGTAATCTTGATACTTGGAGGCAGAGACAGGAGGATTGGAAATGTTAGGCCAGCCTCAGCAATTTAGTAAGGCTCTCAGCAACTTACTGAGGCCCTGTTTCAAAATAAAAAATGAAATAGGACTGGGGTATAGCTCAGAGGTAGAAGCCCCTGGGTTCAATCCCCAGCATCACAAAAGGAAAGAAGGAGGGAGGGAGGGAGGGAAAGGAGCCCTAAAGGGAAGTGGATTTAGGCTGAGGCCTGGAGTGTGGGGAAGAACCAGGATGGAGATTGGAAAGGGATCAAGTGTTCCTGGCAGAGGGAAGAGAGGTTGGAGGAACTCTCAGATGGGGGGAAACTAGATTTCCAAGAAGTGGAGAAAAACAAAAGTTCAATGAGAAGAAGAGTGAGTTGAGATGAGAAATGTTGTTAGAGAGGTTAGTGGAGATGAAATTGTCTCCTGAGAAGCTATGATTATTCTAGAAGCAAGTGAGAAGAGGCATAGACAGTTTTTAAGCATTGGCATGACATGACCTCCTTTACATAATGAAAATGTCAACTCTCTCTAAATTAGTCTATGAATTCAGTGTGTAATCTTCATAAAAGAACAGCAGATCTGCTGTTTTTGAAAATAACCTCGTTTGGGCTTGCATGGATGCTGCATTCCAGATGGTCAGCAGGAAGCAGGTGACCAGGTAGATGGTGATTGCCAGTGTCCTGAGGAGCAGTTGTGGGGCTTGGACCAGGGAAAAGAAAGTAATGGCATCCTTCACAATATGGTTATAGAGTCAGATTTATGTTTTCTTGAGCCAATGAGGTGTAGACGTACGTATTTCAGCTACTTCCGGAAGGCTAGACTGATTCATAGATTTCTCCTGGGCCAATCTAATGCAGTGGTAGTTGTGGTGAGCAATTTGAGGTATAGTCGAAAGGGTACAGAGATGAATTACTCATGTCTGTTACAGTGCAGGAGAAAAGTATGGTAATAGGTGGACGGGTATGTGCATTCTCTGGATCAAGTGCTTCCTTTGTCCTAGAGGCTCCTATCCTTTGTTGAACACAATAATTACCTGGGAAGAAGGGTTTCCCACTATCTCTTAAAAATTCTGACCTAGGGTTAAGAGTGAGCTTTGAGCATCTATATGTTTCTTTTTGAAATAAACTCTGAGGTAGTTCTGGTGTAGACCAGGATTTGAGTGCATGATCTAAAATACTGCCATCTATACTCTTTGGCAGATTTGGAAAAACAGTGGTGGTGGCAGAGATTTTAAATGATGGATGCTAAGTGACAGACAATGCTTATAAAAAGAAAATCACTTGCATCTGGAGTTAGAAATGCATTTCGTAAGAGAGGAGCATATTAACCAAAGAGGATCACGCTATCTTTTCATTCACTGTTAGTCAGCTTTCCATCATTGTGACAAAGGACCTGACATGAACAACTCATGAAGAGGAAAGCTTTATTCTGGCTCACGGTTTCAGAGGTTTAAATCCATGGTCACTTGGCCCTGCTTCTTTGGGTCTGCCGTGACACAGTACATTATGGTAGGAGTACATGTCAGAGAAGACCAGAAAGTAAAGGGAGACAGGAAGAGGCAGGATCCGATATCCTTTTCAGTAGCATGCCACCACCAACTTAACTTCCTGCCTTTAGACTCCACCTCCTAAAGGTTCTACCTCTCAATAGCACCACAGGCTGGAGACCAAGCCTTCAACACAGGGACCTTTGGAAAATACTCCCAAAACATAGCAGTATATTAATCTGAGGACTGGCAGGTACCAACTGCTGGAAGAATTTTTTTAATAAAATACATTTGTATAGCAGTTTTAGTAGGTTCATATCAAAATTGAAATTTATGTTCATTTCAAGATTAAGAGATTTCCTATATACCCCCTGTGCAGCCTTACCCCACTATCACCATCCCCCACCAGAGTGGTGCATTTCCAACAGTTGATGAGCCTGAATCAACACATCCTTACCACCAAAGGCTATGTTTTGCATTAGAATTCACCATTGATGCTGTACATTCTATGGGTTTGGACAAAGTTATAATGATATATATCTACCATTATAAAAGTCATATGGTTCTGCTGCCCCTGAAATGCTCCTCCCTCCTAACCCTTAGCAAACAGTAATCCTTGTACCATAGTTTTGCATTTTCCAGGAAGTCATACAGTGTATGGACTTCCCGGGTTTTCTTTCTTCACTACTAGTATGCATTTACATTTTCTTTATGTCTTTTCATGGCTAGGTAGCTCATTTTTTGATACACTTAAAAATATTTTATTGTTTGGAGGTCTGTTTACCCATTCACCTACTGAAAGACAACTTAGTCACTTCCATGTTTTGACAATTACAGGGATGTTATAAATATCTGTATGCATGTTTTAGTTTGGTTTGGCTTTGGATTTGGCTTTTTGGTGGTTGTTGTTATTTTGTTGTGTATATATGTGTATACCTAAGTTTTTGACCTGTTTGAGTAAATTACCAAGGAGTGGAGATAGTTATTTTTGAGGTGTGCTTTCCTCTGTTTGATGATGGATGTACTTTGAGAAATTCTGTGACTAGGCAGGGAGGTCCTTCACACTCTTAGACACTTGCAATAATCTAGCCTAATCAATCATTAGTCTATGTTTCTGAGCTGCAGCTCTCAGATCCAGGGCCAGGGAGTTTGGACAAGTCTGTTTTCACAATGCTGCAGTGAACACAGAGAGAGAGAGAGCCAAGGTGCTTCTTTGTAATTTATACAGGGAAATGAAAATGGCCCTGGAAGCTGCTGCATTTTATTGCTAAGTCAGACATTGACTTCCCCTGTGGCCTTGGAAAGTTGTTTATCGTCTTGGATGCTGTCTCTCAGTTCAGGAAAAAAAAAGGCTTGCTGTTCACTTTGGAGGTAGTACTTTATGAGGAAGAAAGTATAAGGTTCTGCACAGCTGCCATGCTCCTACAGTTCATCATTCCTGCATTTAGGGAGCACCTACTCTGTGCCAGGTTCTGTTCTAAGCATTAACTATAGTCATGAAGAGCAGACATTGGTCCAGCTCCCATGGAGACAATGGGAAAGTACCTCAGGAAGATTTGTGATGGTAGGGTTAATGATGATTTGTCCAGCTAACATTTATAACTAATCATGTAACTCTCCAGTTGACTCTTCTTGAGTTTCAGCTTCATATCATATGTAAAATTCACCTGCAGAGTCTCCCTAAACAGATATATCAGTGTGCATACTTGGGTAGCAAGCACCTTAAATTGATTCCAACCAACTTAACAATAGCAACTTGTTAAAGAAATAGCTGGGCAGTCACATCTGGAACAAAACACTTCTGCGGATCACGGATGCAGATGTTCTGAGGCAGCATCCACCATCTGAATGACCGAACTCCAACTTCATTCTTCCCTTTTACTCCCCTACTTGCAGTTCACATTCTTGGAAAGCTATCCAATTGGTTTATTGGGTGTTTTTTCCATGTTTGGCTTGGGTAGATGGATAGACAGTGAGCAGGAAGGTCATACTTTGTTGGAGATTGCCATTCCACCAGAACATGGTGGGAGTAGGGAGCAAAGGATCACTGAAGGAAAAGGAGTGACACAGTGCACCACTGCCCAAAGAAAACAATGCCAGGATAGGACAGGCAACCCAGTAGAGCCCCACACTATGCAGGCATGCATGGCGGCCTTGAGGAGGTCATACGGTAGATGACAAAGGGCAGCATGAGTTCATGAAACAAACAGCTGCATATCCACACGCAGCCCCAAACACATTTTCTCATCTCAATATCATGTATAGGGAAAGAGAGGAAATAGGGAGGAAGCCAGAGAGAAGATCACCAAATGTGTGTATGTTATGTCCCTATCATTCTGAACTACACTATGATGTGAAATTACAATGCACCGATAAAAGTATATAAAAAAAATCAAGTGGTCAGGTGTGATTTCAGATGTCATCGATTACAATGAGAATGACTGATTATTCTGTTATTATATTATAATAGATGACTTGGATTCTTTAAAGCAAACCCAATCATCGTGTTTCTATACTACCTCTTTTCCCTATCTTCTCATACTCAGAAACACTGCTGATTGGGCTTTGACTTATTTAACAGATTCATAATAGATTATTATCAACTCTGTCCTCACTCCCTAAATCCTGGTCTTGCCCCTGTAGAGTCCTCTAAATTCAGTGGTCCACCTCAGACCACAGGTCCAAAGGATGCTGGCCACATTCTTGTTCTCAGTCTTCCCTCTTCCCTGGCTCCCATCATGCTTTGCTGCCCTGGTTTTCTTCCTTTTTCTAGTTGTTCCTTCTCTGATTCCTTCATGGAATCCTCATGGCTCCTGAATTTGGCCCTTTCTCTGGTTCTCACATGAAATTCAATCTTCAACCCCCCCTCTTTTTTTTTGAAACTGAGGATGGAACCCAGGGGTATTCTGAGCTATACCCTACTCCTTAAATTACTGTGTACTGGCCTTGAACCTGCAGTCTTCCTGTCTCAGCCTCTCAAGTACTAGAATTATAGGCATGTACAACTGCACCCAGCTGATCCTCTCTTATATAGTCTCAGCCTCAGTGACCTAGAGTCCATTGACTTCTGCCTTTTACATTCAGCTGATTCCCAAGTTCCTGCCTTTTGCTTTAATCTCTCCATTATGTCCTGAGCTCACTAATTATTTGCAAGTAATCTACCCACATCTTTAACCCATTATGTTATGTCACTTCCTCATATACAAAAGACATCTACAGAAACTTACTGAGCAATTTTATACGTATCCTATAAAATACCATAGATTTTATGGGTTTCCAGTACACATACACACACACACACACACACACACACACACACACACACACACACCAGTGGGATATATTTTGATGATGTCACACCTTGCCCCCAAAGCATTTTAAGTCTTCCCCATTTAATGCAGGGGTCATAATCTCAAATGCTAACATTTAACACAAATGACTGAAGTGAGATTGTTGTAATAAAAGTCAATTTTATTTTTCATGACCTACAATGTAAGAACAAAACACAACACAATTCACACATCTTCATGAAGATTATGTTTTTTTATCCTAAGAAAGACCTGACAAGAAATCACACTGCTATTTTCCTAAGGAATGATGAGGACTTTGGCTAACTGGAGAATAAATATCCTACCTAAAAGGGGCAGCTGCTAATCAGGCCCAGCTCCAACATCATTCACAGATCTTCCAAAATGTCAAGAGAAGCCAAAATTCAGCTGGGCGCAGTGGTGCACACCTGCAATGCCAGGACTTGGGAGGCTGAGACAGGAGGATTGCAGGACAATCCAAACATGCCATGCCGTGTGTGACTTGGTTCTGGAGAAGAGCTCATGCTCTTCCCAGCTAAAATGCTTGTCACATCCCTCTCCTGTTCTGCCTTTGCGAGAGCCAGACCACTCATCATCCTTCTAAAGCAGCTTTGGCTTCCCTCCACCACACTCTGCTAATGTGTTTCCCTCAGCTAGAATGCCTACTCACCTCGTCTCTCAGTCCAGCCTTTTGAAGTCTTATCCATCCTCCCGTCTCAGAAGCTACTTCTTTCTAGAAGCTTTTCCAGTTATTAAAAGAGAAACAAGTCTCCTGGGAAAGAGGACTCAAGAAGCTATTAGTACATTCACATGAATAGATTTATCAACCAGAAGCAAAACTTAAGGCTTTGAAAGGTTAGAGCAAGGGTCTGGTCAATTTTGGTGACTTGGCAGAAAGAAATGCTATAACATCACATATGTGTGTGTCCAAAGGTATTTACAAATGTGTCATCCAAATACAAATGAATATTTTATGCCCTACAATCCCTCTTGAGAGTGATGGAGAAGCAACTACATTTTGTAAAGCCGTGATTCAGTTCTCAGGCAAGGCACCCCAGGGCACTGGCATTCACGTGAAGGTCTTGGCTGATACCCAGCTGTATTTCTGACATCAGTTCTCTTCTTCCCCTGCCATGCTTGTCCAGCAGTTGGAGGACATTATCTCAAGATGACATTCCATTCTCTTGGCATTATCTCTTAATTATGTTTACATTATGATTTTGAAGTTCACTGTGTATAGTCTCTTTAGATTCACATTTCCTTAATAGGGAAAATGTTTACAAGTCACCTAAGGTTATAACAGGGGGAAAAATGAAATAGAGGAATGCATTATATGCACTATTTTTTTCCAGCTCAGGTGCAGCATGGAAAATTTAATTGCACTGTTTTACCTAGAGAAAACACTTCATTGCTTGAAGGAAATCAAATATCAACCGTCAACCCTTCCTTATTCAAGATGTATTCATTGTTAGAACCAGAAAATTTTTCTACAAATAAATATCACTAAAACTCTTGAAAGCTGTCAAATCACAACCTGGTAATAAAGGAAGTAAAAAAAAAAAAAAGAAAAGAAAAGCACCATTTGTCACATTATTCTGATTCACACTCTGGAAATATTTTTTTTTCTTTTTTTCCTGGAACTTGTCTAGAGAAAATTGCTGGTGGTGTCAACTTGATTTCTCCTATTCCTCTCATCCCACGTCACCTCTGTCTGCTGTCATAGACACCCCATGGACAGTGGGTTACAGTGTCCCCATCTCCTCTGCTGCTCAGACATTCATTGTGACCCATTGTGAGGGCTGTTTGTGAAAAGGAAGAGCAAAGTGACACAGAGTCTCTGAGTATGGCAATTTCTGAAATGTCAGCCTGAGCAAAGCCTTTTTTTTTGTGGGGAGTGGGTGCACTAGAGATTGATCCCATAGGTGTTGTACCACTGAGCTATATCTCTAGCCCTTTTTATTTTGAAAGAGGCTCTTGCTAAGTTGCTGAGGGTTTTGTTAAGTTGCTGAGGCTGGCCTTGAATCTGTGATCCTCCTGTCTCAGCCTCCCACGTACTGAGATTATGTGCACATACACTGCACCTAGCTGAGCAGTCTTTTCAAAACCTGAAAGCTTCCTTATGGCTTCAATAAGAGAGGAAGATGTTTGCAGATGACAAGAGCAAGAACCAAACGAGGCTGTGGTAGATGGAGGCCTGGAAGAATGGCCAGCTGGCAAAGCAAAAGGAGTACTAAATACGGAAGTTGGCACCTGAACCCCCCTCTACCTTCCTGTTTGCATAGTAGGCATGCCATGAATTCTGGATGACCTGAATCAGAATGGTAATACAGCAACAACATCAACACTTATTGACTATTTCCAGTCGCTGCAACAATGCTACTAGGTAGAAACTGTCATGCCTATTTTAGAAATGAGAGATGGTGGCTCCCAAACTCAGTTAGCTCAGTGGTTCTCAACCAAGTTACTCTGGCCACCCCTACCCCACAGGCAACATTTGCCAATGTCTAGAGATATTTCTGGTTATCACAACTAGAGAAGGGGTGCCACTGGTTTCCACCAGGTAAAGGACAGATGCATTGCAAACATGCTACCATGGTCAGGGCAGGGCGACAATAAAGAACTATCTACTCCAAAATGTTAGCAGTGCTGAGACTGAGAAACCTTAATTAGTCAATGGGAATTTTTTTATTAAATCCTGCATCCAAGTGTATTCTTCCAACCACGGTGTTCTACCAAGCTCACTGGTGTGATGTGATGCAGCACCGAGCAGAGGGTATGCTCTTAAGGAGCCGTTGAATGAAGAAAGGGATTGGATGAATTATTTATTTTAGGAATTTGTCCACTTTTCTGGGCCTCAATTTCCTCAACTATGAAATGGGTATGATTTATTTCAGTTCCATCTGCTACACATACAATAACTAATTTTTGCATTTTATATATTTATATATATATAAATAGAGAGATATTACATATATATGTATATATATGTATATGTATATATATATATATATATATATATATAGAGAGAGAGAGAGAGAGAGAGAGAGAGAGAGAGAGAGAGAAAATGATTTTTACCATAGATGTGTTAAGATGAAAGCAAAGAAAAAAACAAGGAAGCCGGGCATGGTGATGCATTACTGTAATCCCAGTACTTGGGAGGCTGAAATGGAAGGATCACAGGTTCTAGGCCAGCCTCAGCAATTTAGTGAGGCCAGGTTTCAAAATAATACAACATAAAGGGGGGAGTGTAACTTGGAGGTAGAATGCCCCTGAGCTCAATCCTCAGTACCAAGAAAATAGTGAAGGATAGCTAGAAAGGAGCAATAAAAATCTGGCACAGAATGTTGAAGTTTAAGGACAAAATTTCAAAATACACAGTAGGTAATACTACCAGAAAGATGAAATAGTAGTGATAATTCCTCGAAAACTTAAAAATGTCCAGTGAGATCCCTCCTGGCCCTAAGTTCCCAGCACCCTGGGACCCACCGGCCTCCTGTCTGATTATCACCTTCCCATCACTTAATTAAAAACAAGAAAAAATTCCTTTAGCTGGTAGCAATTAAGTGTTCTTTCTTATTTGTAGTTATCTTATAAAACGCCCTGGCTGTTGACAGAAGTCATTTCTCCTTGAACTACATGGCATTTTGTAGTATTTCCTGCCCAGTGTGGGATTTTTTTCATAGATTCCCTGAGAAGGTCGGTGTGATCTTACAAATCTGTGAACCGATATCAAGGCAGTTTTGCTCCTTGCTTCCAGTGGTGAATTTTAGCCACTTTATGTTGTTCTCTGACATTAGCCCTTTGGAAAAACAAGAACAGATGGGAGGACTTTGCCGCCCCTCTCGGCCCCCTCAACCCTAATCTATACAAACAAGTCTGTTGATCTCTTTTCTCTGCCACAAGCAAAGCAGCTCCTGGTGTTCTGAGCTGTGGCCATAAAGGAAGAGCCCCCTTCTTGAGGCTGTTCCCAGGCTGTTGTGGCAGATGTTGCAGGCATCCTGCTTGGCAGCAGCCTCTGGCCATCACAGCTATGTCATTAAGAAGTAGCATGAGGCCAGCAGGTTTTGGTCATTACTTCTTGGGGGGAAGTAAAGACCAAAGGGTGTTTATAATGGTGACCACTAGTCTAGGATGGCTCAAAACACACTCCTACTTAGCCTGTGCATTCTGGGAAGCTCCCTAAACAAGCCGTGAGAGTAAGGATGTTCAATAAGTGGCCATCTCAAAATGCACACCACCAGTGCAAGGGAAGCAAGATCCCATCATGAAACAAACTTCACATACAGGACATTCAAAAAGATATATGCTGGGCATGGTGGCACACACCTGTAATCCCAATACTTGGGAAGTTGAGACAAGAGACTTCCAGGTTCAAAGCAAGCCTCAGCAACTTAGCGAGACCCCATTTCAGAATAAAAAATAAAAATAGGGCTGGGGGTGTATCTTGAAGATGGAATGCCTCTGGGTTCAATCTCCAGTACATACACACGCACACACACACACACACAAAAAAAAAAAAAAAAAAAAAAAAGAAAAGAAAAAAGGGAAGGAAGGAAGACCACAAACAGAATAGAAATGACTCATTTTCAAATATATGACCATTTATTATGACCATTATGAAATTTAGGGTATTTATTTGCCTTTCCGTGCCTGCAGATGGATCATGTTCCTTCTTTATTATGCCCTGATTTACAATGTACATTGACTTCTTTGTCCCCCAACCCCAGACAAGAAGCTTCAGAAATCCAAGGGAAAGGCTCTCAAGGTTACAGTTGAAAGTAAATGAATTTCTGCTATTTGGGACAAAAGAAACTCACTACCCACTGCTATCAGTAGATCCGGGGACTTCCTCCCCACCTCACTTTTTGAACTTACTTGGGTAGATTTTTTTTATTGTTGTTTCCCCCCAACAGAAGGCAGAGCTATTTTAGCCTTTTATCCTGAAATGTTACATAAAGAAAACTAAAATGCTCTCTGTTTGCCCAAACATTTAGGGAGTTTTTTTCATTTACTGAAATGCAGTTAGATTTCCTTACCATTGTTCTCTGTTTGTAGTCTTCTGACTGCTCCTTTTACATTCCGGACTTCCATTTACTGATCCCTAAATTGAACAGTTAGGGTTAATCTGTTGTGAGGCAGCACCCACTTCTCTTTGACATTAATATCCCTGTCACCACTTCTTCGATTATTGTAGGTTTATACTTAACAGTACAATGCCAGGTAAGGTCTGCGAACAGCCCTTTCTCTCTGCATTCCTTTCATCTTAATGACTTGCGGTAGGGATGTACATCTGCATGTATATGTGTGTTTGTCCAAGCTAGGAATTCAAAGTCCTGCTTTTGTTCCATTTCAGTAAGTTTCCTTAGTCTAGGTGTTTGAGAGAAATTGCCACTCCTGATTTTTTAACTAATCCTTTTATTTTTGGGCTTGTTTCTTGTACCTGTGCCTTATTAGAACCCACCTCCTTCTTTCCTGGAAGCAAAGTAGACAGATAATCATAAGTAGATGAATGGACAGGTGACTCGTTATCTTCACTGGTGGTAGAATTTCCACCTCCCTATGATCTCATTTCCTACTTGATTGTGAGCTGTTAAGTTTAGGGACACTATGTCTGCCTTCTTTGTTTCCTTCACAGTGGGCTGCAGTCTTAACTCAATTAAGGTTTTCTTATAGTTCCTTTCGCATTGAGCTGGAAGAGAGATATTTACCCAGTATCTCTCTCAGAAGAGTGAGAAAGCCTCTTTCCCAGAAATCCTCTAGCAAATGTCTTCTTCATCTGATTGGCACACATACTTTGTATCAAAGTACCACGTCCCTAATGATCGTCACTGCAGTCAGACACACAGGATCTGCTTAAGCCAAGGAAGTCTCTCACCTGAAACTCATAATGGGTCAACTTCCCCCAATGTGCATGGGCCACCTGAAGACATTGCAGATATTGAGTGAGATATAGGGTCTTTCCACACAGGAAAATGGAGGGAAGGCTCTTTGGTTTAATCTCGACTCTGCCCTTTCCTTGGGCAAGTCACTTACCCTCCATAAGCACCAGTGTTCTCATCTGATCTGACTCACAGGTAAAAATTCTTCCCTCCCAAGTAGTAATGAGTACACCCCATGCCCATATCTTGATTGATTGATTAATTTGTGGTACTCTGGATTGAACCCAGGGGCATTCTACTGTCAAACTACACACTCAGTCCTATTTTATTTTTTTAATTTTGGAACAAGGTCTTGCTAAATTGCTGAGGGTCTTGTTAGGTTACTGAGGTTGGCCTCAAACCTGCAACCCCCTCTGTCTCATTCTCCCAAGCACTGGGACTATAGGTGTACACCACCATGCCTGGCTCTATGTCTTGATTTCTAATACTTTTCTCCCATGAAAAGAATCAGGGCTCCTTGGAGAAATGGCTTGTTCTAGGGCTGTGGTAAACAGTATACAAGATGAGCCTGTAGCATCAGGTAGGGCCAAAAAGCAAAGGGCTCAAAAAACAATTCCATAATCACAGACCTATGTCAAAAATATGGGAACCAGCAGAAGAACTCCCAATAGCCAAATGTGAGCAACAGATTAAACAACAGAATATTGGGTAATAACTCTAGGTATAAAATAGAAGTCCATTCTGTAATAAATAGTTAATTGAATAAATCAGGAATAAGAGTTAGAAGACTAAGTCTCTAATTCAGAATAATTCTAAATAATTTATATAGGTACATAAAAAGAGGTGGCACATAACTTGCCCCATAACTTTTTTTTTTTTTTGGTGCTGAGGATTGAACCCAGTGTTATTCTACCTCCAAGCTACACCTCCAGTCCTTTTTACTTTTTATTTTGAAATGGGATCTTGCAAAGTTACTGAGGGCTTCCCTACATTGTTGGCTGGTCTTGAAGCTGCAACCCTCCTGTCTCAGCCTCCCAAGTACTGGAATTACAGGCATACACTACCACACCCAGCACTCCACAACTTTTGACTACAATAGTGACTTGATGATCAAGGTTGATATCAGTAATAAGTCATGTTAATAGCATATATCCTTAATACGATGTATTGAGAATGGATATCCACTTCCATGGTCTTTACCTCTCAAACCCATAAACTCAGTGTATCCAAGAGAAAAATAATAGGCAAATCCAAATCAAAGGACATTCTACAAAATACCTGACCACTACCTTCAAAACTATCAAGGTCATTAATAGCAAAGAAAGTCTAAGAAACTGTCACTGCCTACAGGCATTGGGTATGCTAGCAATGTAATATAGCATCCTTCGTAGAGCCTGTAATAGTCACATATGGATATTTGGTAGAGCCTGTAATAGTCACATATGGATATTTGGTAGAGCCTGTAATAGTCACATATGGATATTTGGTTCACTAGTTTTGACAAATGAGCCATGAGATATCAAAAGTAGGGGAAGCTGGCTGTGGAGTATACAAGAACTCTGCATGATCTTTGCAGCTTTTTTCATAACTATTTTAAACTTAAAAACATGTATTCAAATGTTGAAAAATCTTTCTTGCCAGGTGCAGTGGCTCATGACTGTAATCCCAGTACTTGGGAAGCTGAGACAGGATTGTCCCAGTTTGAGGGCAGCCTTAGCAACTCAGTGAGACTCTCAGCACCTTAGCAAGACCGTTTCAAAATGGAAACTAAAATAAGGCTAGGGGGGTAGCCCGGAAGTAGAAAGCCCTTTGGTTCAATCCCCAGTATCATAAATAAATAGGTAAATAAATAAAGTCCTTCTGTATTGAATTGTAGTCACAAATCTACATGCTACACAAGCTTTAACTCTTCCAGTCCATTCTGTACATCAGCCACTGTGACGTTCATGAGATGCTAATCTGCACTTCTCTTTGCTCATACGTTCCCCACTCAAGCATCCAGGTTTAAACCTCCCAGTGACTTCCTCTTGCATCTGGGACAGAGATGCACAGCTCTCTCCAAACCTACAAAATCCCCTGCATGGTGTGACCTCTGCCTGTCTCCGCATCCGAATTGCACATGGATCCCGCTCCGGCCTATGCTCGAGCCACACTGACTAGCTTCTGTTTTTCTTCCTGCCATGGACCCTTGACACACACCACTCCTGTCTGAAATGTGCTTCTCCCCCCTACCAGGCTTTAGTTCTCACTTTAGGTCAGACTTCTTTCACAAGATCTTTTTATCATTCTTGGAAGCATGATCTGTTTGTAAGTGTACATTAATGTGCATGGCAATTTGATTACTATTTCAATCCCTCCCTAGATTACAAACTCCATGAGGGAAGGCCGGTTCATTTATGCTCATCATTGTATGTCCAGCTGCTAGTCCACTGCCAACACAGTCCATGTTTAATAAATATTTGTAGGAAGATGAGAAAGAAAGAAGAAAAGAATAAACTGTCTCTGGTACAGTCCCTTTTAGGAAGTTGGTGTGTGTGTGTGTGTGTGTGTTTGTGTGTGTGTGTGTTTTAGTAGTAGTAGTATTTTTCCAGAAATACATATCTCTTAAGTAAAAGTTTAGAAGTGTGAAGCTAGCTTCCTGGCCCCTCGGTTCCTAACTCTGCTGAACAGTAAAGTACAAGAAAGTATTCAAATGGCCTGGTTTGAAAGTCCTGGAACTTGATGGAAGCTGATAGTTTTTGGAGATGACTTTTGGAGATTAGCATGTGGATAGTGCTTCCCAAGCATGTGTCAAAGGCAGCCACAGATATCTAACTTCCAGTGCTTATGCTTCCTAGCAAGGACCCTCAGTTAAACTCCAGTCCATTCTGGCATTTACTGGTAATTTAGAGATTCATTGCCTTCCTAGGGGTATAGATTCTCTATGCTAAGTAGAATAAACAGTGGAAAAAAATAACTCCTGAACATATCTTTAATATCAAAGGAGAAAGAGAAGGAGTTATTTCCTTGATTCTAGAAATACTGTTATTTTGATATCAGAACACAGCCAAGAAATCTGTGGAGTGTGAAATAGGATTTCAGTTATTAAAGAAGGAGGCCTCCACCTTCCCAAACTCTCTCTGTTCCTTGTGCTGCCCAAAATAGCTCACTTTCATTCCTTGTGATTATTCCCTGACTGCCTTTGAATTCGTTAGTTAATAAGACAGCCCTGCAATGAATACTTTGGAATTCACCTACAGGTGCAGGCTCGGTGTGGCTCTTTTGATATGAGTTTTCCCCAGATGAAGTTCCCTGGAGAACAGAAGGCCTGAAGTGCCATTCTTCCCACTGTTGGCATCCACACCAGCCTCCCTCCTGCCTCCTCACCAATGACAGTGCAAAACTTAGAATAAAGTGGGGAAAGCCAGGTGTAGTGGTGCACGCCTCTAAGTATTTGGGAAATTGAAACAGGAAGATTGCAGGTTCAAGGCTAGCCTCCGCAACTTAGTGAGACCCTGTTTCAAAATAAAAGTAAAAAGGGCTGAGGTGCAGGGTGTGGTGGCACATGCCTATAATCCTAGTACTTAGGCGGAGAAAGGAGGGTTGCAGGTTTGAGGACAGCCTCAGCAACTTAGCAAGATGCTTAGCAATTTGGTGAGACCTTGTTTCAAAGTAAAAAATAAAAAGGACTAGGGGTGTAACTTGGAGTAGAATGCCCCTAGCCCAAAAAGAAGGAGGGGAGGGAGGTAGGGGGGGAAGGAAGGAAGGAAGGAAAAAAGGGAGGGAAGGGAAAGGGAGGGGAGGGGAGGAGAGGAATCCTGGAGATTACAGTCATGGAGTCAGAATCCAAGGGGCTGAAGCTCTTGAGGAACAAGGTTCTCTAGCAAGCACTTGCGGGGTAAGCTTGGAAGGAGAAGCCACTGTGGGTTTCACTCATGCAGCTTGGTCGACCAACAAAAACCTTTGCCACCATTTATGGATTTCTTCAAGGCCCTATCAGGGAACAGGAGAAAAACCAATCATAGTTCCCGTCCTCAAGAGTTTCTGGTCTTGTAGGAGCATTGGATACATGTGCAAATAATACTAAGACGAGTGTAGAAGGCGTTGCATGCTATGAGGAGGCCGTTGCGGTTTATTAAACCCCTCAGCCTGGGCCAGGCTGGGGCCTGGGGGAGAGTGGGAAAGAGCCTTTTAGACCAGACTACAGCCTATCTGAGCTGGAGCTGGAGCTGGAATGGGAGTGCCAGGGCCAGCTCAGAGGCTGGAAAGTGTGCCACAGTGCCGGCGGGGAGGCTGGGGTGCCTCGGCTCCATGGAGCTGGTGACCACAATCGGGTCAGCCCACTGCCTCTCCATTTGTCTCACTGGGTGGCGGCAGCTGAGTGCTGGTGCGCTCACAAGAGGCACACACACGGCTCTTCTCCAGGTTCCCATGTGTGTGGCTCCATCCCAGAGCTTCACTTTGCCACGGTTGCCTGGACCAGCACCTGCCTCTGAGCTGAGGGTCCCGCACGTGACGGTGTCTAGCTACCATCCTCAGTAGGCTTTTGGGTCATCAGAGGCCCACGCACCTTTGCCTCACCAGGTAACAGTGGTAGAGAAGGTGCCTCGGGGGCCCTCCACCACCTTGCTGTCTCTCTCCACTGCTCTTTGTGTTTTAGATTTACCCGACTGGACAGAGAGGGCAGATCAACCAGTTGGCTGTAATGCAGACATCCAACAGGACAGTGAAAATGAGATGCCCATTTTCCTTCAGGCATCCCAATCTCTGTCCATGATTTTCTTGGAGGTGAAGCAGGTGGAAGCCTCAGAAGAAGACAGAGAAGAGCTATAGCAGTCTCCTAAACTAATGCTGCACAAACCTGAATGGGTTTCTGGTTCTTCCTATTCAGTCCCTCTCCTCTCCTTTCCCCACTCCTTGCATGTATGTTCCTGGTGGTGAACATCCCTGGAATGATGACTGGGGATAGTAGGCCAGGCCTACCTCTTAATGAGCCCTGGAGAGTATGAATGCCCCGGTACAGTTTGTGCCTCCAAATCCTGAGCATTGGAAGATCTCACTCTGTGCCCTGCTGTAGACATCGCCCGGGGTCCATCAGTGCCCCTCGTTTGCAGCTTTGTTAATGTAAAAATTCCTCATGATGAAATGTACATGAGTGCATAAAGCATGTTTAACAAAGAAAGAATCATCTTTCCAAGGCCTAGAAATCCCAACCTCCCCCCACTGTAAGGCACCTTCTCTCGGGGAAGAGCAACTAGCCCAGGAGCTTCTCCTGTGAAATGAACTCCTCCTTTGTTCTCAACAAGATTTCTGTGGATTATCATTTCACTGAAAGAACCCCCAGAAACACAGATGTTGGAATCAAGCATTCTTTTCATGAAATAGGGGCACTGGCAAACCTAAAAAGGTAACTAAAAATGGAATTGAGTAAGAAAGAAAGTGAATAAATTTTTCCTTACTTAAAAAAAAAAGTGTTTTTCTACTTCTATTTGTTTATATATTTTGGTACTGGGGATTGAATCCAGGGGCATTCTACCTCTGACCCACACTATCAGCCCTTTTTATTTTTTATTTTGAAATAGACTCTTGCTGAATTGCTAAGGCTGACCTTGAACCTGTAATCCTCCTGTTTCAGCCTCCCAAATACCAGGACTACAGGCCTGTGCCACTGCCCCCACACACACACAGGACTTCTCTACTTTTATTTGAAGGTAAATTCAACGAGGGGCAGTACAATCCCCTGCCTAGACTCCCCACTCCTTGCCTCTGCTTCTCCCCCACCCTCGGCTTTTCTACTTTTCTTCTCATTCTGCTTGGTTTCAGGTGGTGTCTTTGGCTTTTGAATCAAGGAGAGTGTGTTGTGTTCTCACATTACCCTTCCCTCTGAACAGCAGGTCGGGTCTGAGCTGTGGTGTGTGTTGATCAGCATCCATCTCCAGGATGTCAGAGGAGGGCTGCGTTTCTGATCAGCCTCGGACAGCTCACCTGGAACAAGGGAGCTTGCAGCTGGGATGCATCCAACCTGGAGAGACTGGTCCATTCAGAACTCTCCCAGCAGGACATAGGGGTTGAACCCCTGAGTCTTTAGTGCCTTAGCACAATAAATGCCAAAGCAAGTTCCCCAGCTACCTGTCTGCCTTATTCTTGCAAACCTGACCTCTTCTGGAATGAATTTCTTAATAATATCAACTGTCAAAATTCCCATTCTTATCTTATTCCTTCCTCAAATTATTGCAGATCTCAGCTCAGAGGATAATATTGGAAAGGGTTTAAGAGCTAAAGGATTAATACCATGAAGTTAAGCCTCCATGTCAGTTTAACAACCTTCTCTTTCCCTCCATAATCAAATGTTGTCAGGGCAAAACATCTTGCTTTCTGAGGTCGGCACTGACAGTGAGCTTTCTCACCTCTGCGCTAGCGATGTTTTAGACTGGAATATTTCTTGTCTGGAGGAGCCGGCCTGTGCATTACAAGAGATGTTGAAAGGCATCCCTGGCCTGTGCCCAGCAGATCCCAGTGGCACCCTTTACCTCAATCCTGACACCAAAAATGTCTCTAGACTTTGCCAAACATCCCTAGGTTAGAGGGGACCGCTTCTCTCCCCACTTAGGTAAAGGCTACTGGCCTAGACAGATGGATATAATTTTGTCATTAAAAACCCCCAGTCTGAGCTAGGTAGATGTAGTGGCCCATGCCTGTAATCCCAGTGCTTTCGAGGACTGTAGGTATAGCTTGGAGGTAGAAAGCCCCTGAGTTCAATCCCCAGAACAAACAAACAAAAAAAAAATAGTTTTGATTAATGTAGCAACAAAACCTTTTTCTTATAGCAAAGGAGGTGGCTGGAAAAACAATGGTTAGGGAGAGACTGGATGCTTTCATCTTATAAATTATGATGGCTGATGTCATAATGTATGTTGAAGAGCATCTCCTGGATTTTTGCAACCCTGCCCTTCTGATAGGAAATTGAAGGCTGCCATGAAATTAATCAGTGCAGAGGGAGGTAGTTCCAGTCCCTGGCTCTTCTCCACTGTTGGCCAGTGTAACTTGCCAGTGCTTGTTGACTTAGAGATTAATTATTAATGATAAGGAAGCCTATGAATTTTTCAGAATTTTTTTCCTCTCCTGGTGCTTGTCCAACTTTCTATCAGCCATGTAAGATCCCTTCCAACCAGCCTAGATCAAAGCCACAGGCTGCCACCCAGGGTGTTATCTTGTTCCATGCAGGCTAGCTGCATATGTTGACTCTAAATTTTTTAATCAGCCATTTTCCAACTCAACTGCATATGTCAGGCTGTGGAGACAGAGTCCATTAAGCACCATCAGAATCAGCAGGGGCCCTGTGGCATCATGATTTGATATTTCTTTGGCAGAATTTGCCAGTAAGAAATTACAGGACTGCACATTTTGTGGAAATGTCAGCAAAATGCTGACAAGATTTAAAAGGAAGTGAAATACCATTAATGGTAATAATAATAATCTCTGCACATTCCTTTCACCTTTTAAAAGAATTTTTGTATCTATTTAGGTATCTCATTCTCTTCAAATCACAGACTTTTAGGTCATTCTTTTATTCTTATTGAATAAAATGACTAGATAAACTGATCCAATCATCCTTTAACCAGTAGATATGATAATGATTAGATGATGAAAGCACAGGATGAGTTTTCAGTTTAACCCATAAAGCCCCAGGTTTTCAGTTTGGCAGATATTTCAGTGACATCATTGATGACACTATGCTAAGATGGCTGGAAGTCATACTCCAGATTGAAATCATAATCCATCACTGTATTATAATAATATTAGATAATATTTAATTCATGTTGTAATTAATTTTGTTATAACGTTGCTATATTATAATTTATTATATCTTGACAATATTTTATTACTACAGTATATACTTATATTATATATTGTTATGCTATAATTATACTGTCATATTATTATAGTATATGTTATATAGCTATATATTATATAGTATATTTGCATTTTTATATGTGTTCCACATCTGAGATTGTGGAACAAAAAGATTTAAAAAAGACATGTAGATCAACTTAGAATACTGAGGGTTTGCTGATCCAGGAAGGATAAAATATTTATCAACAAATATATATTGAGCTACTATTTTTTTTATCATGCACTGGCTGAGCTGTTAATGTGAAATCATTTAGTCTTCTCTTAATGTTAAAACTATTTCTCAAAAATGTATTTTTCCCACTTTCCTAACTTAGACTACAAACATCTTGCTGAAAGGTATCATTTTACAAATCAATCAGTCCTGTGTCCCATAATGTTATATAAAAGGCAAGGTATTGACCTGATACATATACTTAGTATTGCTTTTAAAAACACAGTCCCCATTGCAAACTCACTTTCCTTTCAAAGGTAAGTTGCGTTTCTTTTTTTTTTTTTAATAATTTTATTGGTGCATTATAGTCTCACACCATAATGTGATGGTGACCTACGTGCACACAGCACTTGATGAGCTTTCCCCCAGCTCCCTCCCCACCGCCCTTCCCCATACAAGATATTTGAGATTGGCACTGGTGTCCTCACATGTGTATAAGGTCAGAGGAAGTGATTCCTTCATTAATTCTCCCTCTCCACCCCTTCCCCAAAGCCACCTCCCTTGCTCCACTGGAGTTTCTCCTCCACTATCTAAAGTCCCTCTTATATCCCAATTACTTCACAGCTTCTGCATATGGAAGAAAATATATGACCCTTCACTTTCTGTGACTGACAAATCTCATTTATCATAAAGTTCTTTAGGTTCATCTATTTTCCTGCAAATGACATAATTTGTTCTTCTTTATTGCTGAGTACATTTCTATTGTGCATATATCCCATGATTTTGTGATCCATTTATCTGTTGATGGACCCTTGGGTTGGTTCCATAATTTGGCTATTATGAATTATGCTGTGATAAACATGGATATGCATGTATAACTATAATATTCCAATTTCAGTCCCTTTGGAAAGATACCCAAGAGTGGTAAAAATATGTCCAGAAAATAATTTCACTTACAATAATCTCAAAAATAATAAAATACCTTGGTAAGTTCCTTTTCTAAAGGTAGTTAATTGAGGTTCCTTGGTAAAGTTTTGTTCCATTTGAGATTTTACAGTAATTTGGGGGGAGTTGGAATTTACTATAATCGCTACAAAGATTTTTTCTCTACAAGGTCTAAGTTAGCATTCTTTCAGTCTAAGTAAGCATTCCTTCAGTGAGCATTCCCTCAGGCACTGGCCTCAACCTCAGTAAGCACATTCAACTTAAGAGCTTTTGTAAACATGAAAGGGCAACATCAACTAATGAACTATCTGATCCTAAAGCCAGTTTCATGGAGAATGAGTCTGGTGTCTTGAGTTACAAATAAAATTTCAAGAGATGAGAAGTCATTTATCTTGATAGTGGTCTATCACTCAAGTATTTCTCAGCCTGGGAAATTGTTGGTACATTAAGAAGAAATGAGATTATGAGACCCCAGGGCCATCTTGATTTGAACCAACCATTTGCAAGATATGTGTAGTTCAGTCGATACTGTTTTTAATTTATACTGGTTAAAATACTGCTTATTTGCAGGCTTCTCTCTCAGGGGAGACTACTGCCTTCTTCTCTTTACCGCCTATAAGCCAAGGTCATGTTTGCATTTCTCAATGCAAATTTAATTATGTTCAATTGAGTTAATTTGAATTGATGTAGAATTGTCCACACAGGCTACACATAAAATAGAGACTTTAACGCTTCTCAAATACTCCAGATAAATTCCATATTCTTAAAGCACTTTAGCCAGAATTCCTAACAGTTTTTTTTTTTTTTTTGGTGTGGCAGAGACAATGCTTATGAAATATTTTATGTGTTTCCTTACATTTTCTAGTTTCTTTTGCAGTTAGTTTGGGCCATACTGTAGTTAGCAAACAGGCTATGAATTTTCCACATTCTTTGTCCTTCTGTTAGAAATAAATTTCTGTGGCATTGCAAGAAAAAACACATGCTCAAAAGTGACTGGGCAAGGCAATTTTACTTTTTGTAAAAAGGGATTCTGCCACCAGGACAGTCAGGTGCGCAAGAACAAAATGGCAGAAACCTGCTGGGTCTTTGATTTCTAATTCGAGAGTCCTGTACTGTGCTCCTGTTGGTGGAAGTGTAGCCTCATCATCTTTATACCATTGGCTGGAGGGCAGGCTGGAGGAGGGGTTGCCACTTGCAATTTCCAGAAAATGATAACTTTACAAAAGAACATGAGCTCATACAAGGTTACAAAATGGTGGTTTTACAAAATGGAGCTTGAGTCAAGCTATTCCTTTGATAGAAAAGATCTAATTATATTCTCACACTCTGGATGCCTCGAGGCTAGAAGCCATATATTAAAATAGCAGAGGCACCAAATGGGGTGCTCCCATCTGCCTGTACCCCTGAGTGCTGAGTGGTCAAAAGGAAGGCAGTCCATGAGAATCAGCAGTGATAGGTGGAGTAAGCAAAAAACACACTGTTGAATTAAGCCCCTGAAAGTTCAGGGTCAAGGCTCAGTGGACTGAACTAACCACTTCACATTAATTCACCTCCTCTTTTAAATTTACTTCCTCAATATTTATTTATGTGGGATTATTGTTTATTATTGGTATGAGATTATTGACCTCAACTTCAGTAAAAATATAAAATCTTAGCCAGGTGTGTTGGCACACACTTGTAATCCCTATACTTTCGAGACTGAGACAAGGAAGATTACAGGTTCACAGTAAGCCTTGGCAACTTAGCAAGACCCTGTTTCAAAATAAAACATAAAATAGGCCTGCGGGTGTAGCTCAGAGGGAGAATGCCCCTGGGTTCAATCTCCAGTGCCACACACATGCACAGCCTTCTCCCAATGTGTTGAATATGGCTACAGTTAGATATTGATATATTTGGACTTAAGAACTGTCACTTGTGTTAGAATAAGTGCTGCCCTGATGCTTTTGTTCCCCTGTAGCACACAATACAGTAGTTCATTATAAGCAGAAAGCATTTAATAAATGCTGATGATATAATTTGGGTTTTTGTTATTTATTCACTATTCCCCATCTGTAGGAGAATTTGGGGCCTCACCCTTTTTTAACATTATCTTCTCTTACCCACAGATACGTTAAAAATAACTAGTAAAAGAATACATCTACTTGGTTATGGATTTGATACCAAGAACCAATTGTTCCTTTGACAGGTCTTAATCAAGGTGAAACCCACCCTTTATAAATATTTTTGGCTTTGAACAATGGTGACAGCATGGCAGACACACACTTGGGGCAGATGAAATGAGATAATGATAGATGTGGGTAGACTCATGAATAGGCCCAATTTCTATTAGGTACTTGTGTAATGATCAGCCTGGGACTAGAAATGAGGTACATCTTGTATTTGTAACATGCTGCTCAAAAGAAAGAGTAGTGCGTTTGACAGTTCTCGTACCCTGGAAATC
Source organism: Graphiurus murinus (assembly GCA_004027655.1). Taxonomy (NCBI): domain Eukaryota; kingdom Metazoa; phylum Chordata; class Mammalia; order Rodentia; family Gliridae; genus Graphiurus; species Graphiurus murinus. Next base: position 202,320 of record PVLC010000303.1, read on the forward strand.
ACACTTCCTTGCTTCAATTTTAATTGACATGGGCAGCTCTGATTTATAAATTTGAATGTTTACTCCTACTTGGGCTCTCTCTTACACACACACACACACACACACACACACACACACACACACACACACTCCCACTCCCCTGCATACACATACACATTCACCACAGTCATAATTGCAGCAACTAGAAAACTCAATTTCCTCTTGACCTTGCGAGTAACTTTTGTACTACATTATCAATATTTGAAAATGAAGTTCACTTCCCCTCAAACTAAGGAACAGTTATATTTAGCAAAAGCGTTCAATTTTGTTAGGAGATATTTTAGACTGCATTGGATTTTTCTGTACTTTCTATTGAGCACATTATTTTTGCCATTTATAAACAGGGTTTTTATGCCATAAAAACTTATTTTTATTTTTGATACTGAGGGTTGAACCCAGGGACATTCTACCTCCAAGTTACACCCCAGCACTTTTAGTTTTTTTTTATTTTGAAATAGGTTTTCTCTTGATAAGTTGCTAAGACTGGCCTTGAACCTATAATCCTCCTTTCTCAGCCCCCCAAGTACTGGGATTACAGGTACAGGCACGTGGCACCTTACCTGGCTTGTCATGACTCCATGCTACTGAAAGAACAAAATTACTTAACAGCACACAAAGTATTTTACTTCCCATATTCTCATATCAGAATCTCCAGAGAATGTAATCACCTTTGGCTCACTTGGAAAGAGTGGTTGTTTTTCCATCAAGTCATCAGCTTGAACTGAATTTCAGAAATTACTAAAAACTAAAATCAGAGCTAGGGGTGTGGCTTCCGTGGTAGAGCACTTGTCTAGCATGTTTAAGGCCCTGGGTTTGACCCCTAGCACTACAAAAAAAAATAAAAAAATAAATTCAAAACCTAATGATTGGGCTGAGGGTGTAGTTCAGTGGCCTGGGGTTCAATCCCCAGCACATGTGAGTGTGTGCATGCGTGCGTGTGTGCACACACTCACACACACACGACTACTAACAATGAAAATAATAATTTATGTTTATATCATATTTGACTAATTTTGGAAAATAACTTTTTTGTTCTTGAAAGAATCCTGAAAGTTATCAAGTTCTGAATTTATCTTACTCTCACAGATCATAGCACAGTACTTAAATAGTATGAAAAAGCAAGTGTCTAGTGAGTGTTTTCTAAATAGCGAGTCGAGTATTGATATTCCCAGTTTCTGGATGTGGAAACTGAGATGCTCAGGGTTTAATTGGTTCACATCTCTGTGATTCACACCACTTTAGTCAGTTATTCTCTTTGACAGTTATAATACCCTGGAAATTACACTGCCTTGTTTCAGTTTTAATTGACATGGCAGCTCTGTGATTTATAGATTTGAATGTGTGCTACTTCTTGGGATCTCTCTTACACATGTATACACACTCCCCTGCATGCACTTCAATATTCAATTGTATTTGTTCATTCAGCAAGGATTTAAGTTTAAACTTGATCTTTGCATTAAGAAGTCTATTTTGAAAATGATGTGACCACCTACTAAATGCCAGGTGCCACACTAAGTGCTTGGACTAACTTCTCATTAACTTGTGAAACAACCCCTAGGTAGATATCACTGTCTCCATCTTGAATTGAACTGTGCAAATATTTCTTTCTTGCCCTCCACACATCATGTATCAGTCACTGGTGATTATTAGTGAACAAGATAGACAAGGTCTCTGCCCTTAGAGTACTTATAGTCTTCCAAGGAAGAGGACAAGAAGTAAATCCTGCTTGTGTGATAAGGGTGGTAAGTGAGGAGGTTCAAGTTGCTAGAGGAGCCTAGAGGAAACTATTTTGATCAGGACTAAGAGGGCTCCTAAGGATGCAGCATCAGGATTGGAATGTGGATTAATGGTTTAGTGTTAGCCAGAAAAAGATGACATAGGAGAGAAGAGCATGCTCATCAGCCAGGGGCTGCGCTTGTTTTAGACCTAGAGGAAGAAGTGCAGCATAACTTGAGCCTGGAGAGCAGACAGAGTGGGGAGGAGAGAGAGGAGATTGAAAAGCTACACAGAAGCCACATGGGGACAGCTCCCTGAGCTCTGACAAGGATCTCAGACTCCTACTGCCAAGGAAGATGGAAAGTTACTGAGAGTGTAGCACAGGAGAGGGATAGAAGCAAATGTGTGCTTGGATAGGATGCACAGACTGCAGTTAGAGCAGGGGCTAGAGCCTTGCTCCCAGGGTGGCTCCCAGCAGCAGCACCGCCAGGAGATGGAGGGAAAGGCAGAGTCTTGGGACTCACCCCAGGCCTACTGAATCAAAACTCTCCAGCGGTGAGGCCCAGCTCTCTGTCTTTTAATTGATTGTCATGTGCAGTAAAGTTTGAGAACCACTACATTTTGGTAGAAGTTCCCAATATTTATTGCATATGGGAATCACCTGGAAAGTATACATGTGCATATATGTGTATGTACATACACACACATGCATACCTATGCCCCAACACAAAATGTCTAATTTAGTTGGTCTGATTCAGCCTGGACAACAGGGTTGCCTATTAAATGTCTCCGGGGATTCTAACATGCAGCCAGGATGGAGAACTGCTTTATCAGAGCGAAGCAAGAGAGGATGCAGAAGGCGACGTCACTGACCCAGGATGGAGACCTTGGCAGCCTGGCCCAAGGAAGTGGATAAACAGAACAGATAGATTTGAGAGAGATTAGGAGGTGACTGCACAGCTGCAAAGGGCTGGACCAGACCTGATCCCTTGTGTCCTCTGTGAACAAAGCCACCTGCTTCCCCTCTGCCCTGGGCTGTGGCTGTCGCACTCCCATCCAGAGGGACAGCACCCACTCTCGTCTTTGAATGGCTTCGGCTCCGCCTTCTCCCAGTAGTGCAGGTGAATTGAGCAGTCTCCCAGCCCCAGCTGTGAAGATCATTAAGGTGATCAATTAAAAACAAAGTAAAACATCAAAACAGCAGTGTCCCCAATGCTGGATGAAAACCATAGTCTCTCTGGCCTCCGTGGCACTCAGTTACAGCTGCAGCTTTGCAAGCAGTGCACTAAGGGTGCTTTAGGAGTACCTGTGCCTTCATTCTCATCGCAAGCTTCTGCTGTTGGTATCTCCATTAGGACTCTTTCTTGGCAAATGAGACTGCAGATATAAAGAGTTCGGTATTTTGGCCAGTGCTATGGAGCTGAAGCGTGGCAGAGCAAGGACTGGGGACAAGAGCCCACTGATGGCAGCCCCTGGGTTCCTGCGCATGGGGTCCCACAGCAGCTCTGGAGGAGAAGGGAGACCTGAGATGGCTTGGATAAGAGACTGGCTCGCCCTGCCCATAAAAGCAAGCTGATGTGAAGCTTGGTAATCAAGGGGGGAAGTGTCGCCATCTACATGCTCACTGCTATAATCCAAAATGACTGACCACACAACTCAGAGGAGGGTTTATTTGCTCACATTCCTTGGGCAATTCTAGGTTCAGTCTGTGAGGCCAGGGTCTGAAGCTCAGGGATGGCAGGGAGAGTGGAGAAAGCACACATGAAAGGCTCCACTCCAGAAGCAGAGAGAGCAAGCAAGCAAGGGGATTCAAGACACCAAGCCCAGTGCCTAAGGCCACACCCCCAGGGACCTGGCTTCCCCAGCCACACCCCAGCAGCTGAGGTGACACCCAGATAAATGCATTCCATGGATCTCTACTGATGAGATTACAACCACTTATGTGACCATACCAGGGGCTTCTGAAAGGAAGATGATCTGTAGCCATGCTGGGAATGAGATACCAGGCTTGAAGTATAGAAGGAAGAGGGGAGGTCATCCTAGACCTGGGGTGGGCATGGGGAATGACTGGCTGATGGATTGGCTTTCTGTATTTTTGTGTTGTTATTTGCTGCTTGCTCAGAGAATTGCTGCATTTGGAGCGCTCGTGTTATATTTACTGCATCGCCAGAAGCCAGCAGAGACAGAAAGCTGGTGACTCTAGGCCAGGCAGTGCTCCCATTGGCTGGCAGGAGCTGAGAGCTAAACCCTGCATTTGGCAGTGAAGGGGATGTGCATCTTTCAGAATGGGGACTTTGACCTGCTCAAGGTTTTCTCCAGGAGAGGAGTAAGGCATAGTGAAGAAAGATACCAGTGGTCTTATTTTAACCTCCCTTCACCTCTTGTGCACAGGACCCCTAACTCCATGTTCTCTCTACACTTAACCCTGTAACAGAGGTCTTGGTACAGACTCCAATGGGAGGCAAGGCTGCATATTTCCCAATTCTCCTTTGCTAATGATGATAGAGTATGATATACATACAATGGGCAGAACCTCCACTGTGTGCAAACATTTGTTATCATTGGTGCAAAAGTCCCCTGAGGCTATTATTTTGAAGCTATAAGCACAGATGCTCAGAAAGGTCAAGGGCCCTTGCTCTGGTCACACAGTAAGGAGTTATGTTAATGTTCCAGGTTTCTAATTGTAAATCTGTGCTCTTCTTTCTAAGGAATAAATGTTCCATACAGAGTTATTCCTTGAACTACAGGCAAACTATCAACCTTGAAAGCACAGGACCTTACCCAGGAGAGGGACCTGACCTGCCCCTCTCAGATTTGTTCCAGTCAGAACTTGTATCAGGATGAACACAGCTGACTGTGGACTGCTGAGGACTGAGGTTTGCTTAGATTCAATGAATGTGTCAGCGTGCCAAGCATTCTGCAATTATCATTCGTGCACCATCCTGTTTCATCTTTAATCCACCCTGCGAAGTGGGTGCTATCACTGTTATTCCCATTTTAGAGTCAAAGCAGTTAAAAAAAAAAAAAAAACTAAGGCTCAGAGAAGCCCAATAACTGGCACAAGGTCACTAAGCTTTGAAGTGGAAAGGCAGGCTGATAATCTGCACCTGCTGACCACATGCTGCAGCCTTGGCACTAACAGTGGACAGACAGAGTCTGGAGGAGAGGAATTGGTGGTAGGAACCAGGCACCAAAGGCCATAATAGAACCACAGTCCCAGCCTGGGCACATTCTTGACATAGGAACTTCTGCACCTGTGCCTCCTACTAGGAATGATGGACCGATGTCCCAGCTGTAACTTTCCAGGACTGCAATGCATCAGGAGAGCAGCTGTCAGTGGAGCACTCTAAAGGAAGATGAAAAATGGGGGATGTGTAACACACAAGGGCCTTACCAGCTGTGAGGAGTCCTTTCTGGGGAGATGCATCTGTCCTCCTGCACAGAGCTTCTTCCTAGCAGCCTCCCTCTTGGACACTAATCCCTTGGAATCCAGGGGCTGAGTGCAGAGTGCAAAGTGAACACGTTGAGCTCACCAGGCCAGCAGGTGGCTAGCATCGCAGCTGCCTTGGGTGCCCTGCATCCTACGGTATCTCATCCCTCCAAGCCCAGAACTGAGGGTGCTTTATCAGGAATGGGAATGCTCATAGACAGATGGGTAGCCTTCAGCCTTTACCTGTTTCTGCAGAGAACAGTAGTTTTTGACACATAGCCACTCAGCAGCAAGGTCTAGCACACTAGAATTTGCTCCCAGCCTCTCTCTGATTATTATGTGGCTCTAGGTAGCCACATTCCCTCTTCAGGTCACGCTTAATTGACTCGGCCAGGCAGTTATTTCATCCACCAGTTTTTTACTCCGAGCCAGGTCTGTACTTGTCACCACATTGGGTGCTGGCAATGCAGAGATAAGCAAAATCACCCTCATCCTGCCCTCATGGAACTTATGGTCTAATAGATGAACATCAGAGAATCACATGATTATGTTAAGTTTCTGCTGAAAGACCCAAACGGTCCCCAGAGGCCCCTTCCTTGTCCCAGAACTCATGGCAACCCAATCACTCGCAGGAGACGCATCTTGATGCAACCACAGGAGGGAGGTTCTATTTAGAGACCAGCGCTGGGACCCAACTCAGGAGTTGAGTCCCGAGCAAGGAATTTAGGCATTTTTTATAGTCTAAAAATGCATAGTCACACAAGCTCGGGCACATTCAAGGGCGGGAAGTATGCACGTACATGATTGGATTATTTAAACTTTTAAGCACAGAAAACCTATAGAATTTAAACATTCATCAAAAAGCGGGAAGCATGTCTTATCTATAGTATGTCCTGCTTTTCCCCCTGCCCGGGTCAAGCTGTTAATCAGGTTATCTGGGCCATCTGGTCTTTACTTGGCCCTTTCGGCCTCCCCATGGATACTCAGGGCTTATTCCAGTCTCACGGGCCTGCTCTCTCTGGGGGGGTTTGCTGGGGTTCTATTTTTTATTCTTTATTTTGAAACAGAGTCTTGCTAAGTTGCAGAGAGCCTCACTAGGTAGCTGAGGCTGGCCTTGAACCAGGATCCTCCTGTTTCAGCCTCCCAAGTACTGGGATTACAAGCGTGTGTCACCACACCCGGCTTTATTCTTTATTTTGAAACAGGGTCTCATTAAGTTGCGGAGGGCCTCACTTAGTAGCTGAGGCTGGCCATGAACCTGCAATCCTCCTGTTTCAGCCTCCCAAGTTTTGGGATTACAAGTGTGCGCCACCACACCCAGCTCCATCCATTTTTTTGTTGTTGTTGCTGTTGTTTAGAAAGCAGAGCAATTATTTAAATAATGCACAAAGCAGTCTGCCTATTCTGCTTATATTTTCTGCATATTTGAATCACATCTTTCTTTGCTTGGCTGAAGGCTCTCTTAGCAATCATAAGAATAATCACATCTTTCTTTGCTTGGCTGAAGGCTCTCTTAGCAATCATAAGAATGATTTTGAAAGAGTTGAGAGTTGAGTTTGCCGGCTTACCATGTCACCTGAGAGCCCTAGAGAGTTTCAGTATCTCCAAGGACAGCTGATGCCTAGGGATGTCTCCAGGGCACATTGTCAAGGCGATCCTCCAGGGGGCACTGAGGCTAATGATGTCTTCATCACCCTATGGGTCAGACAGGGCATTCCCAGATAGCTGCTGCTGCTATTATTATTGTTGTTGTTGTTATTATTGTTATTATTATTGTACTGGGGATTGAACCCAGGGGCATTCTACCTCTGAGATACACCTCCAGCCCCATTTTTTTATTCTTTATTTTGAAACAGGGTCTCACTAAGTTGCAGAGGGCCTCACTAAGTAGCTGAGGCTGGACGTGAACCCAGATCCTCCAGTCTCAGCCTCCCAAGTACTGGGATTACAAGCGTGTGCCGCCATACCCGGCCCTATTTTATTTTTTATTTGGAAACAAGGTCTCACTAAGTTGATGAGGGTCTTGCTAAATTGCTGAGGCTGGCCTTGAACCTACAGTCCTCCTGTCTCAGCCTCGGATTGCCAGTATGTGCCACCATGACCAGCTGCTTTTTTTTTTTAATTAAGATTGAGACCTTTTTGCATAGTGACATTGCTTCTTATCTCTACCCTCTTCCCAAAATTCTGTCCATAAACACAAGAAAAGTGTTGCATGCAGAATTACTTTGGCAAAGATATTCCAAAATGTGTCCCTAGGTCCTGGGGTGCTCAAATGTGTTACACATGATCAAATATGTTGGGGAATATGACGCTGCTTGAAGTCGCCCTGGTGTGGATTTCTTGCTCATGTGCCTCGTGCTCCTCCACAGAGGCAGTAGGGAGAGCAAGGTGTCCAGACTTTATATGACCACAGAACCCTTTCTCAAAGATTTACAGGAGCACAGGGCACTGTTCCCCAGAATACAACTTTGATAAATACTCATTAGGCTTCTCAGAGAATTCCAGGACATGATGGCTTTGCTCAGATGGAGGGGCTGTGGACTCTGGCCTAAGTTCCTACAGTTGAAGGCAAATTGGGGACCAGAACACTGGCTCCTAACATCCATTCCAGTGCTCCCTGTCTCCATGTGGTTTCTTTCATAAGTAGCAAAAGGAAGGAAGAGAGTTAACATCCAGTGAGTCTTCACTGTAACATAGTGGTAACTTTAGAAGCTACTTTCTAAACTGTAGGGCCTACTGTGTGTCAGCATCACCCTAGACGGTTTGGACACATCATCTGACTTGGTCATAACATGCTGGGGAGTTCTCTTATCTCATTGTACAGGTGAGAAAACTGGGGCTTAGTATGATTTCATGACATGTGCAATAAGGAAATGTGAAGCTAAGGTTTGGACCTGAGTTGGTCTGACCTCCTGGGCCCAATCAAGACTTCCTTTCAATGTACCTCGGAGATTAAAAGATCTCCACTCTGCAGATGAGGAAGCAGGGGCTCTGTGACATTAAGAGACTTCACAAGGCTTTGCCACTAAGGAGCAGGATGATACGTGTGTGGTGTGCCGCTTGGCCACCTCAAATCTGTGTCCTGATGCTGCTCTGAGTTCTCTCTACTGGAAGAGTGCAGCTGGTGAGCTGGAGAGAGTCACAGGCTCGGGCCGTGAACTCACAGACACTCTCTCTCTGCACCTGCTCAGAGCTGGGCCCAGTTCTCTATCATTTTAAAAGAAAAGCCCCAAATTATGTCATTTGCAGGAAAATGGATGACACTAGAGAATATCATGCTAAGTCAAGTCGCCCAGTCTCCAAGTCAAAGGCCGTATGTTTTCTCTCATATGTAGGAGCTAGAGAATAAATAGGGAACAAAGGGAACTTTAGTTAAATGAGGAGAGAGATCAGTAGGACAGTGGAAGGGTGGTCAGGGAAGGGAGGTGGAAAGGAGAAAAACAAGGCTTGCCACAGGGAGCAGTTTAGATAATGCTATATTCTTATATAAAGGTATAACTAAGATGTCCAGGGAGGCAGCAGGAGGCAGTGGGCTGGATGCAGAGGGAAATACGCCAAGTGCTCTGTGCATGTATGAATGCCTCACTTTGAACCTTACTGTGATACATAATTGCGATGTACCAATGAAAGTGTTAAAAAATAAAAAGAAAACCCCAAGGAAGCAGTTCCCTTTGCTTGACTGACAAGTCAGAACTACCACTCTGCTTCTGCCTGACCTCTGCTTGTGGGAAGATGATTTGTCTAATTAGGAAAAGCCTTCACACACATGTGCATTTGAACCCTAATGAGCTGTTGACGTGAGAGCTTTGCCCTTGGTTCGGTTCTCCAGCCGATCTTTCCTTCCCTGGGTGGAAAAGACCAGCACAGTAAATAGAACCTCGTTTCCATGGAAGCCCGCTCTCTGTCTCTTCCTCTCCAGCACTTGAAGAGGTAATTACTTGATCTCCGTTCATGTGTTTAGATTTCATGCAGTGGGCTGTCAGGCCAGCTGGGCGAGGACGGCCTACTCTATCAGCCTGGATCTTTCAGAGAGCTTTGGTGGCCTTTCCCTTTTCTTCCTGTCTTTAGGTCATTAACCATCAGGCAGCCGTGTCCGCCTTCTGGTCACTCCTGCTAATTAAAGCCCAACAGAGCAAAGGGACTGTGTCCTGGAGAAAGTGGGAGACACTGAGAAGCCAGATGGGAGCCCTGATCACCACCATCTCTGGTACCCTCTTGTCTGAACCTTTGCTGCCCCGTGTGGCCCAGGTCAGAAATGTAGCCAGCATGGGCCACTCTGTTAACAGTATAGATAGCCCCAGCTGAGCACTTTATAACTGTGGTTAATGTTATGACAACCTTAGGGTAGAGTCGAGGAGACCCTAAGCACCGAAAGGATTAAGTAACTTCCCAAGGTCACCCCACTGCTCATTTCTTAGGGAGAATTCTGGCACTGCTGTAGACTCCCCAGAAGAATCAGTCAGCCACAGGTGACAGAGGACTCATGTTTTCTCTGCTACCCCCCTCCCTACCCAAGGGTGGTTCTATGTGTCAAACTGATCACTGTCTACAAGGTCCAAAGTAGCGATGCTGAGTTACATGACGGTCAGGACCAGTTAGAAAAAGCAAATGAGGCTCCTAGGAAGGAAGCCAACAGACTGCATGACGGGAGCGCCAGGTGGAGGCCGAGCAGATGCAGGGGCACACAGCGAGTGCCCCTCACAGCCCTGTGGTCTGGGGCTTATTCTTCCCCTACCTGTGGCTCAGTTTCCTCATCCAGAAAATGGGGACCAATGCTGCCTACCCCTTAAAGGCATCTCACTGTTTGGAAATTTGAGATGTCCCTAACTGCTCTGTGGAATGTCTGTTTTCAGTGAAATCTTTGTGTAAAAGGCAAAGTTAAAGGCAGTTAAGTAGAGAAATCTCTTGGACTCTCAGTTATGCTAATACGTGTGATAAATTTTCAAGGCAGCCTTTCCCTGACCCCAGGATCCTTTTTCCTTTAGAAGGTCTATTACCTTCTGTTTCTTGAGACCCTTTAGAAAAGGTTATGGAGGGTACTTGGTTTTTAATATAGGCATCATTAAATTCTTATTCCCTCTTCTTTCTGCCAAAATTGTTCAAATAACCATACTTCTTTTTGCTAGATTTGAGCTCCACAAAGTCAAGGACTGGGTCTGTCTTGTTCCTTTCTGTATTCCAATATTTTGAATATCAAAAATTTGATGAATGAAGGAGAAGTTCAAATGATGCTCTGTCCATATATCAGGATATCACTACCAATCTCACTAGTATGTGTGGGGAAAGAGGGAGTGAAGTGTGGGATCTGAAGAGAAATATGCCAAGTGCTGTGTGCATGTATGTTTGTATCACTTGGAAGCTCGTTATGATATACAGTGTACATTATAAGTATGTTTTAATAAGTGAAAGCAAACTTGGTGCATGCCCTCCTGGAGCCAACATCGATGGAGATAAAGCAAATAAAGAAACATACAGATTTTTTTAAATGAATGAGTACTTGCCCAAATGAAGGAGTGGGCTTAGCGTGGACCTTGCCTGTTCATCTTCTCACCAGCTTTCTCTTGCCTTCCTCGAGACCAGTGAGAGAACTCAAGTGTCCCTCTGTGAAACTGAGGAGGGGCTGCTTCTCCTGGGCTGGGTTCTCCCTTTTCACTTTGAACCTGTGTGAACACTGTATTCTGCTATCAAAGCCCTGCTTCAGCCCCTAGCCAATCCACTCTGCTGCTCCTCAGTGAAGCAGCTGGATGCTTCAGCTGCACGTGCATTTTGAACAGGACATTTCTGAGTGATTGCACCCGGATCTGAAAAACTCTCAGACCTGCCCAGGGAATTAAAAAAAAAAAAAGCAGCTCATTGGGGCTTAATGGCAACACCAAGGACACTGTTTCCAGTGTGTGCCTTTCAACAAGTGGTGATCTGGTGGACAGCAAGTCAGCGCTATGACTGGGGGATTTGCTTTATGTTCACTTAGAACAGGATTTCTAACTGGTGTTCTATGGGCATTATGAAAAGAAAAATTAAGTTGCAGTTAAAAAAAACAGTGGAGCCGGTCGGAGTCTACGGTGTTCCTTTTGGTGGAACTTCTCAGAGACTTTGTGTGTTTCTCCTGCTTCTCTGACCTTGCTCGGAACCCTTTCTGAATGCCTGACTTCTGTTATAACTCAAAGGGCTTCTCAGCAGAGCACCCTTTAGGACCTGCTGCTTTTGAACACACAGCCTGATATCCTAGGTCAGCCTTCATGGTGTAGGAAGTACTTCCTCTCTCCAAAATTGTGGAATGTGACAGATAAATAAAGGAATGCTGACTCCTAGATCAAACAGGATAAAAATGCACAACAAAGTCGGGCATTGTGGGGCATGCCTGTGATCCTAGGACTGGGGAGGCTGAGACAGAAGGATTGCAGGTTTGAGGTCAGCCTCAGCAACTTAGCAAGACATTATTTCAAAATTTTAAAAATAAAAAAAGTGCTGGGTTATAGCTCAGAAGTAGAATGCCCCTGAGTTCAATCCCCAGTACCAAAAAAAAAAAGTGCACAGCACAAAGCCTGATGGATTTTTTTATGTGTTGTATAAAATAAATCAAGACTAATAACAATGCTTCAAATGTATGGCCATAAATTTTCTGGTATTATTGTTCATATCAGAAGTAACTTCTTAGCGGGTGTGGTGGCACATGCTTGTAATCCCAGCACTTGGGAAGCTGAGACAGGAGGAGTACTTGGGAGGCTGACACAAGAGAATCACAAGTTCGCAGCCAGCGAACTTAGTGAGACACTCTGCAACTTAGGGAGACCCTGTTTCAAAATAAGGCTGGGGTGTGTAGCTTGGAGGTAGAATGCCTCTGGATTCAATCCCCAGTACCAAAAAAAAAAAAAAAAAAAAAAAGGAGTAACTTCTTATAAGTAATGGAGCTTGAAACTTCTGAATACAAATGGCTCTTAGAAGGAAGGGACTTAGGGAACTCATGTATTTCCTAAGCAATGTTTTATTGCGAGTTGATGGATACTAAACAAATGAATAATGCCCATCCTATTTGAATTCTGCTGTTTCTTATTAAGATTTTCCATGAAGATAATAAATCATGTGTTGCTGGAAAAAGCAGACTCAATTACAGTTTGAAGGATGATACTAAGCTGGATTGTAGGCAAGAGAAGACTTAAATGCATAAAACAAGAGTAAGTTAACTATGGCTTGCCACTTGTAAATATTTTGTTTTAGAACACCATAATGCTCATACATTACATCTCTGGCTGTTTTCACACTACAGTGGAAGAATTGATTGACTGAGATAGAAATCTCATGGTCCTCAAAGTGTAAAGTTTTAATTATATGCCCCTTTGCATAAATGTTTCTTGACCTTTTTTATATGTTCATAGGAAGGGATGAGGATTACATAACCAAATCTTTGATTCTATAGATGGGCAAACTAAACCAAGAGGAGTATTGTCTAGGTTTATTGATGCTTGGGTGTTCTGATCTTTATATCCTGAACGCTTTCGTCAACAGTGAAGACAGGGATAGATCCCGTCCTAGATACCAACCCATGGTTGGAAGTAGCCATCTGGAAGACTGGTTGAGGTCTCGGGCTCAATGAGAAGGAGTGAAGTGGCTAATTAATGTCCCATGGTGCAGGAAGCAGCTGAATATGAGCCACGGCCGTGCTGTGGACGCGCATGCTGTGTCTGCTCCCTGCATCTCCTCTGTTGCATGTCTGCTGTGTGAGCACCTTCCCAGTTGGGCCAAAGCAGAGGTGTCGCATTGGGTCCCCATTAGAAACACTGCCACAGAGCACTTCAGAGGGGACGGGTGATTCAAGGTCATTCAAGGGTATCCTAGCCTCTACCATGTTGCACTTTGCCTAAAAGAACTTAACTTGGGGTTTTGCTCCAATGGGATGTGTCAGTTACGTGAATCTTTTTCTAGGGAAATATATCCCTGGACCATAGACTGGGCATATAAGATGAAACATCATGAGTTTATTGGCTTTTGTGACCCAAACTGAAAGTCTGCATGTTTGTGCTTTTGTGCAGCTGGACAATCCAGATGAACAAGCAGCCCAGATCAGACGAGAGCTGGATGGACGTCTCCAGATGGCAGACCAAATAGCCAGGGTAAGGAGACTGGGGGCCTTTGCCGAAGACCAGGCTGAAGTCTGACCTCAGAAGCACACTGAGTGTTAAGGGCCACCAAAAGATATAGCTGAGACAGGTGCTGTGGCACACGCCTATAATCCCGGCTCCTTGAGAGGCCAAAGCAGGAGGATCACAAGTTCAAGGCCGGCCTGAATAAATAAATAAGATAAAGTTGAGGAGCAGAGAAGAAGGCAGATGGGGACAGTCACCCTGTTGGGCCTTCAGCCCTCCTCTCCCACTCTCTCCCAGAGATGCCACATGGACAGTGAATACCCACACTCAGACCTCCCGCTTCCTCCTGAATTCAAGGCTCATTTTTTCCACCATCTTATGGATGTTTCCACTTAGGCATTTTCCTGGCATTTCAAGTTGAATGCATTCAAACTCTGACTCCATCTTCTTCCTCCCAACCACTACAGACACCACGTTCCTGCTTTCCATGTGTTCTAGTCCACTTGCTGTGGATAAAGCCTCCAGTCTCTGTCAGCCTCTCCTTCCTCCTCTCTTTCCTACTGCACACCTTTGCAGCCACCCAGCCTTGCTGGTTCTGCCTCCTAAATGCGGGTCAGAGATCTCCTGATTGTTGTCCAGCACCCCTGCTGGCACTGTGACCCAGGTCCCCGCGTGCAGCATCGGGAGCTGCAGTGGCCTCGTAATGTGCGCCCTGACTCCAGTCTTCTCTTCTGTTCATCCCACCCACAGTATCTGTACTAAAACCCACAGATGGCCAGGTGCAGTAGCACATGTTACTCAGGAGGCTGAGGCAGGAGGATATCAAGTCCAATAAAAAGAGCTGGGATTGTAGCTCAGTAGGAGAGCACCCTAGGTTCAATCCCCAGTGTCCCCCCAAAATATATGAACCTCTCAAAACAGAGCCTCAGAATCCTTCAATATACCTCCCCATTGCCTCAGAACAAACTCTGACCTCTTTAGAATATGTTCAAGTCTCTTGACTTTACAGACTATCCTTCCCTTGTTTGCCTCATCTCTCACATCTGTACCCCCCTCCCTCCCTGATCCAGCTACAGAGAACGCCTCCCTCTGAAGATACTAGGCCCTGCCCAGCTCAGTATCTTTGTGGTCACTGGTGTCTCAGCTTAGAAGGAACTTTTGTTCTCCCTTCTACTCAGCAAACACAACTCAGCCTTCAGTTACTGACCTAGCCCACCTGCACTGACAGCTTAGCAGTCAGTAGTCCCCACCCTGTAGACCTGAAGACCCCAGTCCTCACACCATACCTCACATAAACAGTGAGTCCATTGAATGATGATCATTTGTTTATCTGCCTGAGTCTCGCAGTGCACAGGACTCCACAAGGGTTGGGACCATTTCTAATTGTTACCCGCTATACCTGAGTGTTGTCTGCAATTACTGCTGATGCTGCCTTTCATGTTATTATTCCTACGAACAACGCTAATAGTATTTATTGAGTCCTGGCTCTGTGTCAAGCGTGGTCAGTGCTTTATGTATGAGAAGCATCTCAGTGAACTCTGAAAACTGCACTTCAAGGACATTTCAGTTATCATTCTTGCTTTAGAGATGGGTAAATTAGGCCTAGCATGATAGGCATGCATAAAGAAACTGCCCTGAACCCTCACCTAAAGTGTGTCTTAATATCAGGTCTAGCCTGATTATGGGTGCATGCCTAGTAATCCTAGTAGTTGAAAGGGTGAAGCAAGTCTATTGCAGGTTCAAGGCCAGCATGCAGTAACTTAGCAAGACTCTGTTTCAAAATAAAAAATAAAGATCAAGGTTGACACAGGCCAAGGAACTTACCCCACAGGCCCCCAAAACTCAGTAATCAAAATAAAGAATAACTTAATGAAATTTTTTAAAAATCATGATACCACAAATCCATGAAGAAGAAAACATCAAAAATATAAATAACTACCAGCCCCCACTGATTCCAACTGTAGCCACCGGCCATGCGTGGGCGGGTAGACACTGTCAGAAATTACAGGGAGGATGGCAGAGTAGAGCTGACCAGTGAGCCTTTCTCTGTGGAGAGAGGTGTCCCAGGATGTGGGCATGCAGAAAGAAATCACCCCAGACTAGAAACCAAAGAGATTCCAGGAGGCACGGGAATCCCTCCGTTTTTGCTCAGACAGTTTTACTGAGATGCTTTGCATTTTGTTTTTGGACACCTTTAAAGTTTATAGTCAAATGAGTCTGGTGGCTAAAAACAGTACGCAGGTATAGATTTGGATAAAGATAGTGTGGATAGCTGTTATGATGTTTTAAAATTCTGCTAAATATGGCTTCAAACATCAGTAAAGCTTTAGAACTTCTCCTGTAAACTCAGTGTCTCCTATTAGTGGATTACCTAGAAAATGGAGATCATTTAGTCCATTCTTCTGCTTTTTAATACAATAGTTAAACCCCAACTAGTAAGTATTCATCCCATCTACATAAAATTACACAGAGATTTTAAAAACAAGTTCATGGCATCTTAATTGCTTCTTTTTATATTGAGTTTTGATATAACTTTTAATACTTTTATTGGTACATTGTAATTATACATCATAGTGAGATTCAAAGTGATACAGAGGTACATTAATACAGCACTTGGTGTATTTCCCTCTGCATCCTTTCACTACTCCCTACCCCATACATTTAGTAAGGTGGGTACCTTCATATACAGACATAGCAGTCTTGGAACTGTTTACTTCCTCAGTCCTCCTCCTCCCCCTCCCCACCTTCCGTCTTCATTTATCTGAAATCCCTTTTGTTTCCTATTCTCTCTCTACCTTCTGCATATGAGAGGAAACATATATACAATAATTTAAGAAACTGATATTAGGCTAAATTTAATTAAAAGAACATAGATGAATTGTTGTATAATGAGGCATGTTGCTTTTCCCTGAACTGACCAAAGACTCTCCCCCCACCCCACATCCTTAATGTCCTGATTCTAGGTGGGATATTATTAGTGACTTAGAACTAAGCTGCCTTGGATAATGAAATGGGCAATTAAAGTGGTTCCTGGTTATTATTTGCAGAGAATGGAGAATGATTTCAGAATGCTTCATGGGTCTCCCAAACACATAGATGAGAGAGTCTTCCCACTACTATCTCTTCTTCTCCTAGAAATTGGCTTTCTTCTTCTATAGTGTGCTTTCTTGCCAGTGGCTCCTTCACCATGGCTCTTTGGTCCTGGAGTGACCTCATGCCCCAAGGGCAACCTTACCCAGTTCCCAGCCTGCCCCAGCCATGAGTGATTGCTTCAGAAATGGATGCTGGACATACACTAAACCAATTAATCCCTTCTGGCCAGCAGGACTGTGTCTTTACATGGTGTAAAGATGTCTACAGCCATATTTGATTTTTCCATATTGGGGGGAAGGTGTAAAAACAATGACAGGAACACAGACTGAAACAGAAACAGGGGGTCCATGGAGGAGCTGAGGAGCTCTCAAGATATTTGTACACCTGCTTCTAGTTATTCTTGAGTTTTAGCTGTGCAACTGCTTATTCCACAATTTAGTTGGATTCTAAATTCTTCCTTCACTTAAATCTGCTAGGATAATACTAAGTAAAATGAAAAAAACTCATCAACTAAAGATTAAAAGAACTCTTACATTGGCTAGTTCATAGAGTGATATTAAAACAAAAAACCTTTGCGTCTCTTCTCTTAGCATGCCCTGACTTTTTTTATTTCCAGCATCACAGTGAGTTTTCATGAGGATGTATAACTCAACCATATGGCTGAAAGTCAGCTCCTATACATATGATAACCAGAAATTCCTGGATATAGATGTCATCCATCATGTATAATTCGCTCTGTTCTCTTACGTAAAAGATGGATTGAGCACTTTAGATTGCAAATCAGAAATAGAGACAGTAGAAGCTCAACGAAGCTTGTGTAAAAGAAGGGTTGATTTTAGGAATCAAGAAACCATGAGCAAAGTCAGCCAGAATGCAGGAAAAAACAGATCAAAAGCCACCAAGGGTTCCAGACATACTGTCCACCTGCCATCCCTGTGTGCCACGTCGGTTAGTCTTTCTTTACTTGCTTCTTCCGTGGGAAGTATGGCCATCTGCATCTTTCCATGTTTCTGATATATACAAATAGAGAAGCCAGGCATGGTGGCTTATGCCTGTAATCCAAGTGCTTGGGAGGCCAAGGCAGGAGGATTGCAGGCTCAAGGCCAGCCTCAGCAACTTAGTGAGATTCTCAGCAACCTAGTGAGGCCACCACTTCAAAAAAATTTTTTTTAAGGGCTGGGAGTATAGCTTGGAGGTAGAATGTCTCTGGGTTAAGTCCCTAGTACCACACACAAAAAAGAAAGAAAATAGGAATTCATCTAATCAGTCTCCATCTCAAATTTTTCTCCTTTTTCACCCTTTCTTATTATCCCCTTAAAAGTCACAGTTCCAAGAATCACCCTCTGATTGGCTCAGCTTAATTCAAGGGTCAACTCCCTGGTACAGTCAAGCAATCCACTGTGGAAAAAGGGCTCAGGTCTCTCTGGACACACTGAGCTGGAGATGTATCACTTAGGATGAAAGAGGTACCTAAGAGGTAGGGTTGTAGATAGGGGGTCATTATCAATTGAGGATGCCCGAGATGTACCTACTACTATAAACAATCACTTACATGCCAGACTCCCTTCTAAGCATTTCATACATGATAACCTATATAATCTTCCAATGACCTTGTGATAAAGGTACTAACATTATCCCAGCCCTCCAATGACCTTGTGACAGAGGGACTGTCATTATTCCCATTTCTTAGATGAGGAGGCTGAAGCAGAGAAATTAGAGAACTTGGCCAATGTCAAGAAACTGCATTATTTTTGGTGCATTGTAATTATGCATCAAACTGAGGTGCCGCATGATAGAAACATGCATACACACAGCACTTGGTGGTTTTCCCTCCAGATTCCATCCCACTCTCTCCCCTTTCCTATACATAATATTGAAATTGGTATTGATAACCTCATATATGAACATAGCATTATTTGAACTGTTTCCTTCATGAAGGAAACCACATTGGTAACTAACATGTGTACTACCATTACGGAATATCTTCCCCCACAGGTTCTCTTTTTCTTTGTCGCCCCCAGTCTAGAAATCCTACAAGCTCTTCACCCTGGCTCTCAACTTCCCTTGTCCTCTCTCTGCTAATCAGCTTTTTACTAAATGGGTCAGCCAAGCCTTTGGCTGTGCAATTTCAAATCATCTCTCCTTTAAACCTGTGATGGACAGTCCTTGGAGTTACACAATTCTCCCCAGTTCAGGCAAATCCAAGCTCAGCCCGTTAGAGCATGTAGGTGAGGGGGCTCATCCTCATCCAGGAAATGAGGCCTGAGCCCCAGGTGCCTTCTCATGTTTGTGATGCGCTGGGGACAAGTTACTACCAAGATCTTCCTCTGGTTAAAATGCCCACCCCTTCCTCATCACCTCCTACATCCTGCTTCATGCTGTCCATGTCACTTGGGAAATGCTGGAGTGGCGACCGCTGTGGAGAACTCTGCTATCACCAGCCCTCAGCTGAGTTTAAGTGACAGGCCCAAGTTCATTCAGTTAATAAACAGAAATCTGGGTCCTCTTATTATCAGCTTCATGCATTTTCTTTTGAGTAATCAGATGAAATGCAGGAAATTATTGCAGGACAGGAATCTGGAAGAGTTTGAGGAGACCCTGGTAGTTTCCTTAGCATCACACACGTGCACTGGAAGGCATATGTTTGTCCTCTCTTCCTAGAAGAGAAAGGAGGCAAGAGCAAATGGGCTCTGCCTTTGTCACAACCCTGCACTGGAACCTGTTCAATCACAGCCCACCAGTAATCATCAGACAGAGACGGCTGCGCTGTGAACCTCAGGAGCACTACCTTAAAAGTTCCAGGAAGAGATGGAAATGTACTTTGTAAAAAGATTGTTAATCCCTGTTCAAACATTTCCTCCCAAATCCTCTCATGTTAACATTAAAGTGTCCTCAAATTTCACCCAGGTATTAAGTCAGAGTTATTTGAATTGCCTGATCAGAAGTTGACATTGGAGCTCAAACAGGCAGATATTGACCTTGGTGCTACTGTGATACTGCCTAGTTCTTTCACATTTTGGGGAGGAAATTCCAAAATTCTTGAGCTAATTATACAATACAAATCATGCAGCTTTCATTGTGCCAGTGGCAGAAGCCCAGTGAACCACCATTGACTTTTCAAGCTGTCTTTTAAATGTGGAATTGCCATTCAGACCCTCATTCTATATATAGCAAAATTACCCTCTTATACCCCTGGCCCTGTTGCAAATGCCAAGGAGAAACAATATCAAAATATTTCCTGGATGGAAAAGTTCTCTTCTACCTATTGTCATAAAGCAAATGAAAATGGGATCCAGTTTCCTCACTCATAGTGCTGCACCTTGCATTCACCCTGAGTCACAAAGTAGCACAAGTGTCTAAACGCACAAGAGAAACAAACTTAGTTCAGTTTGTTGCCTGAAAGAAAATGCATGCCAAGAACATCTCCCTGACTCTGGCCTTTGTCAGATACCTGAGAACCCAAGAAAATCTGGGTTCAAGGAAAAAGCCAAATTCCAGGAAGGTTCCAATTCCTGGAAGCCACTCCAGTGAAAAGAAGTGCATCCAATTTAGAAAAGTTGAAGAATTAAGAGAGCCAGTGGGTAGGAGGCTCATCCAGGAAACCATGCCTGAGCCCCAAACACCTTCTAATGTTGGTGAGTCTGATTTCGACAAATTACTACCAAGACCTTCTTTCTCTGGTCTTAAATGCCTGCCCCGTCATTGGCACCCCCTACACTCTACCCAATGTTGTCTATGTTGCCTAAGAAATGCTGGAATGGTTATTGCCATGAAGGACCCAGCTGTTAGCAGACCTCTGCTGAGAGATCGCTATAAAATGAGGTGATGGGTACAGGGCACACCATGCCAAGAGGCCTCAAAGTGTCGTCTCTACCCTAATGCTATTTGGGGCCAGAGAGATCTGCCCTACCATGTTGTAGCTAACATAGACTCTGGCGCCAAGCTACTGAGCTGCAAACTCAACTTTCATTGTTGCTTTAACATTCTTCCTAATTTTTTCTTCCTGAAAAATAGGGATAAATAGCAGCACTTGCCTCAGTGGGAGGATTAAAAGAAGTAAAGCATGTAAAACAATTAAACTGGGGACCTGTACATAGTTAGCACTCAGGAAATGCCAACTAGCATATTATCTATACTGCAGTGGCCATCATTATTATTGGTTTTGCAGTTGGTGGTGGTGGTGGTTGGTCATAACAGTGCACCTGGTTTACATGTAGGCGTGCAGACAGAGGGAGTCAGTGGTCAAAAAGTGTTCATGTTTGTTATTATCTTTCACTCTTACAATAATTCTATGAAACTTATTATGCCCATTCCAAACATGGAAACCAAAATCATATGAATGGAATATATTTGTCTAATGTCACAAAACTAGTGAATCTAGGACTCAGAGTCCAGCCAGTTTCACTGACATGGACTCCATAAGGTTTTGGGGTTTCCTCCATTGCTCCTCCTTATGTTCTGGGCATGCCTCTGTGACTTCATGTGTCTAATCTGTGCTGGCTTTCTGGCATGCCTCCCCCACACCCTCACCCTCTGCTGACTTTTTCCTCCTTAATAATAAGTATACCACTTGACCCATGAGAGGACCCTAGGAAGTATTTGATGGATTGGATGAAATAGCTGTAACACTGTTTGTGGGCTCCCCTGTCTAGAAAGTATCCCTCTGTCATGTTCCTCTGTCGTGTTCCTTCTGAATGCTTTCCAACGCATCTCATTTGTGCCTCTGGTTATAGGGATCATCTCTCTGAGTGAAAGTGACATTGTCAGCTTTTCCTCCTTCCCCATTCATCCTCTCCGAGTAAAAGTCCAAAAACAGAAAAGCAAAGCTAGTGGCTAAAGAAGCCGTGAGGGCTTTCAAATGCTGATTTCCAACATGTTCCAAAAATCCATCAGTGTGGACAAGCATAAATAACCATGGTGAGGATTGTCCTTGAGAAGCCAGTCCCAATGAGGAATGTTATCATCCTAAAACAAAAAAAAAATGGCCAGTGGAGATTTTCTTTGGAGGACTCTGTCCACCCGTGTGCTGTGTCTTTCATAAAGCAATGTGAATCAATGATTTTTATTTTTTTTGTTAAGGCTGATTTACTTTTGTAGTTGGAAAAATAGCAATAGAGACTGAGGGCTACGTGTTCCTTGTTATGACCCAGTGCAGCTTTGAAATGTGTGTGTGATGGGCCAGCCATTGACAGCTGTACTCAGGAACCTCAGCCTAGACTGACAGAATGTTGTTTCTTCTCAAAGCCTAAGTACTCAGAGCAGAAAGAAATGGCCTCGCTTTCCCTTGCAGGCATCAGTTTTATTTGCCTCTTTTTATGATGTCATTAGGAGCTGTCCAAGTCCTAGGAGGAGTGATCTTCTTTGGATTTTTCCAGTATTCTGCTGCATAGAGTTTGGTAGGAGCTAACTCTGTGCCAGAATGTTTATGACCACTGGGTATTCTTCTAAAACGTTGAGACTGTGGAGTTGAAGTCTTCAAGTGGGTCCCCAGGAAAGATATGATAAAGGGACTGCACTTGATACAGTTTCTAAAAGCTGACTAGTAAAAAAAAAAATACAAGCACTAGTTTTTCTCTCCATCCTCCTGTAGCTGCAGAACCAGCAATTGGCAGTAAAAATCACAGATACCACTTACCCAGTACCCCCCCTAAAAACTCCCTGTGGTCCCTAAGGTGTGTCCCTCCAGTCTGAGGATTATTATGACTTGGATCTGGAATGGCCCCCCAGAAAAGCTCATGTATTGAAAACATGGTGTCTAGTGCAGTAAGGTGCAAAGATGGGGCATGACTGGAGGAAGCAGGTCACTGGATACAAGCCTTGAGAACTGTACCTGTTCCTGATCCCTTCTACTCCCTCCTCCTTCTTTCTCCCCTGCTTCTCCTTCCCCCTCTCCCCCTCTCCCCCTCTCCTTCTTCTTCAACTTCTCTTCTTTTGCCTCTTCTTTTTCATCATCTCTCTCTCCCTTCCTCCCTCCTCCCCTCTCTCTCCTCCTAGGTCCCCTTCTCTCTTTCTCTCCCTCCCTCCCCCCACCTACCTATCTCTCCCCCCTCTCTCACCGCCCCCCCTCCTCTCCTCTCTCCTCTCTCTTCCTCCTCCTTTTTTGCTGCCTTGAGCTGAGCAACTTTCCTCTGGCACACCCTTCTGCCATGATGTTGTGCCTCACCTCGAGCCCAGAGCAATGGAGTCAATAGACCACGGACTAAAACTCTGAGCCCATATCAACCTCTTCTCCTCTGAGTCATTATCAGGTATTTTGGTCACAGTGATGAAAAGCCGACTATCACAAGAATGAATGTGAGAGATCAGTCTGTATTGTACTTCAAGTTCTTGGGTTGTAGCCTTTGCTGTTTGGCAGCCTTTAACATAGGACCCAAGGACCCCTCTCAGACCGTTAGTTAACCTCCATTGCTCTTCCCTTCACTCTCCAGAGGGACCGTGCTCTAAAGGAGATGGAGAAACATGCTGTGGAAGATGTAGACCCATAAAGACCTTCTTGGACTCATAGTTGTCTACAATATTTTCCACCGGAAAGAGAATATGCCAGTGGTACTATCTCAGCCAACTGGACCACCAATCCATCAGTCCATCAGCCCAAAATGTGACTTTTCCAGGGAGCCATCCTGATTCTGTCAAGAATTCACGCATCATAGACTCCATGATAGCAAGCTGTGCCTTGATGTTCCCTTATCCATCCTCTTTCCTCCTCACTAGCCCAAGGAAGACAGTTTATATCCTCTCCACAGGGTCCCCCTAGGGCTGACACTGTGCCAGGAACAGTGTTTGTGGCAGTAAGTGCTTTCTAAGTGATGATGGCCAAGCAACAGAGTCTCCATGTCTCTGTGGCCTTCTGCATGAAGAATAGTCAAGTTCTCAGGCTCACAGTTGTTCCCTGATCAAGTTTCACAATGAGACAAACCAAGCCTACTAAGTAGCTGTTTTAGGGAAATGACTTTGGGAATTCTCTCACATTGAATCATCACTAGCTGCTGTCAAGACCATAAACTTATCATCTCATTCCAGAAGCATCCGTCCTGCTTCTCCTCTCACAGTCACCCACAGTGTGCTTAGAAAGCACCGCACAGCGGGCAGAGCCCAACCTGACAGCAGGAAGTGATTGTACTCAGAGGTTCCAGAAGGAACCAGTGCTCTGAGTGGATTCCAAAGCCCCCTGCTCATTTGCACAGAAAAACAGAACCTCATCTGGTTAATTCATCACCTCGCCACCTCCTCCTCACAGCTGAGTTCTAGCTATGCTGATATTTAATATGAGCATTTTGACAAGCCTCTGATTCATCCACTCGACTCAGATATTGAATGCTTGTTATATGCCAAACAGTGTGTCAGATACCAAGAATTCAGCAGGGATATCAACACAGGTATGGTCCTGATTCATGGCCTAGCAGGAGAGACAGACATTAAACAAATAAATGATACAGTTAATTTATTAATTATAACAAGTGTCATTCTGTTCAGACTATTGTACCAGAATAACATAGATAAACAACAGCAATTTGCTTCTTGCAGTTTGAGAGGCTGGGAAGACCGAGAACCAGCAGATACAGAGTCTGATGAGGGCTCACTTCCTGCTTTAGAGACAGCTATCTTTTCACCCTAGCCTCACACGGTGGGAGGAGCCAAGGAACTCTCTGGGGATTTTGAAAGGGCTCTAACCCATTCATAAGGGTTGTGCCCTCATGACCAGATGACCCCCAAAGACCACACCTCCAAATATCATCACATTGGGGGTTAGAATTCAACATGTGTCTTTTCAAACATTCAAACATTGTGTCTTTTGCAGTAAGTGTCACCAAGAAGGTGAGCTAGGCATCACAGGCAAGCGCAACAGGGTACCCAACACAGGAAATGAAGCGTTAAAGCCGAAATATGGAAGATGACAAGAAGCCTGAGAGTGACCTCGGGAGGAAGGGCGGAAGGAAAATACTTAGGAGGCCTCCAAGCAGGCAGGAAACTGGCACCGCACAAAGGCAGATCTAAGCTCCGGCAGAGGAACCAGCACTGGATATTTGAATAAAGAGTCTGTAGTGACAAGAAAAGACAACCTTCTTGCTGACTGGCAGTTAAGGGGGATTATTGACAGGAAAATAGGAGATTCCCAAGAAAGTGGCATACAAGAAGAGTAACAAGGTTTTGCAGCATTAGAAAACTAGTACAAATCAAAACTTCCTTCCCATGGCTCTAGACAGCCTCTTTTCTCTCTTCTCTCTCCCTATTCTCTTTCCATCTGTCCCTACCTCTCTTCATGTCTCTGTCTCTCTCTGTTTATCTCTCTCTCTCTGTCTGTCTGTCTCTCTACATACATACATACATACATACATACATACATACACACACCTCTTTCTCTCTTGCTTTCCAAGTGTCTCGTTTGGCTTTGAGCTGGTCCGATATGGCAGCCAACCCTAAGTCTACATGATTGAGCTGTTTTAGCTCCTACAATCAATTTTTTTTTCAAATTTTCATTAAAAAAAATTTTTTTTATTGGTGCATTGTAATCATATATCTTTGTTAGGTACAAGCTGATAAAGGCATACATGCACACATTTCTCATTTAACCCTTCCCCAATTCCCACCCCACTCCCTCGCCCTACCTCCTTCTCAAGTTCAGTTTAGTGATTGACTTTGATATGTTTGTGAAAGTACATTATATGCATTAAGGTGTTTCCCCCCCTCCCCATCCAGCAACCAATTGTAATCTCAATGTTCCTAAGTTCTGTTGCTTAAGAGAGTAAATCTGATTGGTTCCCAGTCACTTAACAGCCTTCTCTCTCAGCATAAGAATGGAGGATAGAACTCTGGCCTAAGCCAGTCAGCATGGCATGATTCTGCTATCCACAGAGATTGGTTCATAGTATGTACATAAGTCAGAATTGGAATAGGAGTCTTGGGATGGAAGACTCTCCATCTTTTATAGACATTCCAAAAGAAATGTTTATTCTTCCTGTAGATATTGTGATGTAATATGGTGAGGTCCAGGGCATAAGGAATATTCTTGTGACATTAAGGGAAGTCAGACTGAGCATGGAGCCACCCTAGAGGAATCCAAACCAAGTTTATGAGGAAAAACTCAGTTGGAGTACCACAATCTAAGCTTTGATTCCAATTTGCTTGAAGCTTTGTCTACCCTAGGATGCTACTAAGCCAATAAGTTTTGTTTGTTGTTTAAGATGGATAAGTTGTATTTTTCTGTCTCTTAAAAAAAAGTCAGACACGTCTGGCTTAGTCCTCACCCCACTGGTTATGGAGTAGGACTTGAGAGGCAATTTTATGTTCCAGGTGAGAAATGCTTCTTTGATAATTGATTGATCCAAAGTATATTCAAGGTGCCAGGATAACTTGGAGATATGAGCAAAAAATTCACATGGCTAGCACATGTTGTCTTTATAGATGACTTCATAAGGAGGGGAGGGAAAATCAGAGATCCATTCTGATAATAAATTGCTTTATCTTCTTTCCTAAAGAATTTTAATCATTTTTTTAACACTTCATTAATTATTTTCAATTTTTCTTTAAGAATGGTAAGCATTCTTCTTAGAAATAGCTACAGGCCATGTTTGAAACATCTCAACTGAGCTCCTTTTGAATTATTCATGAGAGAAAATGACTATAGATACCAGAAATAGTACCTTTCTGTTTCTATAACTTAAAAACCACTTGACTGAATTTTGCTGAAAAGAAAAAGAGAAAAAAAAACATTTAAACTGAAACCAGGTTTGGAGAATATCACCCCATTTTTCTTCCCACTAATCAAATTTGCTGGAGGAGACATAGAACTATGAGAGCACATTTGACTTTTTCTTACTATATGTTGATGTGCTTCTTACCTGTCAGAGATTGTGAATAGCTAGAAGGAGGCTGAGCGTTTTTCTGGCACAACACCATGATACCTGAACAAAAGTCCTCAGTGGTAAATGGGATTGTAATTTGGCTGTGACACGAAAGCCTTTTACCGAAAGCAGGTCTCTTTTTACTCCTTGGTTCACATTTTTCTTTTTCTTTGCAAGGAACGCAAATTTCCCAAGTTTGTATCCAAAGAAATGGAAAACATGTACATCGAGGAGCTGAAGTCCTCAGTCAACCTGCTCATGGCCAACTTGGAGAGCATGCCGGTGTCCAAAGGTGGAGAGTTCAAGCTTCAGAAACTCAAGCGCAGCCACAATGCCTCCATCATCGACATGGGTGAGGAGAGTGAGAGCCAGCTCTCCAAGTCAGACGTGGTGCTGTCTTTCTCCTTGGAGGTGAGAAACCCTAAACTCATGAAAGCTCTCTAGCAGAGCCAGCAGGATATGGGTGACTGGCTGCATCATAGCCCCCTGGGTTTCCCCCTATGCACCCCACAAGTGGTTATTAAAGCAGCTGCTGGCTCAGCATAGCAAGTGATTTTCCCTCTCCCGTGACACACATTTTTCTTGAGGAAATGCAGCCTAAAAGACCACCTACTATATGTAACCTTACCATCTTTCTCCTGTCTTAAAGCAGTGCTCAAGGATTCTATAAAGACTTTATGCAGCCAGGCATTGTGGCACACACCTGTAATCCTAGTACTTAGGAGGCTGAGACTGGAAGATGGCAAGTTCAGGGTCAGACTCAGCAACTTAGGAAGACCCTCAGCCACTTAGCGAGACCCTGTTTCAAAAGAGGACTGGGGGTATAGGTCAGAGGTAGAATGCCCCTGGGTTCAATTCCCAGTACCAAAAAAGAAAAACATGAATGCCCCCCCCAAAAAAACCCATTATGCCCAGTGCCAGAAGCCAGACACAGAAACTATATAGTGTATGAGTTCATGGATATGAAATGTCCCAAAGGCAGAGCTACAGGAACAGGAAGTAGGTTAGTATCACTTGGGGCAGGGGTGGAAATGCATAATAAAGAGTCTTATTGGGTGACATAAAAATGTTCTTAAATAAGTTTATGAGGATGGTCACATGACTTACCAAATTTACTAAAAATCACTGAATTGTACAACTAATATTGCTTAATTACACGACTTGCAAAATATGCCTCAGTGCTGGGCGTGGTGGTACACACATTTAATCTTAGTGTTTGGGAGGCTGAGACAGGAGGACTGTAGGTTTGAGGCCAGCCTCAGCAACTTGGCAAGGCCCTGAGCAATTTAGTGAGACCCCATTTCAAAGTAAAAAATAAAATAGGCTGTGAGTGTAGCTTAGGAGTTAGAAGGTCCCTGGGTTAAATTCCTAGTGCCCCACAATATTATTGTAAACATATAAATTTATATGCTTCAATTAAATTGTCAGAAAACAAAACACAAACTATTTGTGGTGCAGTCCTGGAATGTGTTTATCAACAAGCCAACCAGGAATCACTTATAACTTATTAAAGTTCAAAACTCCACAAGGATATTTTTAAACTAATACATACAAATTATACCTATTTATGGGGTACCTTATGATATTTCAATACATGTATACATTGTATAATTTTCAAATCAGAGTAAAGCATCTATGCCCTCAAATATTTATCATTTCTCCATTTGAAGACCTTCAATGTCCTTTCTTCTGGCTTTCTTTATTAATATACAATACAACCCCAGGAGGGTTTTTTGGATGACCCAGGGTTTGGGAAACCAAGAAAATAGATCAAATTTCTGTACATTTAATTAGAATGTGTAAAAGCTAAATTAATTTTCTAGGACATAATTAAGGATTGCTGTGAATTAACTGCAGGTAATTTGTTTTTCTGTGCTGACTTTGGATTGAGATACTCACATTACAGTGTCTCAATGTGTATTTTGCAGTTGAAAGAGGTGGTGTGCAATTAAATATAGAGCATTTGGTGTGTGAAAAAATCATCAGTGTGACTTCACAGAAACTTTCTTTTCTAATACTGCCACCTGAGGTACTGAATACTTTTTCTTGATCTCTTTGAATTTGATTACTGCCAATTAAAGGTGGCAATTTATTCCTCCCACCGTCTCTTTTCTTCCTACAGAAATGAGGGGAAAAGTGGTTTATCAACTTTAATGAACCTTTTAAAACATCAGCAATTTTTCTTACTCCTTATCAGCTGTCCATATTACGTGGCTGATTATCTGAAATACAGATGTGGGCAAGACCTCAACCATGCTCCCATGAGTACGTGATTTCAAGGGCTTGGACTTGTAAATACAAGTTCAGAGTGAAATGCCCTAGGTTTCTCAAACACTTTTTAATTAGAACACTAAATTGCATATCATAGTAAAATTACCAGCAAAAACCATTGCATATCTATTTGTGAATGTGTTTTGGAGACACAGCAAGGGAAGATAAGAGGAGAGAGAGGGGACCATTGTGCCATCAGGGAGGATTAAGACTTGAATTTGCAGGTTGGTTCAAGACATGTGGTATCGGGTGCCCCAGGCTGAACCCTCAGCCATGAGGCCCCAATAAAAGATGCCGGCTAAATGCTACTGGTTCGAACCTCTTTTATTATAACTCTCTCTTTTCCTTCTGGGATCAAAGCGTTACACAAACGATAACAAACACAGTACAGAGGTTGTCTTTCCATATAGTGCTTTTCCTACAGCTTTCCAACTAACCCCCTCTCTCTGCAAACCACCTTTCACCAGCAACCGACAACCTTTCTTCCCAGAACTTCTCCAGCGACTTCCCAACCAGCTTTTCCCCCAGCAGCTATCTTGCAGATCTCTAGCCAGCTAGCCGCGCACTCTAGCTAGCTCTGCTCTAGCTTCAGCTCAGCACCAGGCCTAGCTTCAGCTCCGGCTCTCAACAGCAGCAGACACCCGACCTCTACTACTCCTCCCCCTCTCTCTACGAGAGGTGGAGGCCTTTTAAGCTGCGCCAAGCCGCAGGGTGTCTCATACAGCTCTCACCTGGCCTGGCCACACCTCCTGCGTACTGGTGCATGCGCTCTGATATGGCACAGCCCTAAGATGATATTCACCTGCAGCTGCTTCTGGTACTCTGCCAGGCGCCATCTAGAGGCGAGGTCCAGCTGGCCAGTCTGGGCCCCCGACAATGTGGTATGTAATTACAGAATCGCATGGCTGGGAGGGGTGCAGGGAACAGCGGTCCAGTGGCAAGTAGCCTGGCCTGGGGCAAGAGGAGAGTTCTGACGAAAAGCAGCAGATATTTGTAGAATGCTGATATGGTCAGATGCTTTCCCTCTGCTAACTCCTCCAACTCCTCACAACAGTCCTTTGAGGGATTTGCCGACATAGAAACAAAGGCTGAGAGAGGTAGATACACCTGCAAATGTTTGCACAGCTCATGAAGAGCCAGAATCAGGACTTGTGGGGAGGTCTTTCAAATTCCCAAATGCTATGCTTTCCCAGATGCCTTCTGTTTCTTTCCATGTGTTTGCTTCCTTTCAATATAAAAATTTCCAATAATGTACAATATCTTTGGATCTCCATACAACAGACACACAGTACATATCACTACCTCCTTCTCACTTTACAGATAAGAAAATTGGGGCTCTGCAGATTTGAAAGAATGAAACAAAGTGACTTCAATGTCAAATCCTTTGCCTGACATCACATGTGTAGTACAGTTGTTGTCAAAACATGGCTCCTGAGTTAGTGGAACCAGGGAAACTGTTGAAAATGGAAAGTCCTGGACTCTACCCAACACACTGATCAGAAACTCTAGCAGTGGAGCCCAGAAATCTCTGGATTAACAAGCCCTACAAGCAATTCTGATTCACATTAAGTTTGAGGAGCACCTGGGTGCTGTGGTGCATGCCTGGACTCCTAGCACTTTGGAGGCTGAGACAGGAGAATCAGAGGTTCGAAGCTAGCCTTAGCAACTTAGGAAACCCTCAGCAATTTATCAAGACCCTGTTTCAAAATAAAAAAATTAAAGGGGGCTGGGGATATACCTCAGAGGTAGAATGCCTGGAGGTTTAATCCGCAATACTGAAAAATAAAGTTTGAGGAGCAGTGGGCTGTTATGCAGCAAAACCTTGACTTGCACATCTGTATTATACCTCAAATCAAGCCAGTAAGAAAGTAGACACAAAAAAAACAAAAAAAAGTACACCCTCATTGTTCACCATCTGTAACTCTATTTGTTACCTCTTTGGGAGTACAGCTGAGTAGTTTTTCACAGGCGTTACTCATTGCAGATTATTTGTTTCCAATTAGTAAATCAGTACCTCTACCCCCCCTTCCTCTCCTTTCTCCCTTCTCTTTTCTCTTGAGAGCGAGCATATCACCAAATCACTAAATATCAGAATAGCAGGTGACTGAATAAGTAGTGGTAGAAAGTGCCAGAAATGTCAGTGATGCATCCTGGTCTAGGGTGGCACCAGTCTCTCCCCTCAGTCTAGACCAGAGACTAGGCATCTTAGGACACGTTTTTATTTTGACTCAACAATGTTGCTCTATACAGAGTTCGCATATTTTATTTCCATTTGGATTACTGTCAACATTTCAAAATCAAATTTCTAATTGTGAGTGTGATTCCCATTTTCTGGTAGGAAAAAAAAAACAGGGTATTTGGTGCTTCTGGACTGGGAGGAACAACTGACAGCTGCTCCCTTAAGATGGCGCATGCGCCCCAGTTTGCCACAGTCCCCACTGCTCCCTGCTGCATCTCTGACTCTAGTGCCAAATGGTACCTGCCGGTTGTCTTAAACTTGCTCTGCTGTTTATCTTATTATAAGGGAGAAATGAGTTTGTGAGCTGTTTCTCTGCCAAGAGATGCATAGAAAGCTAGACTGCTTTTAAAGAAAATAGGAGAGAGCCTGTTTCTTGCTAGAAACAGCAACAACAACAAAATGACCCTGCTCGTTTAATATGGAAAGAGTAGCCCAGTTCACATTGCCTGTCTGGCCCTGTGAGCGTCTGAATTACAAGCTTGTCATTCTATCTGGAGGCAAGAAGCTGCTCTGTGAGTAACTGCATCTTCAAGCTAAACTGCTCCCAGCACGACTGGTAAAAACCTGGTAGAAGCCGTCACTTACTGGCAGCTTTCCTTCTAACTTCTCCTCCATGTCTCTTCCTCTGCTGAAGCTACCACCCATGGGCGTTGGCAATAACTTCTGTCGTGTGTGGCTCTGTTTTCAGGTGGTGATCATGGAAGTCCAAGGCCTGAAATCCCTGGCTCCAAATCGCATTGTATACTGCACAATGGAGGTAGAGGGAGGAGAGAAACTACAGACAGATCAGGCTGAGGCTTCTAAACCAACGTAAGTCGAGTTTCTCACCTTTCATCCTACAGAAGGCCATTACTCTTGGTTCCATTTTGGTCAACTCTAAAGATAAAGGTCCAGTTGCCCTAGAAGACACTAGATGACATGTGCCATGTTCATTTATCAGGCAAAATGGTTCAACTCTCTTTTCATTTGGGGTCCAGTTCCTTCAAATCTGAGAACATAAGAAAGGGGGAGAAACAAGTCTCCTTTCTCTTTTGGCTTTCTCTCCAGTGTTCAGCCAGTTTCTCTCCTTCCATATGATGAGCAGGAGTGCCTGATATCGATCTGTTTGATTATATTTCCCAAAATAATATTTGCTTTACAGTATTAGGATCTTTTAAAAGCCTTTCTCTCTGCACCGCAGAATATATTAATTAACCAAGAAGGATGTTCAATAGGACAGAGTATGTTAATTCATTAGGTCAACACAGTTTTGTTCAATGCTCAGTGTGTATGCACAAGGCATTATTGGACCATGGGAAGAGAACAGTCATTGCTGTGGCCTTCCAGAGCTGGCAGTTCAGTGGGGACATCAGGAAAATGATCACACAATGTGTATATATAATTATAAATACAGCCCACCCTGTGCACAGGGTCCACAACTCCAGATGCAGCTAACTGTGGATTGAATTTTTTGAGGAAAAAATATTGCATCTGTGCTAAACATATACAGACTTTCACATATACAGACTTTCTTTTCTTGTCTTTATGCCCCAAACAATATAACAACTATTTCCATAGCATTTACTTTGTACTAGGTATTCTACATAACCTCAAGATAATTTTAAGTATGCAGGAGGATGTGCATTCACTGTGCCATCTTATGAGGGACTTGAGCATCTGTATATTTTGGTATCTGGGACAGGAGGAGGAGTCCTAGAATCAATTCCCATGGACACAGAGAGATGACTGTAATTATAAATGCTGAGAAAGAGCACTTTGAGAGAAGAGAGTAAGGGGACCTGAATCAACTTGTGGGCACACTCAGAATAGGCCTTAAGATTCCTGAGATATTTAATCTAATGTTTACAGAAGTTGAGTGATGGGTGGGGTGGAGTGGAGAGCAGCCCAGGTGGAGTGAATGGCTTCTGCAAAGGTCCTGTTGTCAGTTAAGGCCTAGTGACATGGAAGGATTCAAAGGAGGCCAGTAGGGCTGGAGTTCAGAAAACAAGAGTTCCCTAACCTGCCAGAGAGGTAGGCGGAGGCCATTCCAAAGGGCCGTGTGGGGCCAGAGGGGAAAACACGGAGAGGCAAGATTAGATATGTGTTTGAAAAGATCATTCTGGCTTCAGCAGAAGGGGCCAGAGCTGAGGCAGGAGACGAGTTAGAGTCCTGGGGCAACAGTGGATGGGAGTGATGAAGGTTAATGCATTGGGTCAATAGACTCTCCAGCCTCAAAGATTCATGAGCGATCACTGCTCCCTCCCCCCCCCCCACACTGCCTCACTCCCTTCCTTTCTTGTGTGTGTGTGTGTGTCTCACTAAGCCAGCCTTGGCTAATGAGCATCTCTTTGTTGGTGTTAATTCATGAGAGTCATCAAAAGAGTAAGCCCAAGGGCAGCTCTCTGCCTGTCCTCCCCAGGAGCATTATGAGCTGTTTGGCAGAACATGAATAACTTACCAGGATGTTCAAACAAAATAGTTCAAAGAAAGCACCGAATGTTTCTCGGACCAGAGAGGAGCCGAGGGCATTGTGTGCCTTCAAGTGGTTCTTTGCATGAATGGGCAAAATCTCAGCTGCTCAGAGGCTGCATGAGATTGAGTGTGACCGGGGGGGGGGGGGGGGGGGGGGGGGGGGGGGGGGGGGGGGGGGGGGGGGGGGGGGGGGGGGGGGGGGGGATGGAAGCCAGGGAGACTCCTCCCATACCCCCTCCTTTTTAAAAACTTAGTTCCACCCTGTCAATGAATGCAGTTTCTTTTTTACTATCATTGATGAAATCCCGACTTTTCCTCAAGAGACCTGCTAGCATTGCTCTTATGTAATGATGCTCTAGTTACCTGTGCTTTTCTTACGCTTTTATTAGTGCCTTGCAGCTGTACATCACTGTGAGATTCAATGCAATACAAACATACATGCACACAGCTCTTGGTGTACGTCCCTCTGTGTCCCACCCTGCTACCCCCTCCTCCTTCCCTACACACACACACACACACACACACACACACACACACACACACGCATTGCCAAAGCATTACCTGAATAGTTTCCTTCCTCAATCCTCCTTTCCCTTTCTCCACATTTATCCAAAGTCTCTTACACATCCTATTTTCTCTCGAGCTTCCACATATGAGAGAAAAACATATGACCCTTCATTTTCTGGGGCTGTCTGATCTCATTTAGCATAATGTTCTCTAGGTCCATCCATTTTCCTGCAAATGACATCATTTTGTTCTTCTTTATGGCTGAGTAGATTCCACTGTGTGTATATATCACGTTTTCTCTATCCATTCATCTGTTGATAGACACCCAGGTTGGTTCCATAATTTGACTATTGTGATTATGCTGCTGTAAACATGGGTATTCAGCCGGGCATGGTGGCGCACGCGTGTAATCCCAGCATTCGGGAGGCTGAGACCAGAGGATCCGGGTTCAAGGCCAGCCTCAGCTACCTAGTGAAGCACTCTGCAACTTAGTGAGACCCGGTTTCAAAATAAAGAATAAAAAATAGGGCTGGGTGTATAGCTTGGAGGTAGAATGCCCCTGAGTTCAATCCCCAATACCGCAAAAAAAAAAAAAAAAAAAAAAAACCATGGGTATTCATGGATTGCTATACTATTCTGATTTTAATTCTTTTTGAAAAATATTGCTGTAATGGAGGTCTAGTATCTAGAATATACAAAGGACTCAAAAAACTTACACTAAAAAAGCAAGTAACCCAATCAAAAAATGGGCAATCAAACTAAATAAACACTTCTTAAAAGAAGAAATAAAAATGACCAATAAATATATGAAAAATGTTCAACATTATTAGCAATTAGGGAAATGCAAATCAAAACGACATTACGATTCCATCTAACTCCAGTTAGAATAGCAATCATCAAGAATACAAATGATAATAAATGCTGGCAAGAATGTGGGAAAATAGGAACTCTTATACACTGTTGGTGGGTTTGTAAATTGGTACAACCACTATGGAGATCTGTATGGAGGTTCCTCAAAAGACTAGGAAGGAAATACCATGTGCCCCAACTATACATGTACATTTATTTATTTATTTATTTTTTTTTTTTTTTTTTTTTTTTTTTTTTTTTTTTTTTTTTTTTTTTTTTTTTTTT
This sequence comes from Graphiurus murinus, assembly GCA_004027655.1. Taxonomy (NCBI): domain Eukaryota; kingdom Metazoa; phylum Chordata; class Mammalia; order Rodentia; family Gliridae; genus Graphiurus; species Graphiurus murinus. Next base: position 237,126 of record PVLC010000303.1, read on the forward strand.
TTTTTTTTTTTTTTTTTTTTTTTTTTTTTTTTTTTTTTTTTTTTTTTTTTTTTTTTTTTTTTTTGCGGTACTGGGGATTGAACTCATGGGCATTCTACCTCCGAGCTACATCCCCAGCCCTATTTTTTTATTCTTTATTTTGAAACCGAGTCTCACTAAGTTGCGGAGTGCCTCACTAGATAGCTGAGGCTGGCCTCGAACCCGGATCCTCCAGTCTCAGCCTCCTGAATGCTGAGATTACAAGCGTACGCCACCCAGCCCGGCTACATGTACTTTTAAAAATGTGTAATGCATAGGGGAGAAAAACCTACTTAGTGTTTCTGCAAACCTCTTACGAGGTTAGGCCCAATATGGCTTCTTAAGACAAAGCAGGAAGGAGAAAGCTCTGATTATCTTACCAGGCTGCTATTTCACAGGGAATATTTAAACTCAGAAGATAATTCATATCCTTTTATTGGGTGTGACGGCTTTAGTTGCCAGGGTAAATGATGAGTTGATTTTCATGTGCTTCTGAACACCAAAAACAGTTTCATATTACAAATAAATGTAGATCGCTTGGGTGTACCTACTTGATGTGCTCATATCTCACATGCGTATTTACTCGTATCCACACATGTGCGTTATCCCAGCCAGAAATCTCTCACACTGAAACGTTTTGCTTTTCTAGCTAGAAATATGCTTTTTTGATTTTTCTCCCCAAAGCTCACAGGTTTGTTGTTGCTTTTTGTTTGTTTCGTTTTGTGGTACTAAGGATTGAACCAAAGGCCATTCTACCTCTGAGCTGTACATCCAGCCCTATTTTATTTTATTTTTTTTATTTGCTGAGACTGGTCTGGAATCTGCCATCTTCCCATCTCAGCTTCCCAGGTACTGGGATTTCAGGCATGCTACCACCACCCCCGGCTTGTTGCTTGTTTTCTAATACGATAAGAATGTGGGCTTTGTGACCAGGATCAGGTCAAAGCAGTTGATAAGAGCTACCTAGAGTCCTAGATTGAGAAGGATCTGAGGCCAGCTCTATATCCAGAGAAAAAAGTGCCGCAATGGCCTTGTGATGCCTGCCAGGAGGAGGAAGGGTGAGAGTGCCCTGCGTTTGTCAGATCTACAGTGCCAAAGACGCACACCGAGAGCTTGAAATCCAGCAACACTCGTGTTTCTTCCTCTCTTCCTTGATCTTTGTATTTTGATTACCTTCATAAACCTGTACTCCTCTCCCTTCCAACTGCACAATCCCTTCCCTGGCGCTCTTCTTTAGTGTTTTCTTGGTCGTGGTTCAGTCCTGCCAGCTTTCCTCTGCCTTCAGTTTTACCAGTCAGATAAATGATGCCGTTTGTATAACTCTGTTTTCCTCCTGCCTTACTTAGAATGTTCTCTATCATTTCTTTTCTTTGAATTTTTCTTTCTTCTCCTTTTCTCCCCTCCATGCACCATCTATCTACATTCTTCCCATCACTGATTTCCAGCTGTCTTCTCTGTTGTTTGATTTTGATTACTCCAAAAAATATTCTTTTCCATTCAAGCCTATTTTGCTTATTACTCACAGATTCCACTGTCGCTGCTACTAAGCATTACCCAGTGGCTATAACCAAAGCCTCCTACCTACAAGGAATCAATCAATCAATCAATCAGTCAATCAATCAATCTCCCTCCCTCCCCCTCCCCTTTCCTCTTCCTTCTTTCCCTCCTTCTCCCCTCCCCCTCCCTCTTTCCCACCCTCTGGTCCTCTCACTCTCCATCCCTCTCTCTATTCCTCCCTTCCTTCCTCTCTCTCCTTTCAAGTATAGTCACATATCTGGGAGTATATTACATAATGCAGTTTGTCCAAGAGAATGTTCTTTGGAACTCTGATATATAGAATACTCAAGAAAAACAAGGGCCGTGCGGGAGCCATGGCTGCCTCGGAGGCGGCGGCGGCGGCGGGGCCCGCGGCTCTGGGGGCGGTCGCCCCTGCCGTCCCGGTGGCCGCCCGGGGAGCCGCCGCCGCCGCCGCCTCGGGCCCCTGGGGACCCCCGGGACCCCGGCTGAGGGGCAGCCGACCGCGGCCCGCAGCGGCGCGACAGCAGCCCGCGGCCCCCGCGCCGCCCGCCAGGGAGCTGATCCAGCCGTCGGTGAGCGAGCTGTCCCGCGCCGTGCGGACCAACATCCCGTGCACCGTGCGCGGCTGCGGCAAGATCCTGCCCAACAGCCCCGCGCTCAACATGCACCTGGTCAAGAGCCACCGCCTGCAGGATGGCATAATAAATCCAACAATAAGAAAAGATTTGAAAACCGTTCCAAAATTCTACTGTTGTCCAATTGAAGGATGCCCTAGAGGCCCCGACAGACCATTTTCTCAATTTTCTCTCGTAAAACAGCACTTTATGAAGATGCATGCCGAGAAGAAGCACAAATGCAGTAAGTGTGGCAACTCGTATGGCACCGAGTGGGACTTGAAGAGGCACGCGGAGGACTGCGGCAAGACCTTCCAGTGCACGTGTGGCTGTCCCTACGCCAGCAGGACGGCGCTGCAGTCTCACATCTACCGAACAGGCCACGAGATCCCCGCAGAACA
>PVLC010000304.1:0-239546 GCA_004027655.1 Graphiurus murinus
TAGTTCTTCTTTCCCTATTTTTACCCCTTTGATTTCCTTCTCTTTTCTTATTGCTCTGGCTAGAGTCTCGAGTACTATATTAAACAGAAGAGGTGATAATGGACATCCTTGCCTTGTTCCTGTCTTTAGTGGGAACTCTTGCAGTTTCTCTCCATTTAATATGATGCTGGCTGTAGGCTTATTGTATATTGCCTCTATGGTTTTGAGGTATGTTCCTTCTATTCCGATTCTCTGTAGTGCTTTTAGCATGAATGGGTGTTGGATCTTGTCAAAGGCTTTTTCAGCGTCAATTGAGATGATCATGTGATTTTTGTCTTTGAGTCTGTTTATGTGGTGAATTACGTGTATTGTTTTTCGAATGTTGAACCAGCCTTGCACCCCTGGGATGAACCCAACTTGGTCATGGTGTATAATATTTCTAATACCTTTGTAATATTCTTATTTCCTTAAAGTTATGATTGGTTCTCCAATGAGAAAAAATGTCAGAAAAAAAATTGGATCCCCATTATATTAAAATGGAGAATATACAGAAATAAGTTAATGTTAATTTCCTATTAGGAGGCTAACCTGTCCCATTAACTTGTTTGGTATTTTCATTTCCTATTTTTAAAATGATGATATGTTATTTTAATCATTTGTAATTATGCTTATAACCAGTCAAAATAATTTAACATGACTAAATGTCAAACTTCAAATTATCTTCCTCTTCCTCCTCCCCCCTCTTCATTCACCTTTGGCTATGAAAACATTTATTATGTTCCTGGCTAATAAATTCTTGGAGGGAGTAATAATAAAAGTGATAAACTCATACATAAAAATGTGAAAAAAAAGCAAAACTGCTAAAATCGAAGTGATCATATCCCCTGATACTCTGTTGGTACAATGCCAATTATGTTTTATCCAATGTTTCTGATAAGAACAGCAAAGCATATAAATTGCCAAATGAAGACTGTCTTTTATCTACAAGAATATCCTCAGTGTGTGTATATATATATATGCCTTATTTCAAATCTTCCTGAGCTACCACATAGCTCTTTCATTATAAAATTTATCCTAAAAGAAAAGCATGAAGTAAAATCACCAGATTAAATAATTACATTGTAAAACAGGAAAGAGAAGGAGCTGCTTGTGAGCTGGCATAAAACCAATAGAATTCCAAGCACACTAAGATTATAAGTGACCGAGTGACAACAGTTTTATAGTGCAAACAATGGGTGACAAACAGATTTCCTTTTCTAGGACGTCTTTATTCATGTGGCAAAGGAAAAAAGTGACTTCAGAAAATCCAACCAAACAATAGTAATGACTAAAACAGAGACGGCTCTGCTCAGGCAAAGGACAATAAAATCTGTAAAATGAAGTGCATTGAGAGATTTTGGACTTACACAGTAAATTAGCTTTGTATAGTCAGATAACTTTTTAAATGTGCTTTTCTTTTTTTTTTTTTTTTTTTTTTTTTTGCGGTACTAGGGATTGAACTCAGGGGCGTTCTACCTCCGAGCTAAACCCCCAGCCCTATTTTTTATTCTTTATTTTGAAACTGGGTCTCACTAAGTTGTGGAGGGCCTCACTAGGAAGCTGAGGCTGGCCGCGAACCCGGATCCTCTGGTCTCAGCCTCCCAAATGCTGGAATTACAAATGTGCACCACCACGCCCGGCTTTTATTTGGTGCATTGTACTTATACATCCTACTGGATTATAGAGTGATAGATGTTTCTATCACGTACACAGTACGTAGCATTATTTCAGCTCTTACGCACTTTATGTCTCCTGTTTGAGTGACCAGGTCTAGCAAATTATATAGGGTAAATTAAATACACAATTATGAACAATAAATGTTAATGTCTCTGAAATAAAATGAGTAATGAAAGAAAGTTCCAGGTGCATTCTATAACCTGCTTTATTTTTCCCCCAACAATTCAGTTTTCTATAGCAATCAAAATGAAATGAACAAAAATAATTGTAAAAAGATTTTTTTGTGTTAATTTTAATCAATAGTTTTACTATCTGGGAATTGAATGGAAGGGCATTCTACCTTTGAACTACATCCCCAGCCCTATCTATCTATCTATCTATCTATCTATCTATCTATCTATCTATCTATCTATGTATTTATGTATGTATGTATTTATTTTTATTGTGAAACAGGGCCTCAGTAATTTTCTGAGGCTGTCCTTGAACTTGTGATCCTCCTGTCTCAGCCTCTCAAGTACTTGGATTGGATTACAGGAGTGCACCCTGCTTCATAGTGCTACCATCTCTTTGCAGGTCCAGAGAACCTGCAAAAAAAGTAATTTCCAAAGTTCTTTCCTTTGAAAAATATCCAAATCGAGGGAGATGCTATTTTAAAGTATAGAATTATGATATCTAGTAAGCACTTCAAGTTACAAGTTTCCAAAATTAAGCTACCCCTCTACGATCCCTGCCACACAGGTAAATGGTACGACCACCATCCATGTATTATTGCACGGAGGAGCGTGGAGTGATTCCTGGTACCTCTCTCCGCCACCTCCTCTACCTGCCTCCCTGGCTTCGTCATCAAGCTTCTATGTCTTGTAGTCCCAGCTCCCCTTCCTCCTAGGGGGCAGTTGTAAAGTGGCATCTGACACACAGGGTGCGTGTACCTGGGTGCTTCCTGGTCTTGCACCCCATAAGGACCTCAACTCCTTCCCCCTCTCTATACTAAACCACCACATGCTGTGCTCTCAGATTCAAGAGCTGCCCTCGGGGCCTCTGTAGCATGACACGTCTCTGTATCATGATATATCTCTGTTTCAAAATCTCCCTAACTAGTATCTCCATTGAACTTCACTTTGAAGATTTAGGTTTTATTTGAAAACGGCACTAGTGGGTTATAGAGTTTTAGTTTCTGAAAAAGAGTTAAATGCGGACTCACTGTATTATCCACCAATTCTACTTCTGGGTATTTTGCACAAAGAAATGAAATCGGGGATGAGATCAGATACTGTACGCCAATCTCATAGCAGCCTTTTTATAACCAAAAAGAGAAAATAACTCTGATATCCACCAACAGACAAATAAATAAGCAAAATGTAGGATATGCATAAAATAGCATAGAATTTACACTTAACAGGAATGATTTTCTGATATGTACTGCAGCATTGATGTAAATTGAAAACATTTATCTCTTAATTACCTGCTGTCCTGTAATACACTTATCATTAATATTTAAAACTAAAATATTTGCAGTTTGTAATTTATAAGACCGCCTCTTTTTCAGGTGATGAGTTAACTTTTCCATGTTAGCCTGTGAACTCATTGAGAATAGAAACTTTGGTTTTGATGTTTTCTGGGTTGTGTTTGGTTTTACTTTCCCACTGCCCACCTTTGCTGGGGCCCTTGAGTTAATATCATCGGAGCAAGTGGCTAAATCAGTATTTTTGATGAAAGAATAAATGTGATTTTTACATGAATATTTTAGGGCATTCTTAGATTTAAAGTGAGTTCCCATATATTTTTCACTCTGTTTGCTTGAATGTTAAGATCTAGTATCACCATGATACATTTATTCAAATGAAGGAAAACCAGCTTAATATATTAAATATTAAATAACCTCCAGATTACTTAATATGTGAATTTGATCATTTATTTAAATGAGGTTAATTAGTTAACCTTATTTGAATTTCACTACCTTTTCCAATGAGCTCTTTTTCTGTTTCAGGATCTGATCCAGGAAGATAGTACTTTTAATGGTACTTACAGAGTCATAGTTTGCTAAATCATCCTAATAGTTTCTTGAATAAGGGTTAGCATGCAATATCATGAGGGAAGAAAATTTGAATATGCCTGATAGTATTATAACATGAATACATTACTTCTCTGTACTCTCTTGTGAGGCATTATGTTAACTACATTTGTGTGTGTGTGTGTGTGTGTGTGTGTGGTACTGGGGATTGAACCCAAGGGCATTCTACCTCAATTACATAATAATTTATTTTTCTTTATTTACTAATTCAGTGTGTATCTATTTACTTATTGAAAGAACAAAAATACATCTCTTTCCTTTGGGCCATTTCCAAAGGAAAACATTTTCCCCTCTTTTTGAAATACAATTTGGTATTCAAGTCTTGCTTTTTTCTGTTCTTTGTTGAACTTTTTAAAAATATCTGATCCTTTGTGCTTGGACAATTTAAGCATCCTTTACACCCCAAACATCGATGGTGTAAAGCCAGCATATATCTTATTTCGAAGTGTTTATAGCCTCTTTTTTCATTATTTACAATTGAAGTATTTGTATCTATATATCATACACCACATGCACCGATTTTTCTCAGATTGGCAAATGCTCAGCAGAGCCAACAGGTGTGTATAGAACCAAGCAGTGGCATTTGTGATCTGATGCCACTAAACAAAGAACACTTCCCAACAGCTGAGCATCAGCTTGAAGTCATCAAAGGAATCACATGAACTTCATGTAGTGGATAGACAAATGTCCATTCCAAGTTTCTTCTTACAAAAAGCAAACAATTCTCCCTCTTATTGTTACCTTCCATAAAGAAAATATGTCGAAACCAATGGGATATTTTATATTTCTTCAAACGTTCACAAACACAAATACCCATAAGATTATTTCAATGTTTTGCTTAAGGGTAAAATCAACAAAATACAAAACTACTGTTAGAATTCACATTTACATATATATTTGTTGACATAAGAAGATGATAACTACTTACGCAATATTTTTTAATATGACAATGAGAAATTTTGTCTGTAAACTTAATAAGCACAACTTGCTGTTTTATTAACTTTGATTTACAGCAAAATGGCAATTAATGAGAAATCCAAACTTTATTATTTGTCAATTTCTTGATTAGAATTCCATATTCACAGAATTATATGCAAAAATTTTTGTTGTTGTTTCTTAAGATGTCATCATCAAGCAGGGTGTGGTGGCACACGCTTGTAATCCCAGTATTTGGGAGGCTAAGACTGGAGGGTCCAGGTTAGCGGCCAGCCTCAGCTACTTACTGAGGCCCTCCACACCTCAGTGAGACCCTGTTTCCAAATAAAATATAAAATAGGGCTTGGGGTGTAGATCCGCGGTAGAATGCCCCTGGGTTCAATCCCCAGTACCACAAAAAAAAAAGTCATTATCATTGTAATCACGTATTTTAAGGCAAATACAGTTTGTTTTTAAAATTTGTATGGACACATTGTAATTATACATGCCAGTGAGTTTCAGAGTCATACAATCATTTAACTTTTTCCCAACTCCTCTAAAATATCAAAGAGGACAGATCATTTGAAATTAGTTTCATGAGGCCAACATTATCCTGGAACTACAGTTAGACAAAGATACTATAAGTAATAGAAGTAAACTATAAGTCAATATCTTTGATGAATATAGTTGCAAAAATCCTCACCCAAATGCTAGCAAACAGAATCTAACAGCACATTAAAAGGATTATATACAATACCCCTAAGTGAGATTTATCCCTGGTATGTAAGAGTGATTCAATATATAAAATTCTATTAATATAATACACCATTTAACAGAACAAAGGATGAAAATCATATGATCACCTCAGTAGAAGCCAAAAAAAAAAAAGCATTTGACATAATTCAACATCTTTTCATAATAAGAACTCTTAACAAATTAGGAATAAAAGGAAAATACTTCAATATAATAAAGGCTACATATGAAAAGCTCACAGTTAATATCATACTCAAAGGTGAGGCTATGAAAACCTTTTCTTTAAAATTAGGAACAAGACAAGATGCTTGCTCTTGCATTTTCTTTTAACATGAAACTGAAAGAACAATTCTACAGGAAAAAAAAATAAGTAAAAGGAATACAAATTTAAAAGGATCAAGTAAAATTATTCCTATTTGCATGTGAAATAACTCCATATGTATAAGCCCAGAAAGGTTCATTAAAAAAGAAAAAAAAAACTAACAGGTGAATTGAGCAGAGTATAAAATCAACATAAAAAAATCAGTTGCATTTCTACATGATAACAATACCTTTTGTCATTAGGAAATTAGTTAATTGTTTTCATTGACAATACCATAAAAATGAATAAAATAGTAGTAAACTCAAATAAGTAGGTAAGAATTTATTTACTGATAAGTATAAAATATTGATAAAAGAAGATAAAATCCAAACAGACATTTTCATGGATCAAAAGAGTTAGTAGTTTTTAAATGTCCATGTCACTCAAAGCAATCTATAGATTCAATATAAGCCATACAAAATCTGAAATATATTTTATAGAAATAATTTAAAAAGTGTACAATTTTTATGGAACTACATAAGACAAAAAATAGCCAAGCCAATTCTGAGAAAGAACAAAGCTAGAGGCATCACATTTCCTGATTGAAAACCACATGATAACACAACAGTTATAGAAACAGTATGGCACATTCATAAATACTCACATACAGAACAATGGGGCATAATAGAGAGAGCCAAAATAAACATATGTGAGTACAGTCAAATGACCTCCAACAGGTCCTGAGAGTATAGAGTGGGGAAAGACTAGTCTCTTTCACAGTGCTGTTAAATGGGATAGCCATGTTTTAAACTATAACACTTTAAAAATATACTTAAGAAGAAAAGTGACAAAAAAATGTACAACAATTTACTGTCAACAAATTCCACAGTAAATAAGAAAATACTTTGAAATAAAACATTAAAATATATACTCCGTTTGTTCTACGTGCTATCAAATTATAATATTGATCTGAACTCAAATTCTAACTTTGATATGTAATATTTGCATGAATTTTTGCAAATTTCTTACTTGTTCATATCTTTTATAAAAAATGTAAATACATTAATATTTCTCTAACATAATTATTCTAAGATTTACAATAGTATTATGCATGAAAACTTCTCATATAATATTTGGCTATTAGTGAATCTTCAATAGCTAGTTAAGGTATTAAGTTAGTAATATTTCCATCATGGATTTTTTTTTTTTTTTTTTTTTTGCAGTACTGGGGATTGAACTCAGGGGCATTCTACTTCTGAGCTACACCCCCAACCCTATTTTTTATTCTTTATTTTGAAACAGCATCTTACTAAGTTGCGGAGAGCCTCACTAGGTAGCTGAGGCTGAACTCGAACCCAGATCCTCCGGTCTCAGTCTCCCAAATGCTGGGATTACAAGTGTGCGCCACCACGCCTGGCTTACAGATTTTTGTATTAGTAAAGTGGTGTTGCTAAAGTAAATGAGTCAAGATAAACTTATGCCTGAATCCGTAAAAGGAATAAATGTATGAGTAGGACATTTTAATAATTTTAGTATTTAGTTTTATGTTCAAACATGATAAAAAAGTACTCAATATGATGAAAGTGTATTATTTGCATGTATGCCTGTGCCACAATAAAACCCCTCATCGTATATAATTAAAATGCACTGTTTCTTGAGGGGGAAATAAGAGGAACTTTTCATCTAAATGAATGATCCAAGCAACCACTATCAACCACAATTAAATTGCAACAAAATACAGTAAAATTGGTCCCCAAATGCCTTTAGCCTGGTGTTCTAAATGTTAACATAACATTTCCTTAGTTTTCTAAGTTCACTATTGACATGGTTAACCTTGTTCAGCTCATTTTTTTTTTTCTTTTCTAAAAAGCCAAGTACTTTAATTTGCCCCCCTGAAGTGACATAAAGGAAGAAGTAATTGGTCTCTACCCTTGTCCTGTCAAGTATCAATTTTTCCAACCCTCTCAGGATAAATCTCACCACACCAACAGGAAGAAGTTTTTCTATTCAGGGTCACTTTTACCTCAGGAAGCATCTGAGGACCACTGCTCTGCTTTCTTGTGTGGGTTTTTCCTGGATAAAAATGTCCTCCTCTAGCCTACTCGCTAGATGTGATGGTTTGTGCCTGTGATCCCAGTCTTTGGGAGGCTGAGACAGGAGGATCACAGGTTCAAAGCCAACTTCAGCAAATGATCAAGGCCTTATGCAACTTAGTGAGACCCTGCTTTAAAATTTTAAAAAGTAAAATGAAACAGGGCTGGGGTTGTATCTCAGAAGTAGAATGCCCCTGGATTCAATACACACACACACACACACACACACACACACACACACACACACACACGCACACACAGTCCTCATCTTATATTTTGTTAAACCTACCTTAGTTTTATGTTATAAGACTTAGAGGCATATTCCCCAGGTGTTTTGGCCCACACCTGTAATCCTGGTACTTAGGAGGCTGACACAGGAGGATCACAGGTCTGAGGACAGCCTCAGCAAGTAGTGAGATTCTCATCAATCTAGTGAGACCCTGTTTCAAAATAAAAATAAAAATAGGAGCCGGGCGTGGTGGCGCACGCTTGTAATCCCAGCATTTGGGAGGCTGAGACCAGAGGATCCGGGTTCGCGGCCAGCCTCAGCTACCTAGTGAGGCACTCCACAACTTAGTGGGACTCGGTTTCAAAATAAAGAATAAAAAATAGGGCTGGGGGTATAGCTCGGAGGTAGAACACCCCTGAGTTCAATCCCCAGTACCGCAAAAAAAAAAAAAAAAAATTAGGGCCAAGGGTATAGCTCAGAGGTAGAATGCCCCTGAGTTCAATACCCTGGGTTCAATCCCCAGGTAGAATGCCCCTGGCCTTAGTGTCCTGGGTTCAATCCCCAGGATCACAATAAATAAATAAATAAATAAATAAATAAATAAATAAATAAATAAGTAAGTAAGTAAATAAATAAATACATTTTTTCATTCTGTAGAATTTTCTTTTATTGTGATTATTTCAAATTTTTACATTGCATATAAATTTAACATATTTATTTAAAATTAAAAGTTGACAGTGAGCCATAAAGTAAATACAACAACATAAAACTAAGAGAACACTTAGTAAAAGAGCTCATTCATAAAAGACCAAGGTAAATCTGACATTCTATACAATGAATTCTCATATGTATCTGGTTAAATCAGAATCAATATTTTTTTCCTCTATGCTATGTCATTAATCAAAAAATATCAGATAATGTTCCTGGATATACTCCAATTCATTCTTTAAGAACACAGCAATTTTAGCTTCATGGCTTGAAATATTTTGAACTGCTGGATATATTAGCAGAAGAAATTCTAGCATCATATTTTTCTGGGTCTTCAGTCAATATTGAACACATGATGTACTTTCAATACATATTTGGCAATTAATTGATTTAGACAGACAAATCTTAACTTCCAACGAAGGTTCTGAAGCAATGTACTTTTTCAGTAACTCTTCTAGCATTCTTTCTGCGAGCTTGGGTCAACAATGTTATATTGAGCACCATTTACAATTCATGGACTTCATGACAGAGGAGCCAATAAAAGCAACAGAAAGAGCCTGACACATGTAGAGGCATGTGTGACACATGCACACCCACACATACAGTTCCAGTGAAACAGTAGTTCACTTGCTTCACTAGAAAAAGTTAAATAACACTTGATACTAAACATTAAGTTTATGTAACTCCTTGTGTTTCTTCACTCTTTGTAATTCACAAGATTCTGGGACTTTATCCTCATGTATAAGAGTATCTCTAATGATATCTATATCCACAGTGTTCAAAGCCAACTAGTAACAATTCTACACATATTTGACATACTTATGTTTTTCTTGCATTAATGTATAATGATATAGGTATTTAAATATTTCTTAAATGTTATTCTAGTACAAAATCAATATCTCTCATAACTTTATGGAATGTTATCTTCAAAAGTATTTTTTTAAATATTTTTTCTGGTTTAATTTCCTGAGATTTGACAGTCTCCTTGAGAAAGTTTCTATCTGTGCCTACATGTTGGAATTTTGGTTCTATGGGGTCCTCTAGTAATTTCAAAGTATCTGGTCAAATTTTTATGTCTTTGATTCATCTTGAGTTGACTCTTACACATGGTAAGAGGAAGGAATTTAATATCATTTTTCTATAAATGGATAACCAGTTTTCCCAATATCATGTGTTAAAAAAAAGGCTGTCTTTTTTTCTCCAATATATGTGTTGGCCCCTTTGTTGAAAATTAATTGGCTATACATGTGTGGATTTGCTTTTGTATCTTCTGTTTCATCGGTCAATGTGTCTATTTTTGCACTGATACCAAGCTCTTTTCATTATTATACATCTGTAGTGTATTTTGAAGTCAAGAATTATGATGCTTCCTGCATGATTCTTATTTCTGAGATTTTCTCTGGCTATTCTGGTTCTTTTGCTTCTCCAAATAAAATTTAGTACCATTTTTCTATGTCTGTAAAGAATGGCATTGGTATTTTGATAGGGATTAATAAATGAGATGGAATAAAACTAAAAAGTTTCTTCTCATCAAAGGAAACCATCAAGAGACTTACGAGAAAGCCTACAGAATGGGAGAAGATCATTACCAGTTATCCCTCTGATAGTTGACTAGTATCTAGACTATACAAAGTACTTAAAAGACTTAACACTCAAAAAAAATAAAAAGGAACCCAATCAAGAAATTGGCAATTGAACTAGACACTTCACAAAAGAAGAAATAAAACTGGCTAAAAAATAAATGAAAAAAAATGTACAACATAATCAAAACTATACTGAAATTCCATCTAACCCTAATCAGAATTTCAATCGTTAAGAAGTCAAACAACAATAAATGCTGGAGAGGATATGGGGAAATAGGCACTCTTCTATACTGTTGGTTGGATTACAAATTGTACAGTGACTATGGAGATCAGTGTGGAAATTCCTCAGAAAATTGGAAATGGATCTACCTGTGATCTAACTATACCACTCCAGGGTATCTTTCCAAGGAGACTGAAATCAGGATGTTATGGTAATGTATGCATATCCATGTTAATAGCAGCACAATTCACAATAGTCAAATTATGGAGCCAACCTAGGTGTCCATCAACACATGAACGGATTACAAAATTATGGGGCATACACACAATAAAATTCTACTCAGCAATAAAGAAGAACAAAATTATGTCATTTGCAGGAAAATGGATAGACCTAGAGAACATTATGTTAAGTGAGATTAACGGGTCACAAAAAGTGAAGGGCTATATGTTTTCTCTCATATGCAGAGGCTGGAGATTAATAGAGATACACAAGGGACTTCAGATGATGAAGGAGAAACTCCAGTGGAGCCAGGGAGATGATCTAGGGGAGGGAGAGAGGGGAAGAGGGAGATCAATGAAGGAATCACTTCCATTGACATCATATGCATATGTGAGACTACCAGTGCTAATCTCAATATCCTCTATGGGGAAGGGGAGATGGGGAGGGAGCCGGGAGAAAGTCCACCAAGTGCTGTGTGCATTTATGTCACTATTACAATGAACTACATTATGATGTGAGATTATAATGCATCAATAAAAGTATATGAAATATATTTTTTCTGAATGTGTCATTAAGTTGCATTTGTTTTATGAGTGTGATAGTACTAATTCTTTGGTGATAGTTCCAAAAATTTAGCTCCACGTCTTTTTAAAACAAGTTAGTTTTACTGTTTGCCACTGGTAAACTAATTTATTATTATAAATCTACCTTTTCATTAAGCAGAGCTTATGATGTTCATTGGGTTATTCAATAATACCTATATTACTTATTCTTTGAATGTGGAACTCTAACAAGTTAATATGGAAGATATAGTAACAAGAGAACTACTACTGCTTCATCCTGGAATCATTGGAGATACTCAGTGTGCCTCAGTGTTTGCATGTAAAGAATGAAGAGATACTATCTTCATAACAATGACACAAGTCCTTGACAGACTTGGAATCATCAAATAAGAATAAATTTTAACTAAGCCTGGCGTGGTGGCACATGCTTGTAATCCCAGCATTTGGCAGGCTGAGACCTGAGGATCCGGGTTCGAGGCCAGCCTCAGCTACCTAGTGAGGCATTCTGCAACTTAGCGAGACCCGGTTTCAAAATAAAGAATAAAAAAATAGGGCTGGGAGCATAGCTCAGAGGTAGAATGCCCCTGAGTTCAAACCCCACTACTGCAAAAAAAAAAAAAAAAAGAATAAATTTTAACTCAACATACTTTATCCTTCAGAGTGATGCATATATTTTGCACAAGCTCTTCAAAAATATTAAATGAAAAAAAATGATTTTTGTGAGTTCCGAATTAAGGAAAATATACCTTTACATAAGCATACCCATTAACCCTATCACATTCTTCCTAGAGGTGATGAATTATTTGATCATTTTATTCTACTGGTGATATCCATGTTAGTTATTCTGAGTTCAACACATACCTTCAAAATTCCATGTGTCTCTAACCAAGAAAATGCCATTGAATGCTAGTCAGAAAAATAGATGCAAACCTCATTCTTTTGTAGAAAGTATACAGGATTAGAGACCCTTCCTTTCAGCAATGAGTGCATTATTCCTTGTGGATAACAAAGAGCAGAAAAGGTACACCGTTTGGTATTTAAAAAATAAACAATTGAATGCCATGGAATGGAGACCTACATTTAATTTAGATAATACGATTTTTTATCATCCAATTTTGTCTCTTTGATCCGGGAAAAATTTTATTTGAGCTATACTTTCCTCTATAAACTAAAGAATTCTAGATCCTAATCCCATTATTCTGCTCTTTTATTTCGAAATGGTTAGCTATGGCTTCAGTCTGAAAGAGTGAGGGGTATTGGATCTTGAAATTGCAGACTGACACTACACTACTTAATATTTTGATCATGCTGAACTACACAAGGGCAATAGTCAAGTTACCTTAATAATAGCCAGAAGAAATGCCTCTAATCCAATTGGTCAGAGGGCAGCTATCACCAAAACCAATTTCTGTATAATTAAAAGGTGCTCCGAGGCACTGTAAAAACTTGGAAGTTGCCCATGGATTTGGGAAAAGTAGGAGAATTTTTTTTTTTTTTTCATTAGACAGCAACCACATTGAAGCAATTTCTGAAACACACTGATAAGCTTTGCTTTTGAATTTACATTAAAGGGCTCAATAGCTGCTACCTGTGAGAAGAGCTCAAGCTTCTAAACTGACTCATGTCCTGCAGAGATTAAGGACAGAGGCCTCTAGAAGATTAGCCCGTCACTTGGTTTAAGTGACACACAATCCATTTTATTGACATGGACTCCATCCTGCAAAACAAGCACTTTTTGACTGAAACATAATGAAAATTTGGTGCGCCTTTATAGGCCAGCCTACTCTAGGTTTTCACACGTTAGTACTCGCTAATGTAGGCAGTCCTCATTACGGATGGAGCGTAGGCACACGCCTAAGCATCCTGATTCAGTGGAGCGCACGGAGGAGTTTTGCATTACTTTTTAATTTTACCCAAGTCTTGCTGTGGTCCAAAGTTATTAAGCCATATTCATTGAATTCGGCAGGCTATTACTTTGCATTGTTACGATTCCTATTACAGCTCAGCATTTGATTGTGAAGCCAAACAGGCTTTGATTTGATTTCTAATTGTTTGTTTTCAGCAACTTGAACCTGGGTTTCTTGCTTCTGTATCGAGCAGAAAGCACATCAGCGGGTAGGTGAAGAGTTCTCTCGCTTTTCTTTTAATGCCATTCTAACTCAGAGTGTGGTCTGGATTCCACCTCTGTTATGATAAAGCTGCATAAGAGAGATGTGAAACATTACTGAATTTAAACTGTGCAGCCACTTTGGAGAGCTGACATTTTATGATGTCCCTGCCAGCTACCTGGACTCCATTATTATGGGAAAATAAGCCCGTGTAGCACCGTGGAAAATAATGCGAGCAAGCTTTCTCTTTTCTTTTTGATCTGCACCATAGAAATTGGACATGTCCTGAGGTTGAAACAAACCATAAAGCTAGCTGACTATGACATTATGTGGAGATTTCATCAGAGAAAACATATTACACAGCATGAAAACCATCATTTCCAGACTATACCCGCAATTCAAAAATTCTTGCAAATCCATTTTAATAAACAGAGGATAAGGATAAAAAAAATGGTGTAGCAGACTATATCATCGTAAAGCACATCATAAATTGCAATAAAATATTGAAAATAGGTCATAGCAATGGAATTTTGATAGAAAGGACCTTTTTAAGTATTCATTGTTTAGGGAATACAATAATTATTTTCAGCGGTTATTTCCCACAATGGAACAATTGTTTTGTTTCTTTTCTCCTTCACTTCATTTGTTACTTCAAATGTACAAATTTATCCTTAAAACTACAGAATGTATAAGTAACTGTAAGCAACTGCCAGTAGTTACTGCCTATGCTTTAGTTTTATCCACTAGAAATAAGGCTTATCGGTCGAAAAGACAAATATGGACTGGTGAGAATAAACTAGTCCACTTGAACTGAATTTGTTACAATTAGTAGTGCATTCAGTTTAATCCTTCCACAGCAAGCTTCTAAGATAATGTAAAGCTACCTCCCTCAGTCTTCTTGGTGTTCGTCCATATTATTCTTTACCTTGGAATATATATTGGAACCAACCGTGTCTGTGGAATTCACCCATGAGATAGGTGGTTACATGTGGATGTTCTAGCTTGCTAGCATTGCACGCATAGTCAGAGAATATATCATGAGACCACAGAGGAATCTGAATTTTGTCATTAACTCTGGTACCAGACAAATTCCACTGACATCTCTGGGACTCATTCTGTCTATAAAATCAACTTGTTTCATCTTATGACTTTTTATAATAAAACTCAACCATTAGCCCTTACTTCCTGTAAAAAAAACAAAATGAGAGGTATCCTTGAGTAAGTTTATAAGCACAATTTCTCCAGTGTCTCCTCATGAGGAGCACTGTTTAAAGTCATCTGCGGAGCTCAATCTAATGATCTCATCAACCAAGAGGTAGGTATTCAATTAATTGAATGGAAGAAAATGCAATGCAAGAAATTCAGATGTTTTTAGATCTAACTTTTAGAGAATGCCTTATTTTCTTTTGGAAGAAAATGATGTTAATTTAACAGAAAGGGCATGAGCAGAACTTTAGGGGAAATTGCTTAAACTCTTTAAGCCTACTTACGTACCTACCTGCAGTAATATATATATATATATATATGTATGTTGCTGTAAGGATTAAATTACATAAAGCATTTAATGTTTGTTGCATAGGAGAGCTCATCTGCTTTATTCCTTTACTCTTTCCATTTGAATTTTTTGTTTGTTTGTTTTGCATTGATGGGGATTTGGCAGAAATTGTCTGGGAATCAAAAGTTGAAGTTCCAGTCTTTAGAAGGTAGGCGCTGAATGCTCTTTGGAAGATGAGATTTTCAGAAAAGTGACCAGAAATTGCAATATTTTTCTTCCAATGATCACCAATCTTATCCATGGCTGTTGTTTGTTTTGTCCTACTATGTCTTTTCCTACCACCTTCCCCTGAAGTCCTCCCTTTCCCACTTCAATACACACCATAGGGGAGGATTTTACTAAACAAGGAGGCAGTAAAATGGAGAGACCCGGAGGCTAGAGAGAAAGTTCCACTATGGTAAACTGGTTACCATTCCATTACAAGATAACCAGTAACTAACTCCTCCACACCAAGAACTGTGTGCCAGCAATGGCAAGAAATTGCTGTACAGGACAAATAGAGCAATCTTGTTCTTCACTTTTACTGCAGACCATAAAGAAATCATAGCAGAATCTGTGAGGACCACATTGGGAAGGAAAGAAAGCATTGGGGTCGGGCACAGTGGGCCACGCCTATGATCCCAGGGCTTGGGAGGCCGAGGCAGGAGGACTGGAGGTTCAGGTTCCAGGCCAGTGTGTGGTAAATTAGTGAGGCCCTGTTTCAAAATTAACAATAAATGAAGGCTCTGGATGCAATCCTCATTATCACAAAAAAAAAAGAAAAAAAAGAAGAGAAGAGAGGAGAGGAGAGGAGAGGAGAGGAGAAGAGAAGAGAAGAGAAGAGAAGCCCATTTCTATTAATGTGAGAGAAACAGCTAAGACATTTGTAGATCGGCTTCAAGCCTTGGTGCCTACCTGGCCCTCGTTTACCTCCTTGCTGGGAGGAGTTACCGGATTTGCTTTGTAAATTGAATCTTACCTTCTGTGACCTTTGCTATTATCTCCCACCACTGCATCAAGTTTCAATAATGTGTACCTTTTTAATACTGGAGAGCATTGCAGAGTGCAAAGGTACCACAGTGTGCCTGGGTTATATCGAGGCGTTGACTCTCATGAATGAATAAACATGCACTGAACATCTGTACAGAGGTTTTTGTGTGATCATCAGTTTTCATTTATCTGGATTAAGTACTCAAGAGAATAATACTGGGTTGTAATGTAGTTGTATGTTTAGCTTCATAAGAAACTGCACAACTGGTTTTCAGGGGGTTATACCATTTTATATTCTCACCAGCAATATATGCGTGACTCAGTTTCTGCCCAGGAAACTGGCAACGTTTCTTTTCTTTATCTTGCTCTCCTTTGCTTTATCCTTGTGAAATTGTGTGTATACTTTAAATTCATAACTCTTCTCAGTATGTGAAAAGGGTAAAATATCTTACTTCTCTCCACTTTCCTTTATAGTATTCACTAATTATACATATTTTATTCAATTATAAAGGAAAAGGGTTGCATCAGAAATTATAAATAGAACAAATTTAGTTCATTTTTGTGCCATTACTTGGAAGACAATGTTTTTTTTTTCCCTATATGCAGATTATTTATTACTTTATTTTTGAAATATTTATGGAATTTCTGCCATGGATATGGTACTAATCATTGGTTTAGTGATGAAGGACAGGAAGATAACCTCCTGCTCTAATGGGATTTTATATTCCCACAGATAGAACTGACTTTAAATAAATATTTTATTCTTCAGCTCTAAAGTTACCATTTGTGTTTTATAGTTTCCATCTCTGCTGAAAATGTATGTCTTTCTATTATTTCAAGAGCATTTACTCTTACCTCAAGAAACATATTTATTATAAATGCTTTAAGTCTTTACTGACAATTTTTACATCTGAGATTTGGGGGAATTAGCATTGGTGACAGTTAGTTGTCTTACCTCTTGCACATATAATTTACAATCAGTAACACTGTAAAATTGAAACACTGATAGTTACAAATCTGACACTATTTGCTTCCTGAAATAATAGCATAATGACATTTTTGTGATAATCCTGCCAAAATCATAACTTGAACTTAAATGTGAGAAACATCAAGTAAAAAAATTGTAAATCATTCTGCTTAATAATTTTCTATATTCCTTAAACATATACTTCAAGGAAACAATGGGTGACATATTATTGCAGATTAAACAGTTATGTTATATACTGGAAATTCTATCATTATTTATCAGAATATTATCGATGCCTTTTACACTCACATTTTTGTTTTTTTTTTTCACTCTTTGTTTTTTTGGTGGTTATTTTTATTAATATACAAATGATTTCTTTATATTTATTTCCTGATTTATGTAATACTAAATATTATATTGATATTTAAGTATGAAAGAGAAGAATATTTAAGCATTTAATATTCCTTCTTTCTGTGTTTATTATAACATTTTTTCTTACTTCTTTAACTTAGGATGAAACATTTACATTCTGTTCTGTATCTCTAAGTATAGCAGGATTTTTTCTTTCTTACCTATAAAAATTAAACCTGACAAATAATGATTATAAAAATAATATTTAGTATAAAACTAATTAATTTAATTGGATCAGTTACCATCTGTTTTCTTCTGGGAATTACTCCAAACTTTTTGTATTTTCTTATTTTTCTAAGCTTCCTGGTTTCAAAAATTTATTTACTTATTTCCTCTTGACGTATTTTCTATAACTTCAATGTGACCTTTTTGTAAGTATAATACTTACATGTAATGAGCCTACCAATTGAACTAGCATCTTCCTATTCATATACATTGTTATTTATTTTTTTTTTAAACTCAATAATTCCTTTATGAGTGGGCAAAAACTTGGACTATAATATTATTTATAAAATGTTTCCAGTTTTGCCTTTATAAATCCAAAACCTTCATCAAATGTCCTCTGTCTGGTAATCCAAAAAGAAAATGATAACATAATTAGAAATGTATTCATTTTTTATAAAAAGCAATGCCAAAGTCAAATGCCACAAAATGTCTAAATTGCTACGAATTTGTTAAATTTCTTTCATTGACTCTAATGTTCTTAAGGAAGTCTAAAGATTTTGTCAATTTATTTACATGTTTTAGCTGATACAGACAAGAACTATAGTTCTATTCTTTTTCTGAACTTTTTCCATCAGTTCCACAAGTACTTTAAATTTTATAATAGAAATTAGAATCAAAGAGTGAGAGCAACCGCAGAAATTAAGTCAGGATAAATAGATAAACTGATAAATTAAACATTTAGGATCATTACCAGCATTTCATTAACCTCTTAGGCTTGAATATAGATTCAGGCAAGGAATGACTCAAGATTGAATGATAATTTTTTAAATATGTGGAAGGTTTTATAAGAACATTGATGATTCAGTAACAATACTGCCTTGGCAGTATTGTGGGTATTTTTTTTTTACCTCTATCAGAAAACTACTAGGATTATGATTGAATCGGAAGAAGAATTAAAATTATTATCATGTTGAGAAGAACATATTTATACTTTTTAATAGTAACAGCCTTCATTTGTCAGAGAAATCAGCACTTTTTGCTCCATAGATGCGTGAAGTTGATATTGAATAGAAGTTACAAGCTGCTTTGCAAGAGTGTGGATAGGGAGAATGAGGGAATGTCTCCGTCACCTACGCTGTGTTCTTGAGCACCAGCTCTGTCTGCTCTGCAATGCTGGGGCGCTGTCTGTTAGATTTTGCAAATCTAAGTCTCAGAAAATAAAAACATGAGAGAGGAGACTATTCTTTCCACTTGCTGGTCCTCTTCGTGATGCTCTGAAAGAAGCACTCGGAGTCCAGTCTTGACTGCCTTTTGGTAAGTCCTCCAAGAAGCAGGCACATCACATTACTGGAGTGGTAATGCCTATTTTCTGAGTTCTGAGCTTCAACTATTTTTCAAAGGAACTATTCTTCAAGGAATTGTTACTATATTCCTGAAAAATATTTAAGTAGCAATAGTTAATAATTTACAAATGTTTTATATTACAGAGGTTTTTATCAAACAACATTAATGACAGATCAACAATATTAGAAATATTGCATCTATATTTATGAGAGTAGTTTGACTTCAAATAAGGTAACTAACTCTAATTATTCATTTTTTATTTTGTTTTATTCTCATGTTTTGTGTCCAGGGATTGAACCCGGGAGCATTCTACCTCCAAGCTACACCCCCAGCCTTTTTTAAAATTTGAAACAGGGTTATGCAGGGGTGATGAGATTCTCGCTAAGTTGCTGAGGCTGGCTTTGAACTTGCAATTCTTCTCTCTCAGCCTCCCAAGTACTGAGATTACAGGTGTGCACTACTGCACCTGGCTTTATTTTTCTCATCTTCAACTTGTCCCTCTAGCCTTTATGTACAAAGTTCCCTACCCTTCCCTGAGAAGGGGGACCAGTTGTGCAAGTTGAACATTCCTGAGGAGCTCATCACCTCTGATTTGTCCAATAACAGTGGTGCATTTGAAAACACACATAACCTCACCAAGCCAAGGTCCTCTCTCTCCAGCTCCTTTCCCGCCCTCCAGCCACGGTGGCTATCTGGAGGCTTTCAGATTCCTCCAAACCCTGGCTGACCTCCGCTCCAAAGTCCCTCTTCCAGGGGAATGTTCTGTAAGTTGATCTCCTGCCACGCTGGCTCCCTGCGCCTGGTTCTTTTCCTCCTGCGTTCCTTTGTATGATTTAATGCCCACTTGATTCAGCCAGCATGCCCACCACTGTGATGTAAACTCATGAGGCACAGAACTCAGAGGAGGGAAGATTTACTGGAACTCACGGTTTCAAAGGTTTCAGTCCATAGAGCCAGCTCTGAAGCCAAAATGTCAGCAGCTGCAGTGGCAGGAAACATGAAGGGTCACTTCTCTCCTCATGGAGACCGGAAGCAGATCTCACATCATGGTGGCCGGAAGTCACTCCTACATCATCGTGGCCGGAAGTCCCTCCCACATCACGGTGGCCGGAAGTCCCTCCCACATCACAGTGGCCGGAAGTCACTCCTACATCATGGTGGCCGGAAGTCACTCCCACATCACGGTGGCCGGAAGTCCCTCCCACATCACAGTGGCCAAAAGTCACTCCTACATCAATGAGGTCGAAAGTCACTCACATACCATGGAGGCTGGAAGCTGCTCTCACATCACGGAGAAGGAAGTCACTCCTGCATATTGGGATCTGGAAACCATTCCTGCATCATGGAAGCCAAAAGCTGTTCCCACCTCATGGAGACTGGAATTCACTCTCACATCGGGGAGACCAGAAGTCTCTTTTACATCATGGAGACCAGAAGTCTCTCTCACATCATGGAGGCTGGAAATTGCTCTCCAACTAACTCAATTTAAAGGTCAAAATATTAAATTACGTTCAATTTGAAATCAGTAAGAAGAATGTTTGGAACAATGATCCCTCTGATATTGTGTTATCCTAAAAATTCACCTATTTTTGAAGTGTTTCTATAGCAGGTAATTAAAAAAAAAAATAAGTTCAGAGACTTATGTTTTGGAAACTGTGACTTCGAAATTCCAAGGAATAAGGGAAAACTTATAAACAATATTCCTTTGCTTCTTTATTCAATATAATTCTCTATTAACTATGTTGTAAACAATATATATTTGTATATAATTTGTAACTAGTAATTTTACAAGGAGGTAAATATGATTTGGTAGATAAACATTTATTAATCTACCAAATTAATCTATTTATGGTGTATTTTATTGTCTTGCTTTTGTGAAGATATTCCCAAATAAAGTTTTGAGTGACAAAAATTCTTAAAGCCACTTTACAAGTTGAAAGCAAATGTTATTTGAGTAATAAACTGGTTCTATTTACATACTAAAATAAGTATGCTGTGCATTTCCTAAAATTTCATACATATTTCTGAATAAATCAAATGTATGTACCTATGAAATGAGCAATTCTAGAAAAAATGTTTCAACAATAAGTACTCAAGCAGTTTTGCAAAGTAAATTTGATTGGATTTGAAACACTAGTTTTGTTGTATAAAATATAAAAAGCTCTTCTTGTAGAAAGCAAAACTCTTTATATAAAAATGTTAAGCATATTTCCTTGACTATACTTCATGCCATTCCACAAAAGATATAATGTGGATCATAAAAATGTGCACATTACAAAAATAATGTAAATATGCAAAGAAATCTCAGATAAAGTAAAATAAAGACACTTAAGAAACCTACAGATAAAGATAGCGCACATAAATTCATAGTTTATGGTGTTCTCTGATCTGTTGGAGGTAAGCCACTTATTTGATTACATTTTAAGAATCCTTGAGCCTTTCTTCTTTTTATTGTTGTCTGTGTATATTCAAGTAACTCTTTACTTCAAGTAACCTGGAAATCATGTAGTCTAAGACAGCTGTACCTACTCCGAGTTGTAAACTGCCTGCCAGCTTTGGTTTCTACATGCAGTACAGTACACAGTATATTTGCTCCAGGATTTGTCTTGTATAATTTCAAGAAGGGATGCTCCCAAATTATCTTTATATATACTGTGTTTTCCTATATGGACACATCTATGATAAGGTTTTTTTTTTTTTCACGATAATTTTATTAGTGCATTGCAATTGTGCGTTATAGTGGAGTTCAATGTGCTACAAACATACATGCACATAACACTTGGTGCATTTCCCTTCATATTCTCTCTTGAACCTTGTTCTGTCTTCCTGCACATGTTAGTGACATTGGTAGTAAGAACTTTATGTATTGCCATCATTATCATTTGAACCCCTTTCTTACATCCTCATCCAATTCCCTTCTACAATTGCACAGGTCTCTCTTCACATTATTTAGAATTCCTTGTGTTAGATGATAAACTATAATTTATAAAATACTCACAGTTGCCGGGCGTGGTGGCGCACGCTTGTAATCCCAGCATTCGGGAGGCTGAGACCGGAGGATCCGGGTTCGCGGCCAGCCTCAGCTACCTAGTGAGGCACTCCGCAACTTAGTGAGACTCGGTTTCAAAATAAAGAATAAAAAATAGGGCTGGGGGTATAGCTCGGAGATAGAATGCCCCTGAGTTCAATTCCCAGTACCGCCAAAAAAACCCAAAACAAACAAACAAACAAACAAAAAATACTCACAGTAAGCCAGGCAAGGTGGTACATGACTATAATCACAGTATTTGGGAGTTTAAGACAGGAAGATTGCAGGTTCAAGGCCAGCCTCAGCAACTTAGTAAAACCTGGTTTCAAATTAAAACAATAAATAAATAAAATAAAAGTCTTAGGGTGTAGCTCAAAGACAGAATGTCCCTGGTCTCAATCCCCAGTAGAAAAAAAAATTGAAACATTAAAAAAAAAAATTCACAGTGAAGACTAACTAAAACAACTGATAATACATTAGGATGATTTGGTAGTATATGATAATATTAGTTATTTAAAACTTTGAAATTGTTTGCCTCTGAAATTTTTCATGCAATATTTTGGGGCCACAGTTGACCACAGGTGACTGGAACTACAGAAAGTGACATTGTATATAAAGGTGGTTATTGTATAGTCCTATTAACCTAAAAGGAACAAAGTCAGTAACTAGTTGGTATTTTTAAAGGAATTTGAACATTTTAATAGCATAAGTTAAGATTATGTAAATATTGGATGCTGACATTGTAAGGATACTGGATTTTTGTCTTGCCTTTTTTCTCTTCTGACAGAAATCAACCCACGGGAAAAATATGTCAAATTTCGAATATGAATATTTAAGCTTGCATATTATTCAAAATATATTTAATTGTACCTTTTTCCCATCTCCTCCTCCACACGAATGCAGCAAAATGTCATCTTCATAACACATTTCTAAACTTCTAAGAATAAATAATAGAAAAATCACTGCCCCAATGTTGTATTTCTCACTCCCTTAATGAAATATGAGGTTCTGAAACTTGGTTTGTTAATATTCAGGGTGGGGGGGGAGAATAGTGGAGATTCAAAGGGGCAGTGCCATATGACTCTTCAAAATGAGTGCAGCTAGTCTCAAGTTTCTTTTTTTTTTACTTTTATTGGTGAATTGTGGTCTCACATCATAACGGAAATCAAAGTGATAGTGACATACATGCACACAGCACTTGGGCTTTTCCCCAGCTCCTTCCCCAAACCCCTCTTCCCCCTACAAGGTATTGAGATTGACATTGGAATTCTCACATATGTACATGATGTCAATGAAAGTGATTCTTTCATTGATCCTCCCTCTCTTCCTCCTCTTCCCCTAGGCCACCTCCCTGGCTCCACTGGGCTTACTCCTCCCTTACCTGAAGTCCCTCTGGTATCTCAATTACCTGCTACCTTCCTTATATGAGGGAAAAGATGACTTCATTTTCTGTGCTTTAGATTCCATGCAAATACAGAATTTTCTATCTTCCCCTGCCCATCCACCAAAGCCAACTGAGTATAAATTAAGGGATTCTCTTGCAAAGGTTGGGTCTGCACAGCAGACTCTTACCTGAAGAGTTACATAGAAGAATGAAGCAGCTAATAAAAGTAGCAGAGCAGAAAGCACAGGACAGAAAAAGAAGGCTGGCTATCAGAATCCTTCTAGGATACAGTGCCAATGCATCGAGTTTCTTGAAAGCAAGAAATGGAGTCAGGGGTTTTTCCCTGTATTTTGACAAATTATAAATGACTCTCTATAGGTATACAGAATACCCGGGATATGGGTCAGAGGATATCAGTTTCTCACCAGTTCCATGCCCAGATAAAGAATTGATCCTTTCGTGAGAGGGAACGAGGTTAAAATAGGGAAGAAGAATAGAGAATGCCCAGCCTGATATGGTCCCCTTCTGAGGGATGGAGCCTAAGCCCTCTACCCTAACCTGCACATCATACATGAACAATGCTCTACGTATGTTATGCTGATTCAAGTGAGGACAAATGACATTTTAAAACCATTTCAATGCTAAAATACATTCAAATATCCATTTGTTTATAGATAACTTACTTCTAATTGATATTATAAATTGAGCAGAAATGAACCTTCTTATAACACAGTCTTTGCTAACTTGTTACTTCCTAGATAGTTGGGACTAGAGATTGATAAATTACTTTCCAAGGAAATTGATCATCCAGAACTGTGCAGGGGCTATACTCTCACCACCAATGGCAAGATCTGATTTCCAAAACTGTGAACAAGAAGGAATGAAATATTACTGCAGTTTCTTTTTCCACTTTTGATTGTAAAAAAAAAGATTATATAAGTATAAAAGTAATAAAATCATAAAATGAAAATCTATATACTTACCCTCTAAATTTAAGAGTTATATTGTCATTATTGTTTAAATATTCTGAACTATTTGAAAGTTAATTATAAATGTTATAAAACTTCATCAATAAATACTGCAATGTGACTCTTTTAATAACTAGGATATTTACCTGCCTGATCTCAGTGCCATAACAAAAGAAAATGAAAAATATTCCTATCATATCCCTAATATCAAATATATATTTAAAACCATGATTGTCTCCAAAATAATGTATTGCTTATTTTTAAAGAAGATCCAGTGAAGTTTGTAAAATATATTCAGGTATATGTTTTCTTGTCTCTTGAATATAGAAAAACCCATTAACTCATTGTTTTTTAAAAAAATTATTAAGCCTTTAAAATGATATTTCCAGTTTTCCTTTAAAATGTTGCCATGAATAGATCTAAGTGTCCCTTTCTTGTGTGATTCCTTTTCCTTTATTTTATTGTTTTTATTATTGTTGAATTAGAGGTTGAGTACAGAGGCATTCTACCTCTGAATTACACCCCCAGATCTTTTTATTTTCTATTTTGAAATAAGGTCTCTCTAAATTGTTGAGGCTGTCCTCAAACCTGCAATCCTACTATCTCAACCTCCTCCTGTAAACTAAAAGTTAAATTTCAAAGCTTGATTACCTTCAGGATAAGCTTTTTTTTTTCAGATATATTTCATGAGTTATGATCTATCTTTTTTCATTTTGCAACATAGGAAAAACAAAATGTTGGTTTTACCATTATTAGTGCTGTTAAGATTAATCATTGCTAATCTCCAGACTGCTTCGACATACAGGTGCGGCATTTCATTTGGAATTTATTAAGAGATGTGTTCATTTTTACTTCTGGGGTAAGCAAATACTGTTTTGTAACAACTTAACCTACTCATTTCAATATTCATTCCTAAATGTTTGCCTGAATATGTTATTCAAACACAGCTATTCCTTCTATATTTGTCAGCACACATTTTCTTTTCATAATAGAGTTGCCCTCAGAAATGAAGGTAATTTAGAGTTGGTCCTAAAAAGCAGATGAGCTCTCAATAATTTTCCTTTGTTAGCTTACAGAAATGAAATGCATAATAATTATCTCTAGTGGACATTGGGGATTTTATTGTTTGAATATATGCAGGAGATTATATTATTGTTGACCAAAATTGCTACCTTTTCCTGCTGGGGGATTGTAGACTCTCCAACTGTAGGATTCATTTGAAGCTGTCTTACTAGCTTTGGATGTGAAGGATGAGTGAGACGCCATATTTTCCCTCAGCTGAAGGAATTAGCTATGCCCTAGATCTAGACTACTCTGTCAGCTAGGGCCGAGAATAAGCACCACATAAAACAGATGATTTGCAATGTATATTTTGGGTAAAGTGGCTTATTACAAATATATATATGTATATGTATATACATATATAAATATAAATATATACATATACTTTAAACTGTATTCAGTACATATTTATTTATGTCTGATAATATTTCACGAATTATGTGCAGAATGTCTAAACATTTTTATTAGTGGTTAGATCAAGGAGAAATGAGCAAGAGAGGACTGGACAGTAGAAACAGAAGGTAGTGCATGGAATGCCACTGAGAGACTGAGGGAAAGCAAAATTTAAAAATGACCAGAGGATTTGTATATGGAAATACAAAGACTTTGAAAAGAGCACTTCTTCTATTTTTATTATTTATTTATTTATTTATTTATTCATTTATTGTCCACAAAAAGTGTTCTGAGAAGAAGATTAGAAGAAATGAACTGAGGATGGTAGGTGCAAACTACAGATTTGAACATTTTTTTCATAAAGTCCAATGGAGGTATGGTAGCTAAAGAGTCTCATCAAAAGGAAGTGTTTCTAATTTGGAATTTAAAACAATAGTGTGGGCACTATTGTGAGAACACTTGTCAGGTATATACAGTTTATCTTTAGGTTTGAACTTTCTTACCTTAATAGATAACACAGAAGAACACATTTAAAGTTCCTTTATAAAATACAATTGCAATAATAGAAAAATAATAACAACAAAAACTTGTAAGTTTCAAAAAATGAAAATCTGTCATCTTTCAAAATCTAAAGCTTTTAAATCAACATTAAATTAAATCCCCACTTTTGCAAGGGAAAACGATGTAGAAAAGTGATTACATACCTAACACTTTCTTTAAAATAATCTTTCCACTGTAATTATTCATCCCTATCTAACTCTTAGTTGAACTTTCATAAAGTTTCGTCACTGAATCTGTTTCATATCACAGTCACCTAAAATTGTAAAAGTTACTACAAGTAATAAAACAGAATTCAATATCAGAGATCATGTATTTCAAAATGATCACAACGTCTCACAAGGGAATTCCCATTCCCATACTTCTGGTGTATGTTCATATAGCTTCTGCCTAATCCTTAAACTTGTTACTATAAAAAAGTCAGAGGATTTTCATTTTAAAACTTTTCCAATTTCAGTGATTCCTCAAATTATGCTAAAATGTTCTTCATATAACTGTTACTAGTTCTGTTCTTTAACGTGGAGATTAAGTTGAAACTCGCTTTTTCAATCATTTATAAGATTTTCTATGAATCTCTTGTTTCCCAAGCTAAAAATCTCTTGTTTCTCCAAACACGTCTTCAAAGGACCCTTATTTTTAGCTTGTTTTAATCTCACTTACAAATTAGTAACAAGACTAGTCAAGATTCTTTTTTTTTTCTTTTTTTGCAAAACTGGGTATTGACAATTCTTAAGAATAAAAGTAAGAAAGATTTTAAGAATAAAAATACAAAGGAAAACTCATTATTTAGTGTTTAAGAAAGGGCAAATATCAACTGCAATAATTAGGCTGTGATTTTCAACGTGCTCCTCTCCTGGCACACGTGTATGCTCTATAACAGCAGCATGACTGACTGCAGAAATCACTTATATAGGACTTAAACTATATTTCAGAGACGGAGGAAGAAAAGGTAATGTTAACCTTCTAAGAAAAAGAGAGCTATCATAGGAACCACAAGAGAGTTTCTCCTTCAGAATTAAGTCACTGATCCTTTTACATCTTCACCACAAATGGATATGTATTTTACAGAATCAAGGAAGTCAATGATCAAGTAGTGTGTGTGTGTGTGTGTGTGTGTGTGTGTGTGTGTGTGTGTTTGATTGCTTTTGTGAGTAGAAATAAACAACCATCTAGAGTGAATACTCTAATGGCCATAATAGGATTAAAGCATCAATAAAATAGTGCCAACTAATAATCAATAAAGGAAGCAAAATAAATTGTGGTTTACTATAGGAAAAATAAGAAAGTAAAATGTTTTTAAAACAAAATATGTCAGTGAAAGACTACATGAAAGCTTGCTGATGACATTTTAAAATGCACCTGGCATAAAAAAATCAATAAAACCAAGTTTAATAATAAAAAATAAGTCATAACAGTTAACAATGTCTGAAATTGTGTCTCTGAGCATTTTAGCTACCCATCTCTATAAGAAGGTCTGAATGTCTGCCTTGGCCTAGTTTGCACTTTTTATGGGGAGGAGGAGGGATGAAGATAACGTTGGAAAGACTGAAACAAGGGAGAGGTGAGCAGAGGATGTCAGCTAGAAGAGAGTGGGGTGACAGAGGCAGTAGTGATGGAGAGAGCGTCTGGCGTCCTTGGGGCCAGGAGGAGTATTCGATGGATCTCCAGTGTAAGAAGGAAGATCCAAGTCTAGTGATGAAAGATGGAGTAGTAAAGAGATTAAAGAGTCAGAGAGAGCGCACTTGGCACGTAGTGGGTGAACTCGGAAGGTATTTGAGTTGGGACCTGTTACTGAATGCTGAGAATATGAAAAAGAGCTTCATACCCAGTGGATGTATTCAACCTCTCTACTTCTCCAGAAACCGCCTTCAAGAAAGGTCAGTCCATCAGTCGTGTGTGAAGTGAGAGGTTGATTTCTATGACATGGTCCCAGAAATGAAACGTTGAAAAAAAAAAAAAAAACTGGTCAGTGAGTCTGACTATCTAAGTTTGTATCCTTATAATCTTAGGTAAGGTATTTAAACTTTCTTTGTCTTATTGGCTTCATTTGTAAATGGAGTAAATGATAGTATTTACTAGATGCAGCTTTACAACAATTAAATGAGATAATTAATGTAGCATGCTTATAATAGAGGGTGTCTCACACTGAGCACGAAGTAATCGTTGGATTTAGCTATTATATCAAATGGTTTTACATTCATTTATAGGTCACAATTTCCCTTTCGCAAACGAAGCGGAAAAATTCCAGAAGAGCTCATAAAACCAGCCTTACATCACCAAGAGAAACAACCCGTTTCCGCACATTGTCCTAGAATGAGATTCCATCACCATTTATTGTATTTCGAGAACATGACTATTTATGCTACACCATCCTTACCTCCATTCTTTTTCCTCTGGATCAACTCTTCTGAAATTTCCTGAGTAGAGGGCTTTTAGTGGGTCACTTAAAATTAGCCCACATCTCTTTTGGGAGCAGAACAGCTGCAGAGGATTTCAACTGTGTCTGTGTATAAATTCCAGTCGGTCTGGGAGATCCCCCAGGACTTTATTAGCTCAACATCCATGCCCATCAAAATGGTGTATCTTCCCAGAATCACTTACCCCTCCTCACAGGCTGGTGATGTTTTCGTCCCCAATGCCTCTTTGACACACTGTTTATGGGGAACACACACCATATAGTCTTCTAAGACTTCCAGTTAGCTAGCTGAGGAGGGGAGAGATGTGTCGGCAGGAGAGATGAGTAAGAAGAAGAAATAGCAAAACTAAAAATACAATGAATGCGATAGGACTTTGTAAACGGTGACTAGATCCAGTGGGCACATAAATGAAAACATGATGGAAACTATAGAAACTTCTTCAACCTTTGTTTAGATTGGCTTTTGTTGTGAAAATGCCCCTTAAGTTACTTAGATACTGTTTTTTTTTTTTTTTTTCTAAAAAAATGGAGATTTGCCACTGTGTTCGTTGAGATATCAGAAAGTACTTAAAATGGTGTAGTATAAATAATGGGAAGAGAACAATTTAGAAATTAGAGAAATGTGGATTAAAGTTTTCACTTTGTTTCTATATTTTAGTTACTTGGGCAAATTAAGATTTCTTTGCATGGTGTCTAAGTTTAAGTCAGTGAGAATTAAATCTCTCCCTTAAGATTGTCAGAAATGAATAGGCAACACTACAAAAAAATTAATAATGGATACTAACTGATAAAATTTATCATAATAAATTTTAATAGTACTTGGTGCTGACTGCATACTTACTCTGTATTAAATATTTTATATACAGTGTTTGGGATAATATTCAGTAGATAGTTTCTCTATCTCTTCTGGTCATTCCTGAAGTTCCAATTACTATAGTCACAGCATGGAGGCAACTAAATGTCTCGCTTGTTAGCAAAAGTACAAGCACACAGATCCAACTAGTAACCCAGACCCAACTGGAAATTGTATCATTCCAACTTTTGTGACCCATAGGGCCCAGCCTACTCGCATCTCTTGATTACTGTTGGTCTCATGAGTAAATAATCTCTAACATGGGCTTGTATGTGAGGAACCTAGAAGTTTCTTTAAGGAACAAAGATTTATTACCACAATCCTTTGTACCAAAAAAGGTTGTTTTTAATCTGCCTATTTATAGGGATGGACAAGCAGCTTACGTCCCGAATATAAATGTAGCTATGAAATCTGTTGTCAATTCAGTTGCAAAATAAACAAAAAGACAGTAAATCTAATATCCTCAAAGGACCAAGACGCAAGGCCCACTCAGCTTATTACACGAGGTATCTGTGAATCATGCCCAATCCCCCTCAGGTAGATTTGGATGCTCTCTTCTGCCAGGAGTCCAGACAGCATTATGACTTCTGCATCAGTATCCAACACAACCTTGGAAATTTAACTCTCCATTACTTGAGAGTGTCAATGTGCTTGAATGGGTCTGTAGGATCTGGTTTCCCTTTGGGAAAATTGTTTCCCACAATTGATGGTACTACTTGTTCAATGTTTTTGCTACCAAGTTACATAAATCTCCTTCAAGGCGCTCAATCTTCCTCTTCCAGAAAGCTATGTCTATGGCAGCACCATATCTACGTTACCAACATTATCAAGAACTAGGAAGGGTCTGATTTTTGCCCTCCTTGTAGATTAAAAGGTTGCTTGCCATGTTTCATGGATGTCGGTCGAAAAACCAAGGTCAGAGAAAAAATTTCCTACAGCAAGAGTAGTAGCCAGAGTATCAGCATTTCTGTGACATTTTCCCAAGCCCACTTTACCATAGAGTGGTGTGCATAGGTTCAGGAGACATCTGAATGCACAGCGGGTTACATGACAGGAGAGTAACCCAGCGCTTAGAAAGCCTGACTCTTAGGTTGAGCAGGAAGTGTGCCTGCTTCATGCTCCAGGAGAGACAAGATCTCTAACTTGCAAGGCTGTAAACAAACTTGCTCTTTGCTTCAGAAAAAAGCTCTATCTCTGTATTCCAAAGCTGTTTGCTATACAAACATCCTTTAAGCTGTACTCCAGAACAAAGTACTTGGTGCATACCTCTGTTTACAAGATGGGAAGAAATGTGAGAGGTTTATGAAGAATTGTCAGCCAATTCCTGAAGCATAAGCCTTGAGAACCTTGTTTGAAAATAGAGTGGGAACCAAGTCAGACACAATTCTTGCCTCGATGGAACTTACATTTTAGATATATTGTTGGTGGTATTGGTGTGTGTGGGTTCAGTGATGGATAATAAAAAATAACAAATATGTCTTTATTTACATACATGATGATGGGGTTGGAAGCTTCGATAGCAAGAAACGAATCATAAGGCCAGGTCTTAACCTCCCAATTGACTAGTGGTTCTTGCAGCTTAGTCTAGCAGGAAGCAAAAATGCAGTCCCACAGTAAAGTATGATCCCAGGAATTTCTACCTAAAAACTTTGCTTTGAAGACAGAAATTAGCACACTGTAGGAAAGGACGTTCGTAGCCAGGCATAGTGGCACATGCCTGTAATCCCAATAATTGGAAAACCGAGACAGGAGGATCAGGATCACAGTTTCAAGGACAGCCTCAGCAACATAGCAAGATTTTCAACAACTGAGCAAAATCCTATTTAAAAAAATATGAGTTTAATCTCCAGTAATACACACACACACACACGCATACACACACACATGACTTTCATATCTGGTAGATATTTTTGGCTATTTGAAATTTTCTAGTTGTGATCAGAAGTCATGACCAGACAAAATAATTGTTTCATCATAAAAGCTTTATAGCTATTATAGAAATGGGCCTGGGACAGGTCATGTGGAGATAATTACCTGCTCTAAACTGGTAACAGCCAATTTGAATTACTTAGGAAGGCTCCCCTTGGGGGAGATGCAAGAAAGGTGAAGGAGAATGGGAAGAAGAAATCAATAATACCTGAGGGATCCGTTCCCGGTACCTCTGCCAATCCTTGCCACTTCCTTTGCTGAATTGACTCTCACAGATCTTAATCCAGAGGCCTTCCGGGTTAAGCCTGTGGAACCTGGGATTCTGCTTTCTAGTGAGGAATTTGGCTGATTAATGCTCACAGCTTAATGTAGACAAGTAAAGGCTGAAAAGATGAGCACTGTGCATTCCATGAATGAAGGAAAACTGAGCAGGAAGGACATTCTCTGATATTTTTATTCTCCTTGAGTCTTCCTTATATTTACTCCTAATAAGGTTGGTGCCTTTTGGCATAATGATTAAAAGGGTGGGTGTGATGAGAGTGGTTTAGCATTGGTGATGGAGAAGTCCAGGTACTTGATGAAATTAACTCTGCAGAATCTGAGGAATGAAGCCGGGCTTGGTGGCGCTGGTTTGTAATCCCAGCATTTGGGAGGCTGAGACCGGAGGATCTGGGTTCGCGGCCAGCCTCGGCTACCTAGTGAGGCACTCTGCAACTTAGTGAGACCCTGTTTCAAAATAAAGAATAAAAAATAGGACTGGGGGCATAGCTCGGAGGTAGAATGCCCCTGAGTTCAACCCCCAGTACTGAAAAAAAAAAAAAAAGAATCTGAGGAATGCAGGGCAGACAATGTGGAGTAAGTGGGGAATGTGAAGTTTGTTCCAGAATAAGAGGCTGGGGGATCTGCGAAGTAGAGGTCAAGTAGATGACACAAGGGACTTCTGAGGAGCATCTGAAAACAGTCATATTACAACACTAAGGAAATATTCCCGTCACCAATCTTGTCTTAGTAACCATGTTCTTCATGCCTGGAACTATTTTGTCAATAGTTGACTACATCAGAGCAACGATTCATGTGGACTTCAGGAACAACCTTGGTCTAATTGGTACAGTAGGTTTTTATTTTAAGATCCATTTTCATACATGAAACAGCTCATGACTTAATGTAGATAATGCATAGCTGTTTGTTGTTGCAACAGTGAGTAATTTCATTCCACTGCAGAGCTTATTGGGAAAAAAATGGTAGTTTTGAATCTCTACATTTTTTTTCTACTTCTTGTCTTTAGGATCTCATGTTCTTAGCATTTGTTTTTCACATTATCTTCATATTACCTTCTGAAATGTAATATAAACACTTCCTTCTTCACACTTAGTATTCTAACAATATTAAATATCAGATGATATCAACATTGCTTGTGCCTATTTTTTTTTATTTCACCAAAAGGCATCTAGCTATTCTTCAGTAGCAACTTCTCTGCAAAGACTTTTTTTTAAAAAAATTCATATCTCTTCTGTGCTAAATTGATTTTTATGTTGTTTCAAATTTGTTGTTTCGATTTTTATAATCATAGCCCATGAGACTTATGAGGATAGATACAGTACTTTATTCAGTTTTTTTTCCTACAATGACTAACAACCTAACTAGTTAGTTATATTGTCAATTAAATTGAGTCTTTTATTAAACTCTACCAGTAGTCAAGCGTTTCTTACTGATAAATTTATATGTTTTATATATAGAAAATTACTTTTGAAATTTAAATCATATCCCTCCAAAAAAAGATAACACTAGCCTGAGGGTGGGGGGAGTCCACACGCCTATAATCTCAGTTTTGGGGAGACTGAGACAAGAGGACTGCAGATTCAAAGCCAACTTGAACAACTTAGTGAGGCTCTCAGCAATTTAGAGACACTCTGTTTAAAAATTTTTTAAAAAGCTTGGCATAGGGGCACACACCTGTAATCCCAGTACTTGGGAAGCCAAGGCAGCAAGATCACAAAAAAGATATACCATGCAAATGGAAATTGAAAAGAAGCAGGAGTAGCAATGCTCATATTGAACAAAGCAGACTTTGTTAATATTTATCAAAGGAGACAAAGCAGGTCACTTCTAACTAACTTTAGAAGAAACAATCCAACAAGAAGGTGTAATGATAGTAAACATGTATGGCCCAAATGTGTTCACACATACTTTTATAAAACAAACTCTTTAGGACATTTGGTCTCAAATAGACCCAAATACAATAATATTGGGAGACTTCCACACATTGCTCTCATCACTATATTGATCTCCCAGGCAAAAGGTTAGAAAAGTTTCTGCAGTTCTAATGAATGCTATAAGCCAAATGGACCTAGTAAGCATATACAGAATATTCTGACCAAGAACAGCAGATTACACATTATTCCCAGTTGCACATGGAACCTTCTCAAAAAAAGACCACATTCCGCATTCTGGGCCACAAAAAATACCAGCAAATTCCTGAAATATAATATAATTCCTTGCATCTTTTCAGATCATAGTGGGATGAAAGTAGAAATTAGCAAGAAGAAAGCAAAAATAAATTGCAAAAATAAATGGAAACTGAATAATACTATTTTGAATGAAGACTGGATCATAGAAGAAATAAAGGGAGAAATAAAAAATTTCTAGAAATAAATGAAAATAGAGACACAACACACCAAAGTCTATGGGGTACTGTGAAAGAAGCTTAAAAGGAAAACTTAAAGCACTGAGTGCTTTAAAAACAGAAAGTCACCAGATAACCTAATGACATACTCCAAGGACTTTGTTTGAAAAACAAGACAGACTAATCCAAAATCCAGTAGAAGGCAAAGGATAATTAAAATCAGTGGAGAAATCAATAAAATAGAGAATAACAACAATAACAACAAAAAATATAAAAGACAAACAAGAAAAATACGGTTTCTTGGAAAGATTAGAAAGATTGATAAACCCTTAGCCAACCTTAAATAAAAAAAGAGAGAATAATCCAGATTATTAAAATAAAAAACAAGGAAACATTACCACAGAGAGTAGGGCAATCCAGAGAATCATAAGAAACTATCTTGAAAAATTATAATTCAATAAACTGAAAAACATAGAATAAATCTACACACTTGTAGATACATAAAACCTACCTAAATTGAATCCAGAGGCTATAGAAAACCTAAACCAGCCAGTAGCAAACAAAGAGATAACAACAGTAATAAAAAAACCTTCCATAAAAGAAAACCCCAGGTCCGGATGGATTTCCAGCGCAATTCTACAAAACTGTAACAGAAAAATTAAATCTACTACTTCACAAAATATTCCATGAAATTGAAAGAGATGGAAAATTTTCCAAACTCCTTCTATGAGGCCAGAATCACCTTTATACCAAAATTCAATAAAATTCCCTCAAGAAAATAAAGACCAATATCTTTGATAAACATAAATGCAAAAATTCTAAAGAAATACTAGCAAAAATACATTAAAATCCATATCAAGAAAGAGTTACACCATGGCCAAGTTGATTTCATTCCAGGGATGCAAGGATGGTTCAATATACACAAATAAACACATGTTATTCACCATATAAATAGAAGTAAGGACAAAAATTACATGAGCATCTCAATAGATGGTGATCATCCAATGTACATTCATTTAACCAAGTGCTGTGTGCATGCATGTCGATGTCAACATGATTTACATTATGATGTGAGACAATAATATACCAATAAAAGCACATTTAAAAAAAAGATAAAAAGAAAAACAGAATAGAAAGAACTTACCTCAATATCATTAAGACAATGTATCATAAACCCCAAACTGACATATTGAATGGGGAAAAACTGAGGGAATTCCCTTAAAAATCAAAAACAAGACAAGGATGCCCACTGTCACCACTCCTTTTTATTATAGTACTTGAGACTCTTGACAGAGCAATAATAGAAGAATAAAAAATAAATTCAAATAGGAAAGGAATAACCAAAATTATCTCTATTTGTTGGTGATATGATTCAATTTTTAGAAGATCCAAAAAACTCAACCCAAAGATTTCTAGATCTGATTAACAAATTCAGCAAAATAGTAGATACAAAATCAATCTTAAAAATCAGGACCTTTTCGATATGCTAACTATGAAATCTATGAAAAGGAAATAAAAAAAAACATTTACAATAACCTCAAAAACAACTACGTACCTAGGAATAAATCTAATGTAGGAGATAAAAGATCTCTAAAATAAAAAGTATAAAACACAAAGAAAGAAATTAAAGAAGATCTTGGAAGAAATCTTGAGCAAAGAAATTGAAGAAAATTTTAGATCTTCCATGCTCTTGGATAGGCAAAATAAATATTATCAAAATGGTCATTCTACCAAAAGTGATCTATCCAGTCACTACATTCTCTATCAAAATGCCAAGGTCACTCTTCACAGATCTAGAAAAATCAGTCCTAAGTTTCATTTGGAGAAACAAAAGACCCAGAAGAGCCAAAGCATTATCAGCAATAAGAACCATGGAGTAGGCATCACAATTACAGATTTCGATTATGCTAAAGAGCTATAATAATAATAACAGCATGGTATTGGCAGAAACTCGGAAACAAAGACCAATGGAACAGAATATAAGATACGGAAACTAACCCACACAACGATAACCAATTGAATTTTGACAAATGTGCCAAACACATATATTGGAGAAAAGGCAGTCTTTTCAGCCTACCGTGTTGGGGAAACTGGTCATCCATTTCTAGAAAAATGAAATTAAACCCCTGCATCTCAGCCTGCACAGGATTCAACTCAAAATGGATCAAAGACCTGAAAATTAGACCCAAGATTTTGAAATTACTAGAGGGCAGTGTAGGTTCAACCCTCCATCATAAGAGCACAGGTAGAATCTTCCTCAACAAGACTCCCAAGTCTCAGGAAATTAAAACAAGAATTGCATTTGTTTCATGAATTTGGCAGTACTAATCTTGGTGATAGTTTCACAATTTTAGCTTCACATCTTTTTATAACAAAATAATCTTAACTTTCCTGCTTGCCACTGGTAAACTGACTTATTGTTATAAATCTAATTTTTAAATAGAACTTATGCTATTCACTGTGCTAGTTAATAATGCCTACTTTATTTACTCCATAAATGTGGGACTCCAACAAGCTAATATGGAAGACATATTAACAAGAGAACTACTACAGCTTGATCCTAGAGCCATTGTAGATAGTCCGTATGCTGCAGTGCTTGCATATAAAGAATTAAGAGATGTCTTCATAGCAGTGATGCAAGTCTGTGACAGATTTGGAATTATGAAATAAAAATAAAATTTGACTCAGCATACTTTATCCTTAAGATTGATGAATATATTTTGCGCAAGCTCTTAAAAAAGAATAAATGAAAAAACCGACTTTTGTGATTCTGAATTAAAGAAAATATACCTTTATATAAGCATACCAGTTAGCCTTATTATTTATCTTCTATCACATTCCTCCCAGAGGTGATGGGTTATTTGATCACTGTAATCTGCTGATGACTTCTTTCTCTGTTAGTCGTTCTAAGCGCAATGAATGCCTTCAAAGTTCCATGTGTCTCTATCAACGAAATGTCATTTATCGATAGCCAAATTACTGA
Organism: Graphiurus murinus; assembly: GCA_004027655.1. Taxonomy (NCBI): domain Eukaryota; kingdom Metazoa; phylum Chordata; class Mammalia; order Rodentia; family Gliridae; genus Graphiurus; species Graphiurus murinus. The sequence continues at coordinate 37,067 of PVLC010000304.1, forward strand.
ACCAATGTAGGTATCTATAAGCAGAAGAATGGGTTGCAAAACTATGGAATGCAAACACAGTGAAATTCTACTCAGTAACAAAGAAGAACAAAACAATATCATTTGCAGGAAAATGGGTACCTGGAGAACATTATGTTAAGTGAGATTGTCCAGTCACAGAAAGTGAAGGGTTGTATGTTTTCTCTCATATATGGAAGCTAGAGCGTAATCGGGTTACTAGAGGGACTTCAGATAATGGAGGAGAAACTCCAGTGGAGCCAGGGAGGTGGTTTAGGGGAAGTAGGGGGAGGGAGAATCAATCAAGGAATCACTTCCTTGCTTTTGTCATTCTCTGTCCTGCTTTAAGCAAGTGAGGAGATGGAAGAGATCTTTCCCTACATCTGCTTCTTGCCTTCAGCCCAACAATTCTTCATATTTTGATGTTCTATATTCTGGTCTCTCATACACCTGATTTTAGATATGTTAAAAGCAATGTTTTCTTTGTTTGTTTGTTTTTGGTACTAGGAGTTGAACTCAAGACATTCTACCTTTGAGCCAAACCCGCAACCCTATTTTTTATTTTGAAACATCTCACTAAGTTGCTGAGGTTGCCTTTGTAGCTGGGATCCTTCTTTCTCAGTCTCCCAAGTACTGGGATTATAGGCGTGCACCACTGTGCCAGGCTGCAATTTAGATTTTAAATGAAAGCCATGCTCCTTTTAAATGTATTACTAAGAATGCATTTTGCATTCTGTGTTCTGAAAGAGAAATTTATGCAATTTTTTTCTAGTGATCTCTGTCTAATATTAGAAAATATTCACTAAATCAGAACTCATTGAGCTGTAAAGTCTTGCAACTGGAAGTGTAAATCAGATCCGGAACAACACATTTTACATCACTCAGGAATTTGTCTGAAACGTAGACTCTCAGGACCATCCCAAGTTACTGAGTCAGAATGGACTTTGAAACAAGATCCCCAGGTAAATTCTATGTCCATTAAAGTTTGCAAAAAACAAACAAAGGAGCCGGGCATGGTGGTGGCGCATGCTTGTAATCCCAGCATTTGGGAGGCTGAGACCGGAGGATCCAGGTTCACAGCCAGCCTCAGCTACCTAGTGAGGCACTTGGCAACTTAGTGAGACCCGGTTTCAGAAATAAAGAATAAAAAAATAGGGCTGGGGGTATAGCTCGAAGGTAGAATGGCCCTGGGTTCAATCCCCAGTACCTCAAAAAAAAAAAAAAAAAAAAAAAAAAACCAACAACAACAAAAAAAACCCTACATTTTCCTTACTTAAACTGATTCATCCAGTTTAAAATTGCAGATAACTAAATTTATGAATATATTATGAATCAAAATTTTTAGGTTTTATAGGAATGATATTGCATCATTTTATTTAACGCCAGAGGAAACAAAACCAGCGTTACACAACCTATTAGAAGACTAATATTGTGTTAGACATTCCAAATTTATTAATTCATTTAATACACCACTCTCCAAGGTGGTACTATGTCCATGCTCTATCTTCGAGAAACAGCCTCAGGTCAAACACCTCATGCATTCCACACAAGTTAATTTATTCAATAAATACGGTGCATCTCATTTCTGCGAATCTCTGAGAACACAACAGGCAGGACCCCACCTGTACAGGCATGCACTCTACATTTAATATAGGAAGGTACAAAGGAGCATGATTGTTTCTAGCACGAAAACCTGGACTTGCAGAAAGGGTTCAAGAAAACTTCGCAAAGACTCTCCAGTTGATTTCTGGGGAAGCATAGTTTCTCTAAGGTCCTTAGCAAAGGCCTGCGCGTCCTGGAGCGTTCTCAGGGGGGCTGCACGTAGTTGCACCCCCGGGCGCGGATGTGGGGCTCCATCCTAAGGGAGGGTCGAGCCTGGGGGTGCAGGCGGGTGGGATCCCGGGGCCACTCCCCCGCCCGCCTCTCTCCACCCCGGTCACCGCCCCCAGCTTCTCCGCCCGGCTGTCGGGGGCGGGTGGGAAACGTGAGAAGGGCGGAGGGAAGACAAACCCTCTGCGAAAATATTAAAAAGACAACATCCCCCTTGGCAGCGTGTGCGCGGGAAGTTGGGCGCGCGAGTTCCGGGTTTCGCACCGCAGCGCGGGGAGCGGGGCCCCCCACCCCCATCCCCTCCGATCGTGTCCCACCGGTCCCGGCCGCGGCAGCGGGTCCAGATCGCGGCTGGTCTGGTCGGAACCGCGCCGGGAGGGCGGCGTCCGCGGGTCGTGACCAGGCCGCGCGCCCCGGAGGCCACTTGTGGATTTTTTTTTTCCCCCTGGAGCAGCTGAAACTCTAAACCGGTTGGAGGGAGGCCTATTTTTATTCAGAAACCAGCTAAGAGGGCTCACGCGGAGAAGCTCCGATGGAGGGCCTTTGCACCCTTAAAACTGCTTTGCAAATTGGTGGGAACTGGACCACTGGTTCCCAGATCCTTTCTCTGGGATCTCCAAGCCCTTGAAACTCCCAGGGAGGGTTAGGTTACTTGCTGTGCATGTGTTCTTGCATGGGGGTGTTTTTTGCAGCCTGGGGGAGCCGTACTCCCAGACCCCAGTGCCACCAGATTTGAGCAGAATCCAAGCATCGGTGACCTGGCCTCACTCACCCTTGCAGGAATTGTCACCAGAGCTCTGGGGGACAAACTGGTGGTGACCATGAACCAGGACATGGATGTAGAAGCCAAGTACCGCATGGCCTCCCTGTACGTGGGGGACCTCCACGCGGATGTCACCGAAGACCTGCTGTTCAGAAAGTTCAGCGCCGTGGGGCCGGTGCTGTCCATCCGCATCTGCAGGGACCTGGCCACCCGCCGCTCTCTGGGCTACGCCTATGTGAACTTCCTGCAGCTGGCCGATGCTCAGAAGGCCCTGGACACCATGAACTTTGACCTGATGCAAGGCCAGGCCATCCGTCTCATGTGGTCGCAGAGGGATGCCCACCTGCGGAAATCGGGAATCGGGAACGTGTTTATCAAGAACCTGGACAAAGCCGTGGACAGCAAAGCTTTGCATGAGCGCTTCTCGGCCTTTGGAAAGATCCTGTCCGCCAAGGTCATGAGCGATGACCAAGGCCCCAAGGGCTTTGCATTTGTGCACTTTCAGGAGCAGACTGCAGCCGACCGCGCCATCGAGGCGATGAACGGGCAGCTACTGGGGGACCGCAGGGTGTTCGTGGGGAGATTCAAAACCCGCAAGGAGCGGGAAGCCGAGCTCAAAGTCAAAGCCAGCGAGTTCACCAATGTCTACATCAAAAACTTCGGGGACGACGTGGACGACGAGAAGCTGCGAGAAGTTTTCAGCCCCTATGGCAAAACGCTGAGCGTCAAGGTGATGACGGATTCCGGGGGCAAATCCAAGGGCTTCGGCTTTGTGAGTTTTGAGAGCCACGAGGCCGCCAAGAAGGCCGTGGAAGAAGTGAATGGGAAGGACATCAACGGGCAGCTGGTGTTTGTGGGCCGGGCCCAGAAGAAAGGAGAGCGGCAGGCTGAGCTGAAGCAGATGTTTGAGCAGCTGAGAAAGGCGAGGCTGCGGGGGTGCCAGGGGCTAAAGCTCTATATTAAGAACCTCGATGACACTATTGATGATGAGAGACTGCGGAAGGAGTTTGCTCCCTTTGGATCCATCAACAGGGTTAAGGTAATGAAGGAAGAAGGGCAGAGCAAAGGGTTTGGCCTGGTCTGCTTCTCCTCTCCGGAGGAGGCCATGAAAGCAATGACTGAGATGAACGGCCGTGTCTTGGGCTCCAAAGCCCTAAACATTGCCCTGGCCCAGAGGCACTAGGAAAGAAAATCTGAGATCACCAGGTAGGATTTGTAGCAGGTGAGAGAGCCCTACTGATCTCTGCCTAAAGTGTCTCCAGGAAACTTCAGATTATCCCTGATGGCTGCTGAATTTTACTAAACTTTGTGATTTTTTTTTTTTTTAAATACAAAGCCATTGTTTTATACCTTTGGGAAACAATTAATGAATCTTAGAAGCTTAGTTCATTTCACCAAGCCATGCCTTCTCATTTTAAAGTTGCATCTAGTTTGATATAGTATTCATAACAGTAGCTACAGTTAGATATATCTTTATTATATTTTGAACCAACTGAAGTAAGTTAATATTTGAATTTATTGCGTACCTTCTCTTATTTGAATAATATAGCTAGCTTTAATTTCTTCTACGAATAAAAGGGGCTCAAAATAAGGATTCAAAAGTCATTTATTTTTTACCCACAGAGATTTTATGATTTCTCATCCAAGTTTTTTCTTTTAATCAGAAGTTTAGAAATTAGTAATCCAAATTCATTTAACTATCTAACTTTATTTTGAATTAATGTTTTAGGTACCAGTTAATAGTTGAATTTGTTTTAAATTTGTAACCTGACATGCTGTTTTGTAATGTTTTAAAGTGACACAGGATTTCAATGTCGCTTACAAACTGACTGTTTGGTTTTTTGTTTGCTTGTTTTACTCTTTCTGTGGGTTTACCGTAATTCAGGTGTTCTCTAAATATCTAAAGTGTTGCTTGTAAACTTTACTTATACATTCCTTCAGCTATAAACCTGTTTCAGTTCAGGGTGAGCCAAAGCTGGCCTGGTCTTAAATCTACTCATATTTATGCAGCTTAGCATAATGCCTTAAATTTTGGCCAGTTACCAATATTTTGAAAGTCATGTGTATAGAACATAGAAATTCTGTATAAAATCTGTGTTTATTAATCTGTTTTATATTGATGCATGCTATGCTATCCTCTCAGGGCTCAGAAAATTTCTTCATTTTTACAAATGTTCCCCTCCTTTTCTTAGACAGTGAGAGCTCTAATAACCCATTCAAATTCACTAGCTGATTTTCTGATAAATGAAGTTACATTGCACGGACTGTTTTCTAGTGTAAGTATCATTTTATTCTCCTTCCTAGACCTTTTCTCTTATACTTTTCATCAGTATTACTCAACTCCTCTTTATAATTTTTAAACAGGATTTTAATGTATTAGCTTTTGTTATATGACACTTCAAATCCATTTGGAAAAAGTAGCAGGGATTGTTTATTTACACTTAAATCATTACTTTAAAAATTCTGATTCAGTCATACCAAAGATGTCCAGAAAATAATTTTGCTGTTATTGCTGGTTTTTTTTTTATTTGCTTTTTTTCTTGTAACTTTATATTAAAATCTTTTGTTTCATATATTACTTTTTCTTTGGCAATATATTTTAACTGTGATTGAGGAAAATCTGCTTCATTATTTTTGTAGAAATTATGTGTGTGTGTGTTCATTGACCATTTTCTAGATCAGAAATCTCTTTTAGTCAATGAAAAATCATGAACAATGAAAACATTAAAAAGAGTGACATGTAATCCTATTATGAAGACAAATCCTGTTAAAATCTGCTGCATATTATCTGAGTTTTTTTTGTACATATACATCTAGATCATTTAAAATAGAACCATATAAAATTTGTTAAAAATTATTTTCTTAATTTGAAAGTATGGTATGGTCAACCTCCATGTCCACAAATAATTACTTACATTATAATTTTAATTACTTTTGTGTTTTGTTCATTGTGTGTGCCATAATATAACTAATTTCTTATTGATAAACATGTTGCTAAATTATTTCCTCTTTTTTTTTCTTTTTCCTTCTATCATAAACAACTTGGAGATAATATCTTTGTAAGATCATTATTCAAATATACCCAATTATATTCTTAACAGAATGAATAGAATTCAATATAAAACATGATTTTGATAAATATTATACAAATGCTGTCCAGAAAACATATGCAACTTACATTTAAATCATCCATGTAGGGGAGAGCCCATTTCTATATATTTTGAGGAACAGGGGGCTTCGTTTAAGTCTGGTCAATTCAACATGATATGTAAAATAAATTATGTCACCCTTGATTTATTTCACTTATTTATCACTAATTTTTATTACCTACAAGCATTGAACAGGATTTCTTGTATTTATTTGCCATTTGTGTTTTTCTACATGTGAGTTAATATTTTATGACTTTATTTTCCTAGTGAGATCTTTTTTATTTATATAGGTTTGTTCATTTCTTTGCCTATGAAGAACCACATTTTGGAGCCCCTCCCCCAACACTCCCACTTTGTTTATAGTTTTGAAAGTTATTCCAAAGGTAAACTTTAAACTCAAAAATTTCAATAATTTACCTAGGTGACTTTAGCATCATACTTCAAAATATTTTAAACATCTTAAATATGTACACACACACACACAAACACACACACACACACAGTTTATCTATACTGTCTTCTATTGCTTTTAGCAGCTTCATATTCTCAAAACTTTGTAACCAACATTCTTTTCTATAAAGTATCTTATATTAAAAGTATAGTAAATCTTTTAATTGTGCCTTGCTTTTCAAGCTTTCATAACACGTTTTAGTGAATGCTGGTCTAATATAAACATTTAGGTGAAACACATATGCAAACTTTAGTTCAGTAGCTCAGAACTGTCCTGTTGAAAAGCATTTTTACCCTGGATGCAAAGAGTAATTTATTAAGGAAAGGTATTATGTAATAGGACTAGGGAGTTTAATAGGTACGTCAGGCCTCGACATCCCTTTCAGGATAATCCACTTTTTAAAAATGTTCAAATATTTGAATAACATTTGATAATGCTTATACATGGATTATCAATGTAATGTCAGAAGACTGAGCTCTCTTATATGCTCGAGGAATTGATTCCAAATGATATCAGAAGTCTAAATGAATTTTGTTTTAGTTATAACAATGACAGGATAATGTGCCACCTTAGTTGAAATTGTTCATTTCCAGCGTTTACCATAAGAAGTGACTAAAGTGACTATCACTTTACCAAACTATATGACCCTGTGGATTTCCTTGATTATTTTTTGTAACTTTATTTGTTTTATATTTCTGTTGTGTGTATGTGCACAAGTCATCCTAGGTGCCAGTCAAAGTTAATTCTTGAGGAAAATTAATTTTTTTGTGCCCAAGTGCCTTGATAAATGAGAAGCACCTTCACTGCTCTGACCGGCATTCCAGGCAACTCTAATCCACAGAGCGGTCTGGAGCCGCTGTCTCCATGTGCACCGCATTCTGCTCACACTCATCGCCAAGCCCGCCGAATAGGCCCCTGCTGGCATGTTTCACCTGATTTAATAGTATTTTGTTTTTAATTTTTCAGTGGAAAGTGTTGACAAAATATATATAGCTTTTGTAGTGGTTTCATATCAATATTTTAATGTTCTTAATATTTTTATATCCATGCTGGAGATATTTAATAAAATTTCAATGATGAAAAAATGTCTGCTGCTTCTTTAATTTTTAGATATTTCTAATTTTCTGAACATTAGTTACTTTTTTTTTGTAGCACTGGAGATGGAACCCAGGGGCATTCTACCTTGGAGCTACACCCCCAGCCCTATTTTTTATTCTTTATCTTGAAACAGGGTCTCACTAAGTTGCAGAGGGCGTCACTAAGTAGCTGAGGCTGGCCGCAAACTCGGATCCTCTGGTCTCAGCCTCCCGAATGCTGGGATTACAAGCATGCGCCACCACGCCCGGCTAGTCACTCTTAAAAATAAACTGAAAACAGTTTTCATTTTTAATTGGAGATACTCATACTTTGTGCTTTAAAAGTTCACTACACATGTGAGTTAGCATTGCTTTTTAAAGTTACTCATAACTATATGATCAGGACTGAAAAGAATCACTAATATAAATTAAGATGCCATGAAGAATAATTGATTAAAGATACTCCTGAATTTAATTGCCCTCTTTGTCTTTCAGTACTGAGGCAGAATACCTTAAAAAAGAAGTGGTGTATTTTGACCCACATTGCTGGGCCAGTGTTGGTGAGCCACATCTAGTGATGGCTTTGGTTTTGCAAAGCCTCAAGGCGGTGCCAAGCCTTCCAGGACAAATGACAGCAAGTGTGTGCGTCTCTCTCCTCTGGTCTCGTTCTCCTTATAACAGAATTCAGTCATGAGGGGTCCATTCTGAGCATTTTATCCAATCTGAATCCCCTTTTCAAAGACTTTACTTCTAAACATCATAGCTATATTAGAGTACCACCCATTTAATAATGCAGAGGAGGGATTGAGTTTCAACACAAGATCCCTCCAGGAACACATTTCAACCCTACCTAAACCATAGAAATTGTTAACATTCGCCGAACCTGTTGAGTGCTTAGAGTTGATTTGTATTATATATGGAAGTATGCTTTATACTGTGTTAAAAAAAAAAAAAAACTAGATAGATTTTAAATATAGACTGTGAAAAATAGAGCAAATTAAATACCCTCAGGATACGTTGGCTTCATGTAACAGAAAATACCAATTCAAACTAGAAAAGAAAATTTTGCCAAGCAAAATGTTTGGAGGGAAGGCACCCTCTGGCATCGTGCATCAGGGTTTCTGAATTCCTTCTGGAATTCCTGGCACTTGTCTCTCCAGATCTGGGCTTCACCATCAGCCAGGCTGCAGGACGGTTGTGGGAATTCCAGTCACCACAGACACAGCAGCATTCCAAAGATGATGCTTTTCTCAGAAATCTCTTAAAAACTCCCCTTCAGTTCTAATTGCCCAATATTGGAATGTATATGCATCAAGATCCATCAATGAAATTGGGGGAAGGAATCAACTTTCCAAGGTATGTGTGGAATGGTGGAAGGAAATGGGATTGAAAGAGTAGGTAGGGAAGAAGATACACTAAACCTTTTCATTATTTGTGTCTAATTTGGAATTTTAGTAATTACTTGCTATTTTCTTTAATTTTCAAATCTTGCTTACAAATAGTGCTTCAAATCTCATTTTCTTTTTTCAAATAGTTTTCAGCACTGAACCAAGCTTGTGATTTTTCTTCTATCTCATCTTGTATAATCCTAGGGAATAAATTATGCAAATGTATATCACCATTATGTATAAAATTAAATTTGTTTTTGTTTGGAAATGGGATTCGTGTTGTTACATGATATCATACTCTATTAGGTGTTAATTGGGAACCTAATGAAAATTATTGCTGAAAACATCAGATTCAATTTAGTCACCTACATAGGTTTCCACGAAAACAAGTATAAACAGATTACAGATGATCAGCAATGTTTCAGTAAGTGCATGTATAATAAGGTATCAATTTCTTGAATTTTAATTCAGTGTGGTCTAAATCCAATATGTTTTCACAGTACTAATGTCTTAGACTTGTATTACCAGAGGAAAAGAAACTTCATTCACTCTGTAAACCATGAACACTTCTATATAAATTTTTAAAAGAACTTTTTTTATGATAATGTAACAGATTAACTTGAGAAAAATCTGAAATGTTGTGCACCTACAAAATGTCCCCCGTATATAAAATTTTATGACTACCTATGACTACCAGTATACTAAATTCTGAGTTATGGATATGCCCGATTAGAATTTAAGGTCAAATTCTGTTGCAAGTTTGTTCAGAGGAAATATTTATAACTATGCACTGTTTGTTTTTATTTTTTTCTTTCATGGTCGTGTCTTATCCTTTACAGAATGCTCTTAACTAAATCAAAGTTCTCTTAAGGGAAAGAATTAAATTCATCAGGCAAGAGAAGATAATTTCTCCAATTTGTACTTCTGTTTTTTTACTATAGAAGAATATACTTGGCTTCTGAGAGAGATTGGCAGCTTTTACAATGATGCTGCATCAGATTTTGCTAACTCATTTCTATTTACCCCACCTAAATATTTAACAATAATCCCTATTTTGAACTTCTACCAAGTACTAATGGTGCATTTGAATCCTAAAAGCAATGTCACCAAAATGGTAGATATTATTATTCAATATTGAGTAGATACTGATCATGATTCTTCTTTTTGTTTTTTGTTTCTTTTTTTTTTTTTTTTTTTTGTAGTACTGGAGATTGAACCCAGGGGCATTCTACCTCTGAGCTACACCCCCAGTCCTATTTTTTATTCTTTATTTTGAAACAGGCTCTCACTAAGTTGCGGAGGGTATCACTAAGTAGCTGAGGCTGGCCGCAAACCCGGATCCTCCTGTCTCAGGATTACAAGCGTGTGCCACCACGCCCGGCTTGTTTCTTTGATTTTTAAGTCAGTATTTCCAGTGAGATTTTCTTATCTTGGGAAGCCTTCTCTGACAGCTTGCAACACATCATGGTTTTGATTCACATTCCATGCATATTTGGGCCAGTGCTAGTGGCATACCAGGGCACCATACTTATTGATGGATGGCCAATTCCAGTTTCTTGAAGTTAAACTAAGTGTTTGTAATGGTAATGCCAGCAATCTTTCTTTTTTTTTCAATTTGAATACAAGCCTAATCTTAGAAGTCTAATTAAACTATTTTGACATATCATGATTTTACTGAGTTATCATGAAAGGCATTAAAGGCATTAAAAATTATAATTAAAAAATTATCCACCACTCCATTCACTAATATTTCATTCATAGTGTTTATGTTAATGCCATGTATATCACATAGATTATATTTGGCAAAAGCCATCAGCCCTGAGATTATATAGTAAAATCACTTTTATTTTACTGTTTATTTTGATTTTAACCAAAATGCTGTTGATAAAAATATTTGATCAAAGTCAGTTTCCTCCTTAAAAACTTTTCATGGCCTTCTGTAACTCTTAAAGTTAGGTACACAATCTTGATTAGGGACTAGGAGTCCTCAAATTCTCCTGACTTATTTATCTTTAAATCCATTTTTATGCTTTTATTTCGCTCGGTCAATATACTAGAAATAAACTGGTCTTGTTTCATCTCCTTTAAAATGTCAGAATAATCCCTGCCTCACTCAAAGCTTTAAATTTTTAACAAAATTTTATGTGATATAAGGGGGAAAATATCTTTCAAATAGTTTATGATGAAAAATGATGGAACCATTTTTACTGCCTCTTAGAAAAATAAATGCTGTATATAGGTGGCCAGGAAACAGGTTTTCCTACAGACTTCAGAAAAGTTTCACTGGCTCTCTTTTTGAGTGACACTGTCTTTTCTTAATCAATCACTATCACCAAAATAATTAAATTTGCTGATTGGCTAGGGCTAGGTAACATGGTCCAGCAAATAGCCTTTGCTGAGGGGAATATAGGTTGTTTTCAAGGAAAAGTGAGTCTTCATGAGACTACCAAAGGAACTGTCTTGCTGTATATGATGCGTGATCTTAATCAGGAAAACCAACTACACAGTCCTTTCCATAAGTAAAATATATAGATCAATAAATATAATTCCATGTTTATTTCTTCCCTTTTTAAATGGAAATTATTTCTGTTATTGTCTTTGAAGATCTATTTTACTACATAATTAAATATAGTGGATGTTTTCAATGAATACTGCAACACATAGGTTGCAGAATAAATAACAGATCCTCCCACAATTAAAGAAAAATTGAATACCATGGATTTCATACCATGGTATGAAACACTGTAAATTGACCTCCTCCATGAAAGGAGAGAAAATGAAGGGCTTAGGCTAAAACAAGTACAGTAACCCATATTCACTATTTGCCAAGAGTAGGAATTAGGGCTGAACTGTAAGTCTCCAAAACAAAGACAAATCTACACCCAAGCAGAAAAACCAATATGATCCCTGTGCCAGAAAAAAACTGCTCACACTATAAACAATGGAGAGAAGAGGACAACGTGTTTGAAAATGGATCAGTTATATTGTTAAAGGAATGAAATGGATGGATAAGAAATTGGATTTATGTACAAGATACAAATGAAGGAGGAAACTGTACTTTCAAAGTACTGGTAAAAAAATTATTAATCTTACATAAGAATCTTACAAATGTTTGATGCGGGTCTACTAGCAACCTCATTCTCTCCATGTGTGAATGTCACTTGACATAGTTGGACTAAGAAACTGGAAGCAAAATGGTAGTTAGAGAAGAGTTTTTCAATTTCTTTAATATGCAACAAAAGCAGAATACTTATCATCCCTTATTAACATGTGGTAGTAGCATCAGTGCAGGGGTAAACAAAAACAGAGAGCCTTGAATTAGGAAGATTGAAAATATTTATACATGTCACATGAAATTTCATCAGATCCAAAGAGAGAAGCAGCTGAGTGGTTAAGGTGTGCGTGCAAGAGATAGGTGTTGCTGGTGAACAGTGGTTCCAACTGAAAGTAGAGTAGAGGGACTACTGAAAAAGGCTGGGTGATTCTGAATTGGTCTAGATCCTAAATCTCCCCCAAGTCACAAATCAAAAGACTTCTAGTCTGGGGCAGTGTGACTCAGTAGTACAGTGCATGCTTAGCATGGAAAGACCCTGAGTTCAATTCCTGTCATCAAAACAACAACAAAAAACAAAACTTCCTTTCTGGCAACACTCCACCGAGGAGAAACTCTTGTGACTTGAATCTAAATCAAGCAAGATAGGGACGCTGGGACAAAGGAAGAACAGTCATACATAAAAATTAGGGAGGGGTACAGTAGAGGTAGGTGTCAGAAGACGCAAGATATATTTTATTTTGTTCTATGATGATAAGACAAGGAACCTTAGGACCATCAAAATGAGAAAGCTATTTCCTTGGGAATAGAATAGGAAAAGGTATTTCCTGTAAATAGTGAGTAAATGAACTTTAGTCTTACACAGTTACTTTCTTAGAAAAAAATTAATGAATACTATTAAGGATATTAGTTTCTCAGGGCCATCATAAGAATGTACCAGCAGAGTATGGCCTTAAGAATATTAATTCTGCGGTCTAGAAGTCCAAGACCAAGGTGTCAGTAGGCTGGTGTCCTTCTAAGGATGCTGCATGGCTTTTAGGGGGCCACTTTCTTGCTGTGTCTTCAAGTGGTCTTTCCTCTGGGTATGCACACCGCTAGTGTCTCTCTGTGGAAAATTTCCTCTTCCTGTGAGGATACCAGACAGATTGGATAAAGTTCACCATTGGAGGAGGATCATTATCTTTTATCCTTAAAGAGTCACTTTCTAACTATGGTGACTTGCTGCTGTACAAGAGATTAGGACTTGAGCATATGAATTTGGAAGGAGAAATAATTCAGGCTCTCTCAATAGTAAATTGGATAGCATTCTACAATGATCGCGTAGCCAAAGGGCAGGCACACAGGACATAAAATTTTGCCCTATACTATGAAAGTCAGAAAACAATAGGAACTATGAAAAACAGCATCAATTACTGTTAGAAAATGAGAAATGAGATGGCACAAGAAGATATAAAAAAGAGTTCTAATCTTCTTAGAAATGAGTGAACTCTAAAGGAAAAAAAAGTTACATAAATGAAGTGTAAATAGGAAGGAAAATATAGTAAATAACTAAGAAAAATGCCAAAAGATAAAAATATTTATACTTATATTTATATTTATATTTATATTCTGATGCCTGGTAAAATCAACGTATAGTTGATGTCACCTAGAGCCTGGAAATATCCTAGAAAAACTATTGTACTTTAAACCTGAGGCAGAGAAAAAGTATAAATTACCAGTAAAGCAAATAAGATAAGATTGACATCAGTCTTTTCAATAGTAATATTTTGTGCCAAAATACTATGTAATAATATGCTTAAGTGCTTAAGGAAAGAAATCATCACCAAAGGTTTTTATGTACATGGTACGGTATAAATTATTATGTAATTATTTTTATTATAAATTATTACTCTTATTGTAAAGATGTACTTTTTGAATATGACAGAACTTGGGCAATATTGTTTTTGTAAGAAAAATGGAAGTAATTAAATATCAGTTTAAAATCTGGTAATAAAATCTGAATGCATATTTATCTGAAGAAGAATGACACAGACATGCTGAAGACAAAGTGTATATAAGTTAAACACTGACGTTTTATATAAAACTCCCTGATTAAAAAATTGCTCAGAAAACTGAGAGAGCATATGGAAAGTAGAACCAATCAACTAATTAAATGTATCAACTGGGAATAAAGAACATTAGAGGGACTGGGAAAGGAGGAAAAAGAAATGTTTGCTAAATTCAATAACACAAGACAGAATCCAAAAAAGTGAGAGGATTCAGGATATTTTTTAAAAGCAGGAATATAATGATAGGCATTAGCCTAAAATTGCAAACACCTCTAAATGATATATTATGAAAGAGACCAAATAAATAACCACATAATGATGGAAATATAAGCAAATAAAATATTAAAACATTAAAAAAATAATTTGTCATTGACTGAAAATGTAAAATCCAACATGTGCTTCTAAAATGCAATGAAAAAGAAAAGTGGGTTAAAATCTTGATATATAAAAAGTTAAATGTAGAGCAAAGAGAGTTATTGAATGATTAACTTATTTTACCAAGTTAAAAACAGTACTTCTCATTGAAATTGTAACAGTCATTAATTTTCATGTTAACAACATAGTAATGACTTTAATTAAACAGTGGCAGTTGCAAGTAGAACTTTATATGGATATTAATAAAGGTGAAATTTAATACACCTGTTTTGATCCAAGGTAGATCAAGTGAACAAAAATTTCATAAAGATTTTGAAATGCTGAACAATTGCTAATACTTTAGAATTTATACATCAAAATATTAATCCTGATAATAAGAATACACTTTTTTTAAAGCACTCAAAATATTCATGAAGACTTACTACTTTTATGCTACAAAGGAAACAAAGTTTTCCACAAAATAGAATAGCAAAAAGAAAAATCTGTGAACTCTTTTCAATAAGCTAGAAATTTATACCAAATTAAATATAAGATGTTCATACACTTGGAAATCATTGTTAAATAAATCTTAGATCAGAAATAAATATAAAACATATATTTTTTCAAAATTAAAATGGGGCTTATTAGAATTTATGATACACAATTAAAATAATTAAAAGATGAAATGTGATAGCTTTAAATATATACATCACTGAAAGTTAGAAAATATACAATAAACACCAAAATTTAAAAAAATATTTAAAACAAACAATAAATTTAAATCTGGAAACAGTGGAGTAGTTAAGGAACTTATCTCCTGAATTTGGAGATAAGTTTTATTGAACTAAAACAATTTAAATAAACAAGATTACTACCCTCAGGGAATTTTCAGATGATCTGGATTTTAAAACTATGAGTTTAGGAAAGCAGGTTGATTTTTTCTTCCCTAAGCAGCAGAATAAACCTTTTAACAACATATAGCCATAAGTAGACTACTTAAGTAGAAATCTTAAATATTTTAGATTTACAGATGGAACTAGTACCTATATGGGAATAGCTACAAATTAAATACTCTATTCCAACATAACTTCCGTGTGTGTGTGTGTGTGTGTGTGTGCATATATATACATATATATGCAGTATGTGTGTAACTGGGGATTGAACCCAGGTGAATTCTACCTGTGAGCTACATCTGCAGCCCTATTTTATTTTATAGTTTTGAAATAGGGTCTTGTTAAGTTTCTGAGGCTGGCTGAGAACCTGCAATTCTCCTATCTCATCCTCCCAAGTACTGGGATTACAAGCATGCGCCATCACACCAGAATTATATTGATATTTTATATTATATCTACAGTAATTTTCATTATATTGAAGAAGTGCAATTATTTTTCTCAAAGAAACTATTGACATTTTTTTTCCTGTGCACCTTCATTGGGAAGAACGCTTTTATGGATATGATTGTTTTGTTTGATCAATATTAATTTCAACCTGCTGAATATCCTTGGAGAGTTAATCGAGAAGGTAGAAATTTTCCCACATTAACATTGTCAAGTAACAGTAGATTTAAGAGGTAATGAACATTATTTACTTGAAAAGAAAATGTTTTCTCTTCTTCAATTACCGTTAGAGGAATCATTAGCCGTAACAAAGGCTCTATGAGTTGACTAAACATATGTCTCATTCTATAATTTATACTACTTCTTAACAGTCTGTGGTCCCTTGGGTCAAGATTATTTTAGAAATACAAAGAGGACCTTAAAACGAAGTAATTTCTATTATAAAATGAACATGTAAATTATCTGCTAAATTACTTGTACTTAATTAGTAATTTTGCATAATGACATACTTTCTCTTTGGGTCTCTTTGGTGTCTGACAGATAACACTCTACAAGTGTTACTTAAGCCCCAATTATAGCACAAACCTCATAGAAATGTACTATTAATCTAAATGCGCAAACGTGAGCAACTCTTGTATTTCTCGGGCAAACTGTACTCCGGCATTTCTGCTAAAGGGCATCTTAGCTCATTCCAAACGCAGTGCTTATGTTGCTGTTCCTTACACGAGAGACTTAAAAATGTCAATATTTTAAAGTTTGTAAGTGCATACCATATTGTACGATTATTAGTGTCAATTCATTTGGCTTTTAGTTTGGAAACTTAAATTACAAAAATATGTATTGTTTGATTTAAAAGCCCTCTTTTCTGGTAGCTAAGATTCAAATAACATGCAACATACAGCTACTATTAGTCATACTCCAGTGTTCTTAAATTGTCCTAATCCTTTCATAATGTAGTTTGTGTCTTAAGCTATTACAGACAATTCACTTAGAGGGGCAGTACAGTTATCTCAAATAAGAGGTTGAAAATAAAAGGTATTTATTTAACAAATACTTTTTGAGTGGCTGCAATGTAGATGGAGGAAGACAGGCAAGATTTCCCTTCTCAAGACTTTACTTTCAGATTATGTGTTCCTGGGGTAGGTAACAGATGTGTGAATGTGTATGCAGGTATAGAGGAAGAGAAATAGATAACGGCAATGACTGGTGCGACATAAAAAAGCACAATATTAACATAGTTCATTAAAGACATAAACAGGACTATTTGATAAACAATGCCTGGAACAAGCTGTCTACTTCAAATGGAGTTTATTTATTTTTATTTTTATTTTTTGCGGTACTGGGGATTGAACTCAGGGGCATTCTACCTCCGAGCTATACCCCCAGCCCTATTTTTTATTCTTTTATTTTTGAAACCGAGTCTCACTAAGTTGCGGAGTGCCTCACTAGGTAGCTGAGGCTGGCCGCGAACCCGGATCCTCCGGTCTCAGCCTCCCGAATGCTGGGATTACAAGCGTGCGCCACCACGCCCGGCTTTCAAATGGAGTTTAGAATCTCCTTTCTTTCATTTTATGTATAAATACAAAATAAACACAGCTTTCATGTGTGTCAACCTTCTTGGTAAAATATAGAGAGATAGTGTTTTGCATTGTCGGGAACTTTAGTGGTTGAGCATTTTGAAAAATAATGGTGCTGCGTGGCAATACCACTTGTGGTGTATCAATTGTCAGTCTTGATATTTTGGTGAGAAATAATGAAACCCAATAGCAAAAGCTCAATACTGCAGAAGTTATTTTTAAATGTTTTAACATTTTTAAATGGGGTCCAATTCAACATTGTTATACAAATACAATCATAGATCGATAGAAGTACATAAGTGTAGGACCTGTACTGCCACCTAATTAATTCCAATTTTAAAAGTAAGCACTTTAACTACATTATTATGAAATTTAAAAACAGATTTGAAAAATGTTGTACTATCATTGGAATGTTTAAAATTTCTTAGATCCAAAATAATCTATGTATTTTTTCTTGCATACACAAAACATGAATAGTGCAAAACATATTTAACTACCCAATATTAGAGAAAAACTAATCTTATTAAATATGTGTAAAGTTATTTGTATTAGGATAAGGGTAGTTCAAATGGAAAAATTTAATCCTTTTCATTGAGCAAGTTATTATTCTTAAATTAATGAGTGAAAAGGCCAAAAATAAGGTGTATAATAAGCTTCAGTTGCTATCTGTAAACTTAAAAAGGAATTAACAGAGGAAGTGGCATTTAGGAAACAGATTAATACTCAGAGCTCGTCAATATGTGAAGATTTTCACATTAGTTCACAGAGAAAAATATCCCCCCTTCCAATGACATTGCTTGTATAACACATGGAAGGCTAACTTAGGTTAGTGGGAAACACAGGTTTATGGCCAATTTAAAAAAGAAACACCAGGTGTTTTAGCAAATCATTGCATTATTTGTCAACAGCACTTAGTTGCCAAGAATTTTGAAAAAGGCTTTACAAATCAATGAAGTTACTAGGCTATTAATGCACAAAGTATAGTAATAATGTAAAATATATAGCAATTTCTGGAAAGGTAAGTTACTTGGGAAACTTTTATTCTACACTTTGACCTAAAGTTATTCTTTCAAAAAACTTCTTTTTATTTTTCTAATTTCATAATAGATATCTTACTCAGGGAAACATTAAAGTTGAAACTAACGTGCAGTGAATTTTTTGATATTTACAAAGTCAAAAGAGATCCTTTTTGGCAGCATGGGCATAAAGTATATCTCATTAAAGTGTGGGGAATTACTTCTTTAATTTTTTACTATACCTAAAACATAATAATTGTATATGTCATTGGGGTAACATGATGTTTCAATACATGTATACATTGTGCAATGTTTAAATCATGTATAGGGAATTATTTTTAAAATGTACATGACATTTGTTGCTATTAAAAATAATTATGATTCCAAGTCAGCATGAGTTTGCAATATTGAATTGGGCTACTAATTCATTTATATTGTATTTCACTTCTTTGCTGAATTTGTTTATCAATTCTAAGAGTCGTCTGGTGAAACCTTTTGGGAATTCTAAGTATAGAATTACATCATTTTCAAACGGAGGATGTGACTTTCTCTTTTCCTATTTGTCTATACAAATAATGCCAATCATTCACATTGATGAAAAGATAGACTCTATTTACTGCATTTTTTCCTGCATCCTTGATTCTAATTTTGCTCCTCAGGGACCTGATCCATTTTTTTTTTCCAAGACAAAACGGGATTCACTGCTTTTTTCTCTTTGCAATTGGCTGAAATTCTAAAATTATATTTTAGTTCATATAGCACTAATCTTTTATGAAGCCTTTCATATAACCAGAAAGTTGCAGACACTCACCCACAATAAAGAAATATGTATATATTTAAACAAAGTAGAAAATAAGCCAGGAGTAAAAGTATCTACAAACATATGGCCTTTAGGTAAGATGACATATGTTCACATTAAATATATATTACTATATAAGCAGATAAGTTAATGAAACATAAACATAAAATTTGGACACTTGTGAACTGAAAATTGTGATTTATTTTTTTCTTATTAGACTAATTATTAATTTTTCTGTAACCTTTATGAAAAGCTGCATTGATAATATTCTTGGTCTATATTGCTGGGAACATTGTCTATATAGCATATTTCAAAAAAATAAAAATCAACGTCTGGACATTAACTCCAAGCATTACAAGTGATAACACACTGTGTTAAATCTCTAAGCAGAATAGTAAAAGAATGACAAATTTGATATTGCTCTCAATGATGTATTGGTATTTTATGCTAAAAGATAATACTAAAAATGAGAGATAAGCTATAATGAAAATTTTTAAAAGAAACTTTATTATGTTAAAATAAGCAAGGTTTTAGAAAACACTACACTAAATATGAGTCAAATGTATGATGTATGTTAATCTTTAGACAAAGTCATAAAAAATCCACAATGGCAAAATCCTATCCACTGGAATGGCTATTATAAGAGGAAAGATAATAAAAAGTATTGGCAAGGATGTGAAGAAAGCCACTTTGGAAAGTAAGTTAACAGTTTTAAAAAACAAAACATGAGTTGGGCATGGTGGCACATGTTTGTAATCCCAGTACTTGGAAGGCTGAGACAGGAGGATCACAGACTGGAGGATAACCTCAGCAAGTAGTGAGATTCACATCAACCTAGCAAGACTCTGTTTCCAAATAAAAATAAATAGGGCTGGGGGTGTGTAACTCAAAGACAGAATGTCCCTGGGTTCAATTCCAGGACACACACACACTCTCTCTCTCTCTCTCTCTCTCTCTCTCTCTCTCTCTCTCTCTCTCTCTCACACACACACACACACACACACACACACACACACACTACCATGAAGGCATATTTATAATCTGCAAAATAGAAAGTCATAAAATGAGAGAAAGAAAAAAAGAGAAAAGAAAGTAAGAGAGAGAGAGAGATGAAAGAGGAAGGAAGGAGGGAAGGAGGGAAGGAAGGAAGGAAGGAAGGAAGGAAGGAAGGAAGGAAGGAAGGAAGGAAGGAAGGAAGGAAGGAAGGAAGGGAAGGAAATGGAAAAACTCTCAAACTAAAGGATAAAGAGAAGAATTCCAAAAGTATTCAAAGGTATGGGGATACAAAATAATATCAAAGGAACAGCAGTATGACTCAATTAATATACTTAGTGAAAATAACTTGACTTAGTTATTTAGAGCTGTGTGTGCCAGTAAAACCGTGAGCTGAAATGCAGTTTCTTTGTTGGTAAGGATAGCTGACCACAATTATAATGAAATGATAACGTCAACACTGTGTAATAGAGGGAGAGGGAAGTATGTCTAGACATAAAGACATTCCTTGGAACACCTCTTTAGTGCTTCCATTGAATCATAATTTTAAGTGGAGTTGTAACTCAGTGATAGAGCACTTGCCTAGCATGCATGAGACCCTGTGTTTGATCTCAGAGATTGTCCAGATAAACAAATATATAGCAATGACAGGCTCTACAATCTGGCAAAACAATTGATAACCAAATACTTACTATGAAGGCACAATTTATCACATGGGGCTAGTACTCTTAACTGAGTTGCTGAGAAATCTAGCACAAGCGGTGTAAAAAGGATATAAAAAAGACCAGCTGTGGTCAGACTGACGACCAAGTTCAACTGGAAGGGCTGAACTTGGTCCTAATTTATTGAATTTGACTTTTTTCAAAAAGTAAAGACTGACCATTAAAAAGTAGTGACAATAACTGAACTATGAATTTATTGTAGGTCCTAGGGAGATGGGAATAATTAAGGTAAAGATGGGAGCCGTGTCCTAGAGCTCCATCCAAACACTTCAAATAATTCAGTATATGAGAGAGAGTTTCTAAGTGCCAATGTCTGCAACTCTGTGCCTGAGGACTTTGTTCTCTGTGTGCTCAGAACACTGACAATGGTTATGGAATTAACTCCACTGCGAGAATAGTCCTCAAACAAAGGTTTGGGAACTGATGGACAAACACACCGGCTTGTTTTCCCTCAAGTGAGATAACCGTGTGATGTAAATTTTTTGTCTGTGTTACCATTTTCCAGAGTTTTTTCATGGGATTAAATTCTATTTGTCCACCATGATAGATAACTACCATGCACCCTTTATGACAACTTTTTCTTTCCTCTCATCTTACTATCGGTGACATTTGAACTCCAAACAGTCATTTATACTCAAACTACAATTATTTGGACTCAGTCTCTCACTTTTTTTTTTTTTAATGTACTGGAGATCGAACCCAAAGGCATTCTACCCCTGAGCTACACCCCAGTCCTATTTTTTTTTTGAAACAAGGTGTTCTAAGTTGCTGAGGGCCTTCTTAGATAGCTGAGGCTGGCCTTGAACCTGTGATCCTCATCTCTCAGCCTCCCACGTATTGCAATTACAGCATGTACTAATATACCCAGCTGCAATCTCTTATCTTAATATCTCCTTCCAGTATATGTGTGTGGAGGGGGCAAGACTAAGACCTGTACACATGGGAGTACGCATTTGTGCACCTGCACACACACACACACACACACACACACACACACCCTATGATTACTATTAATTATCCAAGGAGCATATGGTTTCTAAATTTCCTGATTATGCACAATGGTGGTCATCTTTAGAAATTCTTCCTCTTAGAATTGAGATGGAATATGTAATTTTTATATAAGTCTGCATAAATAGTACTTTATATTTAATAAAACTGGATAACTTATTTGACCTTGGTTGCCCAGATAAATGTCTCAAATTTCATTCATCCAATATGAATATTAGCCAAGTTGTTAATCCTTCCGTAATGGATATGATCCAAAGTATGACTTGGAATTAAATTGTAAAAGTTGAAGTATCATGTAGTATTTGTTGAAGAACATTGCTTTATGTTTACATTTGAACTGAGAATAAGATTTAAGTAAGAATATTTGGAGGTAAGATGTGGTGGCACACACTTGTAATCTCAGTACATGGGAGGCTGAGACAGGAGTACCGCAGACTCGTAGCCAGTCTCAGGAATTTAGTGAGACCCTCTGCACCTTAGTAGAACTTCCTTCAAAATAAAATAGGGCTAGGGGTGTAGCTCAGAAGTAGAATGCCCCTGAGATCGACCTCAGTAGAATTCTATATCCCAGTACCACACACACAGACACACACACACACACATACACACACACACACACACACACACGCGTGTGGTACCTATTTTTTCCACATTATTTTTAATGAAATTGATGAGATAAGCTCAAGCTCAAATTTCTGGATTTTGTCAGCATGCAATTGAAAATATGGAATTGTAATGTATTGCTTCCTAACTGACAAAAAATGGAATTTGTAATTAACTGTAAATAAAATAAACAGCATAAAAGCATTATCATTATTTATAATCTTGTGTTTTTTGTTGAGATGAAAATAATGTGAACTTCATTGATTTCATTATGTTCCTGGTTTTCATTTCATTTTTTAAAAATCATTGCATTGCATTTAATTCAAATTTAATTATATTTCATCATTTTAATCATTTGATCATAAGTAATATTATGAACATTAAACTTGGGAAACTTCTAATTGAAATTAAAATACATACATCTCCATACTATTACATATGCAAGTGACCTATTTTAATGCTTCAGAAAACTAAAAAGTTCTACAAACTATTTTTATCCAGTAATTTATATTTTACTAATATAACCTTTTAGTGATGATTATAGTTATACTACAAAATTATATATGAAGCAAAGATAAACCCAAAGTAAATGTTATCAGAAGTTTGATTGAGCTGGGCGTGGTGGGGCACATCTGTAATTCTCGTACTTGAGAGGCTGAGACAGGAGGATAGGGGGTTCAATGACAGGCTCAGTAAACTAGTGAGACTCAGCCACCTCGTGAGTTCTTGTTTCAAAACAAAAAAGAAAAAGGGTTGGACTTGTAGCTCAGAGGAAGAATGCCCCTGTTCAATCCACAATATTACCATCACAACAAAAACAAAATAATAATTTTGACTGATGTGACTGACAAAACAAAGTACATGTACATTTCATTATCTAAATAAAAAAGCATTTTTAAAATATGAAACAAATCCACAACCTTTTCATAATGTTTATACACTTAAATCGCCTGTGGTTAGATATATAAATATCATATAACTATCCCATGATTGGCTATATAAATATCATATGGTCACTGCTATATTCAATTCATAGTGAAGGAAATGTTACTTTATTTATTTATTTTTTTAGGTACTGGGGATTGAACCCAGGGACATTCTACCTCCGAGCTACACCTTGGTCCTATTTGTTATTATTTTATTTTGAAACAGGGTCTCAGTAAATTGTGGAGGGCCTCACTAACTAGCTGAGGCTGACCACAAACCGGGATCCTCTAGTCTTAGCCTCCCAAGTACTGGGATTACAAGCGTAAGCCACTTTTTAAATATATTTTTCACCGGGCGTGGTGGCACATGACTATAATCTCAGTACTTGGGAGGCTGAGACAAGAGAATCACAGGTTTGAAGCCAGCTTCAGCAATTTAATGAGGCTTTCAGCAAATTAGCAAGACCACTATTTCCAAATAAAAAAATAAAGTAGGTCCAGGGGTGTAGCTTGGAGGTAGAAGGCCCATAGATTCCATCCTCAGTACCATAAATAAGTTAATTAAAAATTAAAAAAAGAAATGAATAAAGTAAGCCGGTGTGGTGGCGCACGCTTGTAATCCCAGCATTCTGGAGGCTGAGACCGGAGGACGTGGGTTCGCGGCCAGCCTCAGATACCTAGTGAGGCACTCCGAGTGAGACTCGGTTTCAAAATAAAGAATAAAAAATAGGGCTGGGGGTATAGCTCGGAGGTAGAATGCCCCTGAGTTCAATCTCTAGTACCGAAAAAAAAAAAAATGAATAAAATATTTTTACATTGCAGCTTAAATTCCCAAGATTAAATGTGTTCAATTGTCTAATAGCAAGAATATGCTCATTTGATATAAGTTATCATGAGAATTTATTATAGGCCTAAAGAATTATATTGTCTTTGAAATGCTATTCTAGAAAAATGTATGATTCATTTTATGTAAAGAGACGTTTTAGAAAGTTCTAGAAACCTGTTTTTCTTAAATATTAGTGTAGTTTCTAGCAAGCCTCCGAGACCAAAAGGAATGCCAAGATAGATCTTGGTCCTCCTGTTCTTTTTTCCCTTGGCTCAGGTACTTTTTGCCATGACCCTCAGAGACCTCTTTGATTATTAGAGTAACATTTCCTCACCTCTCAGGTCTCTATTATGCTTCATTTACGTTTGGCTTACTCACTCAGCAGTATTGCAGAGCCTTATAGAGAGAAAGGAGCTGTAGATGGACCAAGAAATCCAGCAATACCTCTAGATTTGCCTTTCTAAATGTCTATTTTTATCTCTGGCAACATCCTTCGGTGATGTAGAGTTTTTCCTGTATTCATGCTCATGTTAGCCTACTTTCCTCTTCATATTTTTATTTCTCGGTTTTTTCTTCCCCAAACAGGAGTACAGCCTGTGACCTGTTTCATAAGGTTCCCTCTCCTTTTAACTCTTTAGTGTTTTTCAAAGAATATTTGTAGGTAGTCTATCATCAGGATTATGTTTATGAGATCTTTATGATTGTCAGATAGGCTTCTCAAGGCTCCAGAATGTACTATAACTAAGTACTAATTATACTGTGCAAAGGGCAAGTAACTTGTTTACCTGGCTCTGAAAACACTCGAGGTCCCCAGGTACAGTTAGAGCATTGATGTTAAAATCATTTCCAACTTCAGACTGCCTCCTATCAGGCATTTTATGTTTTGTTCTTCTCAAAAGTTTTAATTAGGTGGATCAAAGTTGATTCTCAAATCATAAATAAGAAAACAAAATGAAAAGAGTCAGCATGAATTTTAACACAAACAAGCCTAGAATGAATCAGGATAGAAAAGAGGGGGGAACCCTAAAAGATGCAATCCTGATGAAAAGTAATTTAAATGTAATTGAGTTGCGATATGCAAATATGTTTTGAAAACTGTCTGATGAAAGTGAATTTAAAAGCAGATCCTAAATCACAGCAGGGTGTTTGGTATAATAGAGAAGTTTGTGGGAAAAATAATTATAACTGAAAGTCCAAGTTTATAGTGGGTCTGGAAAAGTATTTCTTTCAAGTAAACAAGGCTCCACTGCTTTTTTAAACCAGTGGGCAATGACTTTGAGTAATCTCATTAGGCTGTTTGATTTTTTTTTCTGTTCCACTGCCTCAGTTGGATAACAATTTAATTATGAATGTGATGAATTGTGACATCAATAAATACATATTAAATGTAAATTTGCATCCTTTAATGTATAATTTGTAATCCATTACATCAGTGATGGGAAATACACAGGTAAAGTTTATTAGATCTTTGTACCAATGGAAAACTTAAGTAAAAATTACGATGTATGTGCTAGCAATGAGAATATGTGAGGATAACAGTAAGGAAATTACTATTTTGCCCATGACAATCATTCAGTTGAACTAAATTCTTCATTTCTTTCTTTTGGAAAATTATAGCTAACCTATCTGAACTTATTTTAGTGATAAAATAATTTTATATGCATTTTCAGGGGAATTTCATAGTGATGTTGAAAGGAAAGATCATACTGCAAAGGTAAAAGTAACCTAACATGTTTCAAAAGTAAGTAAGTGTTGAATTCTGATGTGACATGACATTCAAATCTTGTATGATTTCAGCCTTTGACTGGAGGTTACTTTAGATATTAAGGAATATGACTTTTCAAATAAAATCAATTGTTATCAGAAGACCTATTTTACATATTTCTTTTCTAACATTTCAGCTGTCATGAGTAAAATGTGAAGGTGAAATGTATAAATAATAAAACCAGAAATATCAGAAGCCTAAGCCTTCCAATTTATATAATGGTAGAAAATTATAAAACACTAATGAATAGAAATTTAGCCATGTTCTATAAAAGCAACAGAGGGAGCTTTTTAAAAGATATATGCTAGGAGCCGGGCGTGGTGGCGCATGCTTGTAATCCCAGCATTCACAAGGCTGAGACCGGAGGATCCGGGTTCGCGGCCAGCCTCAGCTACCTAGTGAGGCACTCTGCAACTTAGTGAGACCCGGTTTCAAAATAAAGAATAAAAAAGGGCTGGGGGTATAGCTCGGAGGTAGAACGCCCCTGAGTTCAATCCCCAGTACCACCAAAAAAAAAAAAAAAAAAAAAAAAAAGATATATGCTAGGTATGGTTATGCATGCCTGTAATCCTAGTAGTTGGTAGGTTTATACAAGCGTATCCAGGTTTAAGGCTAGGCTCAAAAATTTTACTAGACCGTCAGCAACTTACTGAGATCCAGTTAAGAAAATATTTAAAGGCTGGGGAATAGCTCAAATGGTAGAAAGCCCTCAGGTTCAACCCCAATACCCCCCCAAAAAAGGTTTATTTACTTAATTTTAATGACCTAATATTAAAACATTTGAAATCTCTCTTATACCTTATCTGTTTAATTTATATTTATAATTTAATTATGAACTTTAATTCAGAACTGAGTTTTAGTGCTTAAATCTTTTTCTTACATTGATTTATTGGTGATACTTCCTCTGAAATAAGAGCTTGGCAACACAAGTAAATTATACCTAGGAATGTATTTGTTTAGAAGCAAAAGCTAACCCCCCCCCCTTTTTTTTTTTTTTTTTTTTTTTTTTTTTTGCGGTACTGGGGATGGAACCCAGTGGCATTCTACCTCTGAGCTACACCCCTAACAATATTTTTTATTCTTTATTTGGAAACAGGGTCTCACTAATTTGTGGAGGGCCTCACTAAGTAGCTGAAGTTGGCCACGAACCCAGATCCTCCAGCCTCAGCTTCCCAAGTACTGAGATTATAAGCATGCGCCACCACGCCTGGCAAAAACTAACCAAATTTTGATGTGGTCATTTGAACACATTGTGTTGTGATACGGCAAGAAATGTGTATTTGGTTTCTACATTTGGTTTCTGACAGTGTTCCTAAAATCTTTGTAACAGAGATGCTAGAAGCATCTTTTGTTCTACTTGTTCTTTGACCCAGGATGCTGATACTGAGGTCCTAAAACCCTTGAATTTCTAGAGCAATGGGGATAAGAAGAATAGTTTACAAAGAGATCATAGTCCCTCAGGCTTTCTGAGTGATGGGCATGTCTTCTAATGAGGTAACTACTGGTGTCTCTTGATTGCTACAGAAGGGGGGAAATGAATGAACAAGGCATGATTAGAAGCTAGAAACTTCTAACCCTATCTCATTATCTGGGGAAGACATATAGGCTTGAGTTGAAAATCCTCCATGCCTATATGCTAAAGCCTCTTTAAAAATCTCAAACCCTGCAGCTAGAGAGCTTGTGTGCTGTGAATGGGTGAGGTCCTGCCAGGGTGATGCATCCCCACTACACAGGACAGAAGTTCCTGAGCTCAGGACCTTTTGGGGGTCTCAGTTTACTTGGTTCTTTATCTGCATGTTTATTTATGTCTCTTTATAATATCCTGTACAATACCAATTAACATTTTAAATGTGCATAGTCTAATGACACCAACTAAAAGCTGCTATCTACGGGGGGCGGGGGCCAAGACCCAATTATATGTTGTCTACAAGAGGGCCATTTTAAATATATATAGGTTAAAATTAAAGAGACGAAGAAGATGCATCATGCTAATCAATAGGCAGCTGGGATAGCAATATTGCTCTCAAAGCAGATTTAATAAGGGAAAAATTATCAAGAATCTCTAAGGGCATCACAAAATGAAAATGGAGGGCAATTCCTAAGAGCACATGAGGGTCTATAACATGCATGCACCTAATAACTGCATATCAAATCCATGAGACAAAAACGAATAGAACTATAAGGAGAAATAAAGAAATCCAGTTACAATTTAGTCAACTGCCCTTTCTCAGTAACTGACAGAAAAAGCAGGCAGAAAATTAATAAGCAAATTGTTGAGCTGAACATCCCATACATCAGCATGATTTGGTGGCTGATGTGTAGCTCAGTGGGAAGTGTTCTCCTAGCATGCATGGTGCCTTTATTCCATTTCCAGCACCGCAAAAACAAAAGCAAAAATAAAATTAACCGTTCTGTAAATGTTAGGCAAATTTTCCATTTTGGTCACAGGAGAAGCTTAAGATATGCTTATATAGAGTCTCATTGAACCATAATAATACTAAACAAAAATATGTTGCACTTCTCCTAGTACATCATGAGTCTTAAGAGAAGAAGATATTTCCAGATTAGTATTTATTCTGTAAGTAGCTACAGATAATCCCATAAGTCTCAGAGAAAACCTATCTTTCTTCTCCCCAGAAATGAGAGTCCCCTGAGTTTTCAACAGATGATGGCAGATTAAAAAACAAAATTGATACACACAAAAAAGCCAAATATTAGGAAACATTGATTTTTCTGTTCTCTGTTATAAATACAATGCTTTCTCAGTCCTTTCTAGTATTTCAAAAACAATATGGCTAATAGTATTATACGCAAAGATATAGAAAAAATAAGTAATCTAAATATATTACACATATAAGCTTAATAAAATTAGTATACACTTAAATATATAATGATTGTTTTAACACTTTCATTTGTTTTATTTTGTTCAAATACACTTTCATGTAATAAACAATTATCTACACAGACCATAATATGTTCTTATTGCCATAACTTTGTAAGACTTATAAGTTGTTAGTTCTTAAATTTGAGAATAATCAAGTGTTTGTATTTTCTAGCATCATGCAAAAATGGAAGTCAGTCAATGTTATTAAAGTAATTTAACATTGACTTAAAATTTCTACAGCTCTGTGTATGAGAATTATCTTATTCTTAGTTCACATAAAGGTCCTGCAGCTCCTGTGTCTCATTCTAATATATATATACAGAAATAATATGTATATATATATTCCAATATGTGTGTCTAATGTTTATTAAGTCATTATGAATATATCTTAATATCTTAGCAACATACATAAGTTTTCAAAAATAATAGAACTTGTCATAGGGACCCTGAAGTTTTATAGTATGCCTTTTGAGGGAAATTGACTTCATGTTTTTTCTTCATTTATGTGAGCAGTTTTTGAGGTAAAAGAATTTTTATGGTAAGAGACTCCCTGACTTCCACTCAATCTAAGGATCTCAGTACACTGTACCAAAAGCCGGTGTCAAGTTGGGAAGGCGCGGGCGACCCACTGCCCAGCATAGACAAGGCCCCCCAGAGACTGGGAGAATCAAAGTGGAGCCATCCAGTAAGAAATACGTCAAGAGCGATTGTAAAAGCTTTGAGGTAGTTTGCAATTTATATATACTGTCTCTTCTTTCCTAAGTTTTTTTGTGTCTGTGTCAAAATTTCCTCCTCAAGGAATTCTTACTGACTCATTACGAGGTATGTTGGAGTGTTCATGCTAGAGAAACTGTAAATCACTTCTCCCTAGGACCGTGACAGCTTACACATCTCTTCATTGTACCAATGCTTACTAAGTGTGCAGTATTGTTGTGTATATGTTCAACATCCCACATCAAATTGTAATTTCTTGACTATGGAGATTATACATTACCAGTGTGTTTTTTTGTTTGTTTGTTTGTTTTTTACTTTGATCATTTGTAGTATGTTGCCTTACCTAAAACTACATGTCCAATAAATGGTTCTATAATTGGGTTATATGTCCATGAAGATCCAATCTGTAGGTTTGGATAATTGCAAAATAATTTTTATTTTTATGACTACACCTCACAGAGTTCACTTGAATTATAAGGTGCTTAGACCATAACTTTCCTGGTTAAATTTTCTCCTTTCACTTTCATTACACTATGACGGAGAACAATCTTTACTTCTCGTACATTAATCCATACAAATTACCTGACAAGGGGATCTTTTGGAAGATCAAAAAGAGTAGGTATTGTGTTTGCCATTTAAAAAAAATATGTAGTTTTTAAAAAAATGATCTGTTGTTGCTACTGGACAAGAACTATTAGTCTTTGAAAAACTTTGGATTTCTTGGTTATTTTGGTACTTCTCAGAGCTCTGTGTGATATGTGAGTATTTTTGACTCATTTACATCAATCACTATATCCGTTTTTTTTTTTTTATAAATTCACTTTTTCTTTTCATAAACATGAAATGTGTCTTTCAATCCATATTGTGTACTTTTGCTTCCACGAAGGCAATTGTCAGTGTGAGGAAAGGCAGATAAGCTAGACAGTTATTTTTCAAAGAAAGAAGTGACAGTCTTTTGTTCTGGAATGCCATTTGCATTTATGAGATATTTTCTGATGTGTCTATCAGAGCAGGTTGGCAGTACAGTGCTTAGAATTTCAGAACGTGCCTGCATTTCCCATCTTTGATGACCTTTTGACATGGCCTTTATGTGACTTAAAGGAGCGGCTCTCAATCTCTCCACCCCCCTAATGGCCGGTATTTATAAGCACAAGGAAATCTAGGAAAAATAAAAGGAACAATTGAGAATTTTTGCAGTGAGTGTAAGGAATGAGAAGACATGAGTGGATAGGTCTTATTTACTTTTAATTAGGGTCTAAGCATTAATTAGGCAACTTGTAAAAATTTAAAAACACAAAAATATTGCCAGAAACTTGTAGATTTCCTACTTCTGAACTTATCAGGTATTTAAACTTTAACTGTAAGTAGGCTGTGTAGATGACACAGGCCTTTATTTGATTAATGAAATATTCACCTGTCTAATTTTTCTCCAATTGCAGATTTACCAAGTGAGAGAAATATATGTCTCTCATATGTATGTGTATGAGAGAGAAAGAGAGAGAGAGAGAGAGAGAGAGAGAGAGAGAGAGAGAGAGAGAGAGAGAGAGAGAGAGAGAAAGTTATTTTTTTTTATTGTCTTAGAAAACTATTGCCTATCAAGATACAGGAAGAGTACTTGGGAGTCTGAGACAGGAGGATCTTGGTTTGTGGGTAGCCTCAGCTACCTATTGAGGCCCTCTGCAACTTAGTGAGACCCTGTTTGAAAACAAAGAATAAAAGATAGGGCTGTGGGTGTAGCTTGGAGGTAGAATAATGCTCCTGGGTTCAATCCTCAGTACCACAAAAAAAAAAAAAAAAAAAAATACAGGAAGAATGCAAAAAAAAAATTTTACTTTCATATTTTTCTTTTCATTTTGTCTTTTAAGTTTTTATAGATTTGTTACTGAGAACAAATTTTGCTTCCTGATTCTCTGCTTTCAACCACACATAATTGTAAAAAGCCATAGTATATAGCTTGGATCCTCTACTAGATAATAGGTACAGGTTTTGGGGGATTGTGTATCTTGGACTATCTAGAGTTTGAGGTTTTTTTTTTTTTTTTTTGACATTCTATAACTTTAAAGGCAATTTTACATTGATGGCACAACCTATAGCTCATTCTGACTTTCATGAAGAATAAAGTTTGTAACTTTATTCTAATTCTTTCTTCAAGAATAAAATTCACACATCCTAATTTAAAATCTATGCATGTTTGTTTTACTACATTAGAGTATTTCAAATATTTGACAGAACCAATTATTATACAGTGAAATATAATCCGCTGTTGTAGATTTAGAAAATATAGGTCAAGTCCAAGTGGCTTAGTCAATTTTGTATTGCTACCACAGAATACCACAGACTGGTACTTTATTTTCCTCTTTTTTTTTCTTGCGGTACTGGGGATTGAACTCAGGGGAATTCTACCTTCGAGCTACTCCCCCAGCCCTATGTTTTATTCTTTATTTTGAAACCGAGTCTCACTAAGTTGCGGAGTGCCTCACTAGGTAGCTGAGGCTGGCTGCGAACCCGGATCCTCTGGTCTCAGCCTCCCGAATGCTGGGATTACAAGCGTGCACCACCACGCCTGGCTCTTTATTTTCCTCTTATTTGTTCATTGTTCAGAAGTATGGAGTGATATGAGTGTACATGCATACAATTTATGGAGCATTATCTTCTGGTCACACCCCTTTTCTTTCCTTCCCTGTACATGTTTCTGAGGTTGGCATTGGTAGTTTAGTGTATGTACATAGCATGATTTCAACTGTTACCTTCTTTAAATCTCTCTCTCCTCCTCCATCCCCTAAGCCCCCTCCTACTCTCCACTGGAGTCTCTGATTGTTTATCTGAGATTACCTTTGTTTCCCAATATCTACCTAGTTTCCACATATGAGAGAAAAAAATATACAACTATTTGATTTTTGAGGCTGACTAATCTCATTTAGCATAATATTCTCAAGTTCAATACATTTTATGGAAAATGGCATATTTTTGTTCTTTTTATAGTTGAAAAGATCACAGTTTTGCCATCCATTCATCTCTGGTGGACAGGAGGCTAAGTCCACAATGTAGCTATTGTGAATTGTGCTGTTATAGACATGGCTATGCATGTGTTGCTATAATATTCTGACTTCAATTCTTTTAGAAGGATGCCTAGGAGAGATATCGATGGGCCATATGGTGGTTGTGTTCCCAAGCTTCGGAGAAAACTCCATATTGATCTCTATAGTGGCTGTATAAGTTTGCAGTCCCAAACGTTCCCATTCACCCACATCTGCATCAGTATTTATTATTGTTGGAGTTCTTGATGATTGCCCTTCTAACTGGAGTTAAATTAAATCTCAGTGTAGTTTTGATTTTCATTTTCTTGATTGCAGCTCAGTTGGCCATGTTTACTGTGTTATTTGTTTTTATTTAGTGTTAAGCTTTTAAAGGTCTTTGTATTCTAGATATTTATCAGAGGAATAGCTGTCAAATTCTTCTCCCATTCTGTAGGCTTTCTCTTTAGACTCTTGATGGTTTCCTTTGCTTCACATAAGCTTTAAATTTAATGTGACCCATTTATTAATTATCATTTTAATTTCTTGAGCTTTTGAGTTTTTATTGAGGAAGTTTTTACCAGTATCTCTATGTTACACTGTTGGTCCCATGCCCTCTCCTAGTAGTTTCAGCATTTCTGGTCCAATTTCTAGGTCTTTGATCCATCTTGAATTGACTCTATGCAAGGCGAGAGGTTGGAGTTTAATTCCATTCTTCTACAAATGGATAACCAATTTTACTAACACCATTTTTTGAAAAGACTGTCTTTTTGCCAGCCAATGTTTCTGGCAACTTTATAGAAAACATTGACTGGATATGAATACGAGGTTTTTTTCTGAGTATCTGTTATGTTCCATTGGTCTACATGTCTGCTTTTGTGACAATACCATGCAATTTTTATTACAATTATTTTGTAGTACAATTTGAAATCAGGTATTGTGATGCCCCTGCATGGTTCTTACTATTGAGAATTGCTTTGGCTATTTTGGGCCTTTTGCATATAAATTTTGCAATTTATTTATCTGGATCTGTGAAGAATGATATTAATATTTTAATAGGGATTACATTGAATTTGGTAGGATGGTCATTCTGACTATATTTATTGTGCCTTTCCAAGAGCACTGGAGGTCTTTTCATCTTCTAAGATCTTCTTCAATATCTTTAGGATTTTATAATTTTCATTGTACAGATATTTTACCTCTTTAGATTTATTCTTAAAGTTTGTTTGTTTGCTTGCTTTTTTAAGGCTCTTATGAATGGGATTATTTTCTGCAGAAGATCCATGATTGGTGTATAGGAATGCTCATGATTTTGTGAGCTGATTTTGTATCTGGCTACTGTGCTGAAATTGTTTATTACTTCTAGGTGTCTTTTGGTTGAGGTTTTTGATCTTCTAAGTAAAAGATCACGCCATTAGCAAACAAAGAAAATTTCAGTTATTTTTTCCCCCTATTTGTATTCCTTTAATTGTCTCTCCTGTCAAATTGCTATGGCTAGAGTTTCATATTCTATATTGAATAAGACTGGTAACAGTAGGCATCCTTTTCTTGTTCCTGATCTTAAGGGAAATTCTTTCAATTTTTCCCAATTCATTATGATAATGGCTTTGGCTTTATCATATATAGCCTTTATAATATTGATGTGGTAGATTACAGTTATTATTTTGCATACATTGAGGTAGCCTTGCATCCCTGAAATAAAACCAACTTGTTCATGGTGTACTATTTCCTTGATGTAGTTTTGAATATGAATTTCTAGTATTTTATTAAGAATTTTTGCATTGATGTTAATCAATGATATTTGTCTGTAATTTTTTTTTCTCAAGACATTATTATTCACTTTGGAGACTAAGGTGATACTGGCTTAGTAGAATGTTTTTGGTAGTATTTTTTTTTCTTTTTCTATTTCATGGAATATTTTGAGAAGCATCAGACTTAGTTATTTTATAAATGTTTTGTAGAATTCAGTTGGGAACCCATCTGGAATGCTTTGCTGATGCTGGGAGTGCTGTTCAGAACTCCCACCTTATTCAGACTTTCAATTTGTTAGGAGTTGAGCCTCCTGCCCCAAGGCTCCCTACTGGTGTACTAGAAGTGTATTTGCAGAAATTGGTGGGTCGTATTCGAGCTCATTCCTTGCCTGGAGCACCTGGAAATAAGGTATGTTTCCGAAAGTCCTACCTTTGGATTACAAAGCTCCCTCTCCAGGCTTGGATGTTTATCTCCTAGGGGGCATTCTAATTTTGTATAATGGGAGGAAGGAAGAAGATAGGATGACAGAAACAGTCCAAAACAGTGAAAAACAAAGTGAGGAAGGAAAAAATGACTATCAGGAGATTAATAACAAAACTAATACTTGAAAAAATGGGATGAGGAGAAAATTATGCAAAACAAAAAAAGAAAAAAAAAGTAAAATCCCAGGTAGAGAAAAAAGCAGAATAACTCATACATGCACAAATTAATATGAAAGAAAAATAAAATTGAAAAGAGATAAAACCCCAAACAGTACAAATAAACAGGGAAACAAAAGCCAAACCAAACCAAACCAAAAATGAATAGAATAAAAATAATTAAAAATAAATTAGAAAATTAAAAATAAAAGGGGAAAAGAGAAAAAGAAAAAAAATTAAATGAAAAGTAAAAAGAAAGCAAGAGCAACAGCAAAATTATAACTACAACAATAATATAGAATATAAGTAAAAATAAAATAACAAGGAAAGAAATAAAAGCAAAAACAAAAAAGCAAACAAAAAAGCAACAAAGGAAATCCCCAAGACAATAACAAGAAAAAACAAAAATGGAAAAAACAAACCAAAAAATTTTAACACTTTGAGAGAAGAGATCTGTTCTAGGGGGCTGTGGGCTTCTATTGCCTCTGTGTGGTATAGTCATAGTCTGTTTTCTTTACCCTTTAGCAAGTTGGATCATTTGAGTCTTTTCTGGTTCAGTTTAAGATTTCTGGAGTCTATAATTGGCCAGGAATATTTGCTGGTGATTTATTAGGAAGAGTGTAAAGTTCCTCTCCCTGAATGGAGACACCTGTAGCCTGGTAGATGGCATAACCTGAGAGCAGTCTGGGGTTTTACCTATGGTGGTTCCCCCATGGCTGATCTCACTTAGCATAATATTCTCTAGTTCTATCAATTTTTTCTGGATCCCCAGCTGAATTCTGCAAGATCTGTAAAGAGAAACTAAGTCCAAATGCTCCTCAAATTATTTCCTGATGTGATACTCCCAAGTTCATCCTACAAAGCCAGTTTCATTTTGATAGCAAAAGCAAATAGTGCTACCTCAAGGGGAAAAGATTACAAATCAATAGCCTTAATGAACATAGATGCAAAAATTCTTAAGATACGAGCAATTCACAATCACAACCACGTCGAGAAAATTCAGCACCATGACTAAATTGGTTCCATGCCTGTGATACAAGTTTGGTTCAATAAATGTAAGTCAACAAATGTAATTCATTATGCAAATAGAACTACGGACAAAAATTACATGATCGTCTCAATAGATGCAGAAAAAGCATTGGCCAAAATCTAACTCTCATTTATGTTAATAACATAATTGAGAGCCATTGATCACCTTACAAGTACAGTCCATTGTCAGACTATGCTTAACTTAAAACTATTCCAAACATCTACATATGAAATAACCAGGCCTAGAATCACAAGTAAGCAAGAGCACATGCATATTGTGTCTTTACCCTCTAAATTGTATATAAGCAGCACATATATGGTTTTGAAAATATTCAATTAGATTAAAAATTTTCACAAGTATATGCTCCTATATAAAATAACTAGTTAAGTGACATGTGGTTTACATTAATTTTCCTTTATTATTATACATGAAAGAAATAAAAAGATGAAAATCAATATGGCTGAAAGCCATCGTGGTATGCCTCACATTCTGTTCTAAATATATAAATGTTTAATTAGAAATATTATGTAAAACTTATTCTTTTTTTTTTTTTGTGGTACTAGGGATTGAATTCAGAGGCATTCTACCTCTGAGGTATACCCCTGGCCCTATTTTTTATGCTTTATTTTGAAACAGGGTCTCACTAAGTTGCAGAGTGCCTCACTAGGTAGCTGAGGCCGGCCTCAAATCCGAATCCTCCGGTCTCAGCCTCGCCTCCCAAATGCTGGGATTACAAGCATGCGCCACTACGCCCGGCTAAGCTTATTCTTTATTATATAAATATTTAGAACTCATTTTGGACTACAATCAAAGAATTTTTAAAATTTGTTTTTATTATTACTTTAAATATAAACATAACATTTGAGATATATGTATTTATGTCTATCTCCAGATATATATATATATACATATATATATATATATGTGAAGAGAGAGAGAAATTATTTCAACAGTCAAGAAAATTAACATATCCATCATCTCATACAGCTGCCTTTTGTGTGGTAAAAGTACGTCTTGTCTATTTTCAGTAAGCGTGCAGCATTGGATACAATACTAACATCTATATTCTGTGCATATTAGGTCTCTAGGATTGTTTGTAATACATAACTAAAACTTTGTACCCTTGGACCTGCAGGGACAAAATAGAACTTTAGAAAAAGCACTAAAATGGGCTGCAATTGCTTTTGCAGACACTAAAATTATCTCTGTCTTCTTTTTTAACTCTATTATACTAAAGAATAAAAATAAAACATAACAACGTATTATATGGTTCTTATTTAAATGGATCACAAAAACTATTCATAATTTCTATACTACTATAATTAAAAATGCACTGTTTTCTAAAAAAAAGGGTCTTGTATACTCAAAAGAACCAATTTAATATAGATGCTAAATAAATGTTTGACATTTTTTCATACCATAGCACCCTTATTTTTAATGTTTTCGAAGAGTGAACTTTAAGCCCCTAGATCACTGCTTATAAAACATAACCTTGTTCTCTGATTGTGTGTGACTCTACATATATCCAAAAATTGTTATAAAGGTGATACTTGAGCAATAAAAAAGACATGCTTAGAATTCATATTAGTGTATAGTTGTGAAGCCCACCCTTTGATTAATGAATATTCCCAGTGTTTTTAGATCTTGTCACTGTTGGTGACTCTATCTCTTCTCTTATAAGTGGGTGACACATTTGTTCAATTATAGCTACCTTGTTTCTAATTGCTGCATGTCACCTTGATTGATTGTTGTCAATTTCTAGCAGTTAGCATCAATGCTTTATTGTTTCATGTGATGAATCAAATGTATTTATAGGATTTCTTCTGCCCACCCTAAAGCCGCTGCTTGGAAATCCTGTTGTTATTATTATCTACCCATTATCTAACTAAGTTAAGCTGAAATTCAGCTAATATCATATCAAGGAAGGAAACTAGCCCTGATTTAAGTAAAGAACAGTTATTACTATGTCAAAGCTAACTATGAATTGGACAGTTTGCAATTTTTTTGTTGAATGAATAAAGCATATTTTGAAAAGACTAAATTTGTCTGTCTTTATGTTGACTGCCCTGCTCTACATGTATGTATTTGCTAAGATCTAGGATTCAGGAGAGTCCTTGTGTATCTATTGGTAACAACCAGTTACAGGATGAAGAGGATCTTCATTTATATCATGTGAACATGGGTCATAGAAACCACATGTACTTTGGAGGCCCAAAGGTTTGAGTTGTCATCCTGGCTCTACCATTTTTTAGATTAATTTTATTTATTTTGTGCATGAAGTATTTGGAATTGAACACAGGGACATTCTACCTCTGAGCTACACCCCAGACCAATTTTATTTACTTATTTTTTGAAACAGGGTCTCACTAAGTTGTTGAGGCTGGCCACTAACCTCTGATTATTCTGTATCTGCCTCCCAAGTACTAGAATTACAGGCATGTACTACCACACCCAGCTCTAGTCCCAACATTTAGTAGCTAAATTCTTTTATATTATTTTCTGTAATCTTCAACAACTTCATTCATGGAAATATGGCTCTATTAAGACTTTTTTTTAGTATGTAATGACATTGTCAATTAATTAGATTAAAAATGTTGTTTGCTATATATTGGGCACAAGTAATACCGATTTTCATAATTTCCTTTAACAGCATCTCATAATTGTCAGTTTGAATATATGGATAGATAATAGAAACTTGATATTAAAAATTGCTACAAGTTAGATGTTTCATGATTTACCCGATAAATCACTAAACATATTGCTTACATGAAGAAGGGCCACTGAAAAACATAACTCTAAAGTAGGGAATTCTATGGCACCCAACCCTGGAAAAGCATTTACATGAAATAAAAATATTAGTGTACAAAGTCCAGAATTCCATCAACCTTATTAAAAATAAAAACAAGCCTCTCCCCAAACTATAATCTGAAATGGCTGTCTGTTTTTGTTGTCTAAAGTTATTAAGTAATCATTGGAGTTACTGATTAGGAGAAATAGTAAGGAGTATTTCTTGGAATATGACACTCAAATATTCATTATTTTGATTTTCAATGGGACTTCTGAGTTGTAGAAATAAGAATAAGTTCCTTTTATTTTGTTATTCTTTCCAGCTGATAAGGGCTTCTTAGTAGTAAAAAAAAAAAAGATTCTAATGAATATATATATATATATATATATATATATATATATATATATATTCTCTTACTTATGTTCTAATAAATTAACTTTTAGTTGGTAATAAAGTCAGAAGAACTATATAACAAGGTTATTATTGCCTTTTATTATCTAATAGGGAAGTTACTTTTTAAAAATGTTTTTTCTTAATGATCTTTCAGATGAGGATTTTCATAATGCATTTATCTTAATTGGGTAAAAGTGGAAAACATCCACTAGATAGATCAGACGATAGATTAGATAGGTACATGATAGATAGATAGTAGGTAGATAAGCCTTCGTATGAAGAAATGGAAAAATATTCAGAGTAGTGGAATGGGAACAGAAATAGGAGTGTCAGATATGGGATAAAATTCTGGATCTGTCCCTAATTAGCTGTGTAATTTGAGAAATGATAATAATAGCATGAAAGCCATTTGAGGCCTAAAAAGAGAATCAAAATGTATTTTGCATAAAGGGTACAAGAAAGGTTTATTTCTTCCTTGTTCAAGGCAGTGATTAGCGGCAGAAATTTTGGTTAGGAAGTTTGCCTATCAATCCATTATAGAAAGAATGTAAGATTGAACTGAAAACATGTAAATCAGGAACAAAAATATAAGAAGTCACTGAGTTATTTTCAGGTATGGAGCTGATCTACCTTAATGGCTGATTTGATGTTGCATAGGAACAAGAAAAAAAAAGAATTTAAGACATCCAAGTTTTTAACTAGAAAGAGAGTGGTAATTTAAATTAGCACAATGAAAAAAGGCTTGAATAAATTATGATAATTTGTGTTTGGAAATTCAGGTTAAGAATGATGTTTGAGACTGTCTCATTAATTTGACTTTCCTACTAATCTATGTATTAAGTTAAACATAAAAACATCAAAACAAAAATACAACAATCCAAGTTGTAATCAAAGAAAAGAGACAGCATACTTTTATGTCTTATACTTTCACACCCTGCATATCAAAGTGAGAGAAGATTCTTGAGCAAAAGAGAAGAATTTCCCAGCATGGCACCAGAGTTAAGTGTGCCATGATCCTTACTGCTACTCCCAAATCTGGAAGAAGTATATCATTTCTATTTGATAA
Source organism: Graphiurus murinus (assembly GCA_004027655.1). Classification (NCBI taxonomy): domain Eukaryota; kingdom Metazoa; phylum Chordata; class Mammalia; order Rodentia; family Gliridae; genus Graphiurus; species Graphiurus murinus. Next base: position 77,026 of record PVLC010000304.1, read on the forward strand.
AAAATTAGTGGGAACATCAGTTAGGTATAAGGAAGTAGCCTGGGGAAAAGAAATGAAGGCGAGCACTCTCTTCAAGCCAGGTAAATCCTCCAGGGCTATTCTTAAAACTGGGTAAATAATGGAGATCACGTACAAATTGTCCTCCCTTCTGTGCCCTTCACACTTAGGGAAAATGAACTTCAGCACAGATATTTTTGTAAACTTTCAGAAGAAAATGCATAGCCTATTTATCCTTAAATAGACTTCAGCTTTATCTACTCAGCTGAGATTTTCACCCTTTACTGCAGACCTTGAGCTGTAGCTCAGAGGAGAAACCAAGCCATCCTCAGATATAGCAGGAAGAATGACAAGAATTCTCATACAGTCATCAGAACAAATTGTATTGTCAGACAGGATTTGGAACTTAGAGTTAGGCAGGACAAAAAAGAAGATAATCCACTAAAGTAAACAGATCACAGAGGAAAGTCTTTCAGATGATCATGTATGCTGCAAATACATTAAAAACAAAACATTTAGAGCAAACAGGGAGAAATCATATTTTTATGATGTGGGGGTCCAAAATGGAAAATAAAACTTATTTTATATATAAAAATGTATAATATAATATGAATTAAATCATGTAGTTAAAAGAAAATTATTAATATTGTATATCAATTATTAATTAATATTAATATTACATATTAAAATCATGTAGTTAAAAGATAGGAAAATTAAACCTATCATTTTTATTTTGATGTATGAAAATCTCTTAAATTGTAATTTGAGTAGGCAATGTAATTTTTCTTTCAATGTAACATTAAATTAAGTGTTGAGAATAGTATCTTTTATACATTAAGAAAATATGTAAATAAAATTCTGTGTATAATCTTAATAAAAGGCACAACATAAAATGCAATGAGATTCTTGAATTACCAAACACCTAGTTACAACCAGGAGAAATTCCAAAATTTTGAGTGGGGGAAAATTTGAAAACAATTTTCATATAATAGAGATTTTAAAAGCTAAAGAGAAGTGTAATTAGTATGACTAAAAGTTCAGTAAAAGACATGTAAATTCATATGACAACAAACTCTCTCAAGACCTACTTAGTTGGCATAAGAATTGGCATCTAACCTTGAGGGGGACAACTCATTGTTTAACTTTTATTTCATTTTTTTATAGAAAATAATATTTATGTATTTATGAACAATATGTTTTGACATATGTGTACTATAAACAAGAGGTTTTTTGTTGTTGTTGTTGTTTTCCATACTGGGGATTGAACTCAGGGGCATTCTACCTCTGAGCTATACCCCTAGCCCTATTTTTTATTCTTTATTTTTGAAACAGGGTCTCACTAAATTATGGAGGGCCTCACTAGGTAGCTGAGGCTGGCCGCGAACCCGGATCCTCCGCTCTCAGCCTCCCAAATGCTGGGATTACAAGCGTGCACCACCATGCCAGGCTTGGACAACAGTTTTTAATGTCAGGTAAAGATTCTGATACTTCACCTGGTCAGACTCCAGGCATAATCAAAAGACCTATGTTTTGTGAGAATGTCAGTTCTTGTAGCTGAGGTGGAGAGCCAGACGTTGGTCTTCGCAGGACTGTAAGCTGGGACTTGGTTAGTGAGTCTCAATCCTTGCAGACAGTGGACACAGATAAGGAAGTTCAAGATGACTTCTCAAAGCAGTGCCCACAGGGTGTGCATTAGGGACCCCTAAGTACATGGCTTGGGTGTAGAGGAAACATTCTAGCATTTACTCTACATAACCTAACTTAGAGAATGTGGTATCTGGGGAAGGTAGAGGATGCCAGTGTGGAGATTTGAGACTGCCATATTCTCTCTCTCTCCTCTGTCTTGTGTGTGTGTGTGTGTGTGTGTGTGTGTGTGTGTGTGTAGTGGGGTTATAATTTTATCAGTTTACATAGGAAATAATACAAGGCTTACAAATACAAAAAAAAAAAAAGAACTCAATATTAAGGGCCACTGTGTTCAGTTATCTATACAAATGCCAACAAATCATAGTATCCTGAAAATGTTCTACTGTTCCCTGAGCTACTGTACTGTACAGCTGGAGTATGTATATTCAGACCACTTTGCAGTTGAAAGCAGAAATAGTTCAGTGTGTGAGTGTGTTTATCTATTTGTGTGAATTAACATTATCATTCAACCATTATTTAGAATATCAAATGACTTTATCAATTTAGATGTTAATTTTAAAACCTGTGATTCTCTGAATCCTTGGGTATTCTAGATTTAACTCTTCAATTAATGTATGTTTTCAACACATATTTTAGGTATGACTATTAAAAGGATATAGATATATATTCACTAATTTGTAAATAATTTTCATATTTAAATTTAATGAGATATTTTGGTTGCTGATATATCAACATGACTGATTCTTTTATTACTTCATATAATACCTTTAAAAATATTTAAATCTCACCACAAACTATGACATCTGTATATAACCTCTTAAGATAGGCCATTGTTTATAATAAAATGTACACCTCAGATTTTATAATACTTGGATTAAGTTCCACGAAAATATACATAAAATCATGCTACGCTTTTGCAAAGTCAAAATTCATGCAAAGAAAATTAGAATTCTTTCTACCATTTTAAAAGGAAGAAGTGAGCCGGGCGTGGTGGCGCACGCTTGTAATCCCAGCATTTGGGAGGCTGAGACCGGAGGATCCAGGTTCGTGACCAGCCTCAGCCACCTAGTGAGGCCCTCTGCAACTTAGTGGGACCCTGTGTCAAAATAAAAAATAGGGCTGGGGGTGTAGCTCAGAGGTAGAATGCCCCTGGGTTCAATCCCCAGTACCGCAAAAAAAATAAAAATAAAAAAATAAATAAAAGGAAGAAGTGACTACTTTTTGAAAGCAAGTGTGGCAGGCAGACAATATACTACATAAAAAAAAAAAAAAAGCTGGAGTATCTCTCTAGGTTCAAATATAGAATTCCTGTTTCTCCATCAAGATCATTCTTTCCCTTCCTTCTTTTCTTCTTTTGCATTCTCCATTTATATAAGAAAAAAATTGTAATCTGACTCTGGAAATCTTATGATTTTTCCATATTTCTTTCAAAGACCCTGTGTTTTTGTTCAGAACCATATGCACAGGTTGCATCCTCTCGTCTTGATGCTACTGTCTCCTATCTGCACAGAAGAGCCGCACAGGGTCAGATGGCCTTTGTCGTCTTCAGTACACAGTATCACAATCTGCATGATTTGAAATGCTCTCCCTGTCTTGTCCTCTTGAGAAAGAAAAGCAGTCTCTCACTGCCATCAGCCACTGGCCTAGAAATATCCATGAGTTTTTGGTGTTGCCAGGAGATGGCTTAATGCTCACAATTAGGTGTACTCTCCCACTGAACAAATCCAGTTTTTCAATGCCAGAATCAGACCAGGCCACTGTGTGAACATAATGGTTGAAGACAAAAATAAGGCTACTCTATAATTATGACCACTTGGATAAGGGAAAGAACATTGTGCAGACCATGAATGTAAGCAAACATCCCTTCAGAGATGAGTGACAGCTGCCTGGGTACTTATCACAGATTTAGACTCTCTCTGCTTCTCCCTTGGTTTAGATAAGAGTTAGTAATATAGCCAACCACTGAATTACCCCCGATGACTGAGAGTATCCCCAGGGGAAAGCTTTAGGCTTTTTTTCTCCAAATTACCTAGTATAAAGCCAAATTTTGTCACTACTTTTGAACACTTGTTCTTGGCCCATTGTGTCATTCCATTAGTGTGTGTTCTCCCTCAATGCAACAAGCAGAAAAGTTTAATTTTGTTTTGTTTTGTGGTTCTGGGGATTGAACCTAGAGGCATTCTACCTAAGAGCTATACCCCCAGCCCCTTTTTATATTTTCATCTTTTGAAATAGGATCTCGCTAGATTGCTGAGGCTGTCCTCGAACTTGTGATACTCCTGTTTCAGCCTCCCATATACTGGGATTACAGGAAGGTACTACTATGCCTGGCTCAATTTTTTTTTTTTTTAAATCAATTGCACATATGTTCTGATAGGTTTGGGCTGGAGATCATTGACATCTCTTTTTACAAAAAACATTTAGTTAAAGAATTATCAAAGATTAAATATGTTCACATCCAAGATTTTCTTTCACATCTTCCTCTTGAGCATCGGGGAAAATTAAAATTATCATTTTAAGATTTAAAATAGCTGGGCATGGTGGCACATGCTTGTAATCCCAGTACTTGCGAGGCTGAGACCAGAGAATATGGGTTTACGGCCAGCTTCAGCTACTTAGTGAAGCCTTCCGCAAGGTAGTGAGACCCTGTTTCAAAAATAAAGAATAAAAAAAAAAATAGGAATGGGGGTATAGCTCAGAGGTAGAATGCCCCTGGGTTGAATTCAAATAATGCTGGTCAGGCCTTCTTCATCAAGCTAAACATACTAAGATATATTAATGTAGATTACTCTCCACCTCTCTTTTTCTCTTTCTCTGTTTATTTTTTTTATTTCAACTTTTCATATTTAAATATATAATATGATTCTTGTACAGTATGCAGTCTATTCTTTATTCATGGATCTGGATCTAATGTTTATGGATTTGCCTACTAGTCAAAGTCTATTCGTAACTGCCAAATCAATAGCAGTGGCACTTCTACAGTCATTTCAGTTACAGACACATGAAGGGCAGGGAATCATTTGAATCACCTCACTGGCATGTTCCTGGTGAGGGCAAACGAGGAAACGTCCCGCCTCCTTGTTTCAGCTCTCATATGCTAAACAAGTGTCCTTTTGGTGACCTATACCATGCCACACTCTTCTAATTTTTGTGCTTTTTGTTGGTGTTTTTGCAATTTAAAATGATCTCCAAGCATATTTCTAAAGTGTTGTGTAGTGTTTCTACATGCAAGGAGGTTATGATGCTTAGTAGAGAAAAAACATGTGATGGAGAATCTGTGTTCAGGGATTAGTCATAGTGCTGTGGGTCGTGCAGTTCAATTTACTACATTAATAGTATATATTACATAAAAAGAAGCAAACACAAAACAAGTTCGTATGGATGAAAATGCTGTGAACAGAGGCTAGTCGGGATCTACTCTTGCATTTCCACTAATAGCAATGACATATAGAGGCTAATTTAGCAGACTTACCAGCATTGTAGAAGATAACTATTGCAAATAATGAGACCTTGCTGTATTTGAAAATGTAAGACAGCAAGTAGCATTTATATAAACTTTGAGTAAATATTTAGAAAATTATGACAGTTAATATATGTGTATATAAACATTTGACATAAAACACTTTAAAAAGATCAGTAACAAGTGAACAAAATACATAGACAATTAACAAAAGAGAGATATAGAAAGTAAAAACAAGCATGAATATATATTTTAGTCTGAATTAGTAATCAAAAAAGAGGCAACTTAAAGAGATCTAGGTAAATATTTCACATTGAATTCCCACTCCATTTTTATTTTCCTGTGGTACTAGGGATTGTACCCAGGGGCAATCTACCTCCAAGCTATACCCCTAGTCCTATTTTTATTTTTTTTAATTCTTTTACTTTATTTTGTTGTTGTTGTAGTTTACTTAACACTCTATGAGATCATGTATTACATATGCTGCAAGGTTTTTTTCAGTGTAAATATTAAATTTATCTTATTCTTTTTAATATATCTATTATTTTGAAACGGGGTCTCACTAGATTGGTTAGAGTCTTACTACTTCCTGAGACTTCCCCCAAACTTGTGATCCTCCTGCCTCAGCCTCCCAAGTACTTGGATTATAGGTGAACACCATCTTGACCAGCTTTTGAGTTTCCTTATTTGAGAAAAACTAATACTATGAAGTCTGCTTTGAAATGATAAATATTTGCTGGTGATACAAATAGATATTTTTTCAATCATGGTACATGAAAAATAAGAAGGTGCTCACTTCTTATCCAGTTTACTGGTTTCAAATAATTCAAGATACAAAATCTATAAGAAGAAAAAGAAGTCTTTTTGATATAAAATATTACCTAAATATAAACAGTATAATATGTTTGTAAATCATTTATCCTAAATGCTTTCAGTTAGACTTCTCTAAACAACAACAACAAAACTTTACTCTTTGCTTCTTGTAACATTCCTCCCCAAACACTGATGGTCACTGTTCCTTGCAGGTAGAGAAATAATTAAAATGATTATATAAGGTCAATGTAAAAAATGCAAGAGAAAAAGAGAATGTTTCTATTTCTACTTAATATTACTCAAAATTATATTACTTTGTACTCAAGAAACTTATGTTTTAAACATAGCTTTTCCTTTAAATTTCTTTTTGATATTGGGAAATAATCATGATCACTTGTTTTTTAATTTGTGAAATGTAAATGTGCATTATATAATTATTCATTTCTTTTGCTTTAACACACTCCATCTTACATATGACTAGACCACAAATAGTTGTAATATAAATATATAATATGCCAAACTGCATAAATAGATATTTGAGGATTCAACATATATTTCCATACAAAAAAAATTGATGAACATGTTCACTAATCACTGATAACAATTACTGCATTTATATTTAGTATTTTAATTGTGAAGAAGTTACCCATTTTAAAAAAATATTATAAAACAAGAAACTATCATCACATTGTTTTGGGAAGCAAGTAATTTACTTGATAAAATTATCTTTATCCATTTTGCCCCAGTCTACATTTAATTTGATGAATCATATTATGACACACAAGAGACAACCACATTCTTTTAAAAGCAGATGGTAATTGTCAATTACTAATTGAGGACTTGCCAGTCCACTGAAGCAAACTAGGGAATACACTTTTCAAATGGCAGGTGGAAGTTAGGGAAATAAAGAAAAACGAGAGGATCCTCAGTGAATTCTAACACCAACAGATGGAATCCAGCTGCAGATAAACCAAATTTGAAAATATCAACAATAAAGGAAAATTTATTTTTTGTTCATTTGTTTGGAATACTTCATCAAACAAAATGAAAATCCATTATGTTTTTAAATCTAGCAATCTGAGTTTTGTCCTAGATGGTCACTTACTCTAGCCATGAACTTCCATATCTTAAGTATATTTGGAAAATTATATTTTAATTCACTTGTGTTTTGTTTCCCACCAATGAAATGGGCAGCCTATACAGCGATGAGAAGGAGAATGTTTTCCCACATATACCTGTCAGCTATCAAAGTTCAGCTGTGACTAAATTGTCCCTACTGCTCTTTCTTGAATTGCTCCTTGTATTTGCTGCTGAATTGTTCTTTGTCTTTTCCAGCCAAGTTAAGCATCACGCTTTGTACAAACTGTGCAAGGTCTGAAATGTTAACCTGTAGCTAGGTTGACAGGGGTTCATGGGTGTTGGCAGAAGGAAGGGCACTACTGAGGCAGGTACAAGGACTTTATTACTAATGGCAGAGTAAACAGCAAGACCATTGTGTGCTTGGTCCCAGTTGGGCAACACCTATTGGTATCAGTGAATATCACTACTAAGAGTGGACTGCAATATGAAAGGGGACTGCTGAGCTTGGACTGCTTGATGGCAAACATGCTTTTCACCTGAGGGGTCAGTACTTCATTGCTGACAGTTGCTCTTGATAACTACCACCCAGAACACTTATTGCTGGCATACCCAGCCAGAATGTGCAGGGATGCTGGAGCTCAGGGTTTCTCAGAAACTCTTGAGGCTTCCAAAGCATAATGTGCTTTCCTCTGCTATACTACTGTTTGCATTGTATTTTCATTTTAATATATCAACATTTTCTCCCAACCAGACTGTGAAAATGTCCAGAGAATAGCCATGCCAGCCACCTTTGCCATGAACGCTAATATCAACTTAGCTTTTCCTCTACTTCTCTCTCACTGCATAATGGATTGGCTCTAATTTAGTAGCTGAAAACACCACTAATTCATTTATTCTCATCATTTACTCTCATGGTCTCCATGGTCAGTACATCAACCAGGGCTTGTCTGAGTCATTCTAGCTTGGTATCTCTCACGTGGACTCAGTTATATGGTCACTATAACTGGTACTCTGGGATATTAGAGAGAATAGAGACTTCCTTGGAATATCTATCATCCCATGTAGTATCAGGACTTGTCCATGCGGTCTCTCCTCATGAGTAAATTTGTGACTTTGGCTGTTTTCAGGCATTTCAACTCAATACTTAAGAAGTGAGTATCAGAAAACAAGACAGAGATATTGTTTTATCTGTTAGTTTGCTTTAGAGATCATTTCATATTCAGCAGCCTTCTCAGACATGAGAGAACAACCCAGGACACGATGCAGGACCACCTTATCGTGGCATGATTCCATTTTAAGGATAGCATGTGGGATGAGGGATACTGTCATAGCTATGTTTTGGAAATACAGAATGCTAAACTGCTTGAAGGAAAGATAGAATGAAAAATAGAAGAAAAGACCTAGGATGTCCCCTGAAGATCTCATGTATTAACATCAGATTTGATGTGATTAAGCCCTGAGTTGTAATCTCATCCATGGGTAAAGCCATTATAATTATTTACTGCATCGTAACATAGGCAGGTGAGGCATGGCTAGAGAAGATGTGTCCTGGGGCATATGGCCTTAGGGATTGTGTTTTTATCTATGAGAATCCTTAGTTCTTTTGTTCTCTTGATTCTGGCCTCTGTGGTATGACAATAGAGCTCTCGATCTCCCTCTCTTCCTGCTTCTCACCACCATGCCCTGAGCTTTACAGAACCTGGCCTCATATGTTCTGAACCTTGAAATCTTCAAAAACTGTGAGCAAATTAATCTTCCTTCCTCTAAGTGGATGGTCAGTTATTTTGAATTATAGCCGTGGGAATGTTGACTAAGACAGAAATTGGTATCAGAGAAGTGGAGTCACTACTGTATCTATGTCTGATGATTTGCGTTGTGAGTTTTTTGGAACTGGTTTGTAAGAGGAAGTTGGAAGGAAGGACCAGAATGTTAATATAAAGGCTGAATGCAGAGACTGTGTTAAGGAAATTTTGTAGAACCAAGAGAACTCCATAGGGAATTAGAGTAGAGGCCACATTCAGGAGCAGAAAGCAAAGCAGAAAGACTTTATAGATTTACAATTTGGCCAGAAAGGCATTTGTTAAGCTGGGGCCTAGAGACAACACTGTGAAAGAAAATGAGATGGTTAAAGAGAGGTCAAGTATTTTGCATAGGAAAAAAAAAAAAAAAAAAAAGAAAGAAAGAAATGTGATGGGGGCAGGTCAAGCCCAAATGTGAAACTTTGGAAAAAAAGAGCCCTGCAGTAGTGGTTACAATTGAAAAGAGCTTGGTGCTGGGCATGGTAGCGCACGCTTGTAATCCCAGCATTTGGGAGGCTGAGACAGGAGGATTTGGGTTTGTGGCCAGCCTCAGCTACCTAGTGAGACACTCCACAACTTAGTGAGACCCTGTTTCAAAATAAAGAATAAAAAATAGGGCTGGGGGTATAGCTCAGAGGTAGAATGCCCCTGAGTTCAATCCCCAGTACCACAAAAAAAAAAAAAAAAAAAAGAAAGAAAGAAAGAAAGAAAGAAAAGAGTTTAGCAATAGCAAGGATTGAAGCAAGTCAGTGTTAGACAGGCCCAGCAGAATTTAAAAGGGCATGAGTACGTTTTCTGCTGGTCGTTGATTTGGGCATTCACATAATACTGGCTTTGCTAGAAAAAAAAAGAGCCCATGGAAGCTTTTCCTCAGATTTCAAAGTAAAACCTAAGAATCCAGGCAATGTGTGGCAGGGTCAGAATCCTGCAAGAGGTCCAAAGAGAGCAATGTGTGACATTGTCTGGGTGAGTCCAACTTGCAAGAAAATGTGGAAAGATCGCAAGGAAAGGCTGCAAACCATAAGTCATGGAGCTAGGCTGGAAGAACCTAGCTGACCATTTGAAATCCACTAAGCCATAGGTCATGGGCTGCCAAGGCCCCTTGGAGATGGTCTCTCAACACCATGTGCCTAGGATGCCAGAAATGGAGCCACAGGATTAATTATTTTTTTTTCCTACAGGATTTCAATCTGGTTTTGTTCTCATTAGTTCTTTCCGTGACCCTGTTTCTCCCTTTTGAAATTCATATGTTTACTTTGTGCCATTGTACATTGGATGCATCTAACTTACTTTTTAAAAGTCACCTTGAATCTCAGAAGAGGGATTGAACTTTGGGATTCTTAAAAGATGCTGGAACTGTTGAGACTACGGGAACTCTTGGAAATGGACTAAATGCATTTTGCATTTTGAAATGGGCATGAGGTCTTCAAGAACCAGTCACAGGATGGTACGGTTAGACATAGATGCCCCCAAAGAGCTCATGCATTAATATTCAGAGTTGATATAATTAGGCCATGAGGGATAGTAATCTCACCAGTGGATAAATCCACAATAATGGATTTACTGAGTGGTAACCTAGGCAGGTAAGGTGTGGTCTTAGGGATTGGGCTTTTGTCTTTCAATTTCCCTAGCTTCTTTGCTCTCTTGTTTCCAGCCTCTGTGATGTGAGAAAAAAGCCCTTGATCCTCCTCTCTGCTTCCTGCTATCATGTCCTGAACTTGGTAGACACTGGGCTTACATAGATTAAACCCTCAAGTCTCCCAAAATTTTGAGCAAATACATATTCCTTCTTCTAAGTTGTGTGGTCAATTCTTTAAGATTTTCATAGTGAGAATGTGAGCTGAGAACGAATACGATTAAAATCACTGTATGATTTTAAGTGTAAAATAAGATACAAATCTCTTATTTCTAAAAGAAATCTGTACATCTTAATATTGTCAAGTTATCTTGCCATTGTCTTTAGTTGTAGTATTATTTCATTCTTATTTAAGACTGAATAACACAAAAATGACATTGGATAAAACAAAAATCTATTTTCATGAGCACAGATATAAATCAATAAATTAATAGTGGTAAAATCTTTTTTATTAATCTCTTATTAGTGCATTATAATTTTGCATCATGACAAGACTCAGAGTGATACATTTTTAAGTTGCAATTCACTCATAAGTTAGGCTTTTTCTCCAAAATTAGACAGAATTTCAGTGGTTTCAATTGCTTTTACTTCTGAAATAAAGAGTATTAGGATTTTCTAATACTTGAGTACTTGAAAAACATCAAAAAGTATAACTTAAAATAAGTAATATATCTGGTAGCATGGTTGGTCAGTGGGCTTTTTATCACTTTTCTCTTGACCTTTGCATCATTTCTTCAAGAGATTCTACTCTTGTGGGCTGAAGGACAATTTACTTACCTGTGATGTGCTCTTCTATTAGTCCTTATAATTTTTAACTTCTTGAATGATACTAGCAGCTCCTGGAGTGACTGTGAGTGACAGGTCTGTGATAATGGAGGTCATGCCACGTGGAGATGATGTTTCCTTGCTTTACAGTGCTCCACACATTGTCTGCCTGCCAATTGTTCTGTCTTTACTTCTGAGTATACGACCCAATGTATATGAGCAAGTAATCCACTTATTCTACAATTACACAGCAATTTTTCAAGTATTCTCTCTTTCTTATGCAAGTATTAAGCCACTTAATCTGTTATCAGTTAGCCTGTTATCTTTCCTCAAATTTAATCATGTAATGTTATCCTTTTAGAGACATAATATTTACTTAATTCTATAAAATACAATTTTACTCCTTCCCCTTCAAGTCAGTTTTATAGTCTTTGTATTCAAAGATGTGATAATTGGAAATGTTCTTTTAATTCAGATGTTCTTTTTAAAGGTTGAGATCTGCTGTAGTTTATATCTTTGTATCACAAGGTAATTTTATTTCTTTTTTCTTTTTCTTTCTTTCTTTTTTTCTGTACTAAGGATTCAACTCAGGAGAATTGTACCTCTGATCTACATCTCCAGTCCTTGTTTCTGAATTTTTAAATTTTGAAACCAGATCTTGATAAGTTACACTATGCTGGCCTTGAACCTGTGATTCTCCTGTCTCAGTTTTGAAAGTACTGATATTACATGTGTAAAGCTACACTTGGCTTGCAATGGGATTCTTAGGGCAATGTTCTTTGTATGGTATCACGGTGCTAATTTTGATATCCTTGAGAGCAGCTTCTCTCTTCTACTTTGGTTTTCCAGCCAAACTAAACTTCATTTTTAGAAGTGTCATGTTTTCTTATGTATTAGAATATTCAAGGAAAATTTTCTTTATTCTAAAAATCTTTTCATCCTTCAATCCTAGTGGTAACTGAATAAGCTTCCCAGTATATACACCTTCCCCAAGGTATTACTTCCTTTGTGAAGGTTGGCATCTTCCCTTGTATATTTCATTCCTGTTCAATGATCCCATAGAGATTCAAAATTTCTCTCTTCTTTCTCTCTACAAGCATCCAGAAAGAGAGAAAGGGGAAGGGGTGGGGGGGGGGAGAGAAAGAGAAAGAGAGAGAGAGAAGGGGGGTCTCCATCACATCTTTAACTAACTCTCTTACATCCTAGATCATAAGTGTAATGACAAAGGCCAGAACTGCTTCACCACATCACCACCATTTATTCGATCACTAGGATCTTATAGCTCCTAAACTACTGTAAATGTTCCATTAAATAACAAATACATTTGAATTATGAGTTAACATATTAATTCCTCTTATTAGTCTACATCAACCCTTTGAATATATATTCTCTGAGAAAGAAGAGAAAAAAAAGGACTTGGGTAAATACAATGCAAAAGTGAAAAACAAACAGAAACATCAGTAATATAAAGGAATCAAATGTGAGAAACCTTGAGAGAGAGTTAAAGTGCGTGCACAGTGGTCTATTCCCAATAAAAAAGATATGAGTTATAATTGGAGTCATTGAAAGAAATGTTCAGTTTCTTTTTTTTTTAATTTATTTTTTATTGCAGTAATTCGTGCAATATAGCATACATCTTTGTTAAGTATAAGTTGTTAACAACGTATTTGCACACAATTCTCATTTGACCCCCACCCCAATTCCCACTCAGCTCCCTCGCCCTCCCTCCCTCTCAATTCACAATAGCCAAACTATGAAACCAGCCAAGATGTCCATCCACAGATGAATGGATTACAAAACTATGGGATATGTACACCATGGAATTTTACTCAGCCGTAAAGAAGAACAAAATCATGTTCTTTGCCAGGGAAATGGATGCAACTGGAAAACATTATGCTAAGTGAGATTAGCCAGTCACAAAGAGTAAAGAAATGTTCAGTTTCTGAATGTCCAGGTAACTTCCCTTCTTAAATTTTATGAAATAAACAGACTCCAATAGCTTGACAACAAAACAGAAAAGAGAATAGTTCATTTTAATTTGAATTAGTTTAAGCTTAAAAAAGATTAATACCAAAAATATTTAGTTTTTAAGTTTGCAAGGTGATTTGACACATGCTATCTAATTCATCCTCATATAAAAATGTGGGTGAATTTCACATTTGAACCTGTGTGAAAAAGAAAAGTACCGAGTCTGTTAAGTGCCAGCACCCGGGGCTTATGAAGCACTCAGCCCTCCAGGTGAGCTTTCCGGACCATCGTTGCCTTCCTATCACCATACCTTCTACTTTGCTTAGCTTTTCACCCCATTTCAAAAAGAAGTTAGGATTACCTTCCATATATCTCTTCACTGGTTTCTTACCCACTCCATATCCTCCAAAGTGCTTCCAGAGTGTTCTTTGAAGGTTTAAAATTTATCATAACACCCAGCTTTAAATCTTCCGGTGACTTTCCATCATGCTGAAGAAAGGTTGAGTATAATTTGTTGCCCATCTTATTTATATTCCTTTTTCCATTACGCCTCCCTCTTCTCCCTCTTCTCTCTACACTTCTGATTATTTATAGATGCTTGAGAATGACCTTCTCTCTTACTCCTCTGGGCCTTAATGCAGGTTTGGCTGTCTATCATGAGTTTCTCCCACATTTTGTACTTGGTTAAATACCACTTACACCCAAACTTGCAGTTCAAGTGTCTTATTAGCTTAAGAGTTTTTGTAATCCTTTTAACTGAAAGAGTTCCCTCACTTTCTTTAAGTTCTTGAAATATATATTTTATATCCTCCATTATATTTCTGGTTCTTGTTACAACACCCTGCTTCTGTGCTGCACACATTTGCTGAGGAAATTGACATTTCTCTCACTATTTACATACTCTGACTACTTAATTTTGGATCCAGAATATCACATGAATTACAGAAAATGGGCTGGAGAGTATGGTTTTAACCCATATTTTATAGGATACCAATTATTAATAGCCATTTAAATCTTTCTCAGAAGTGAATCAAAATAGCCAGTATAATCCAAGTAAAAAAATAGAACCTTGGAATACAAATCTTCATTTTTTTTTGTCCCTTTCTACCTTCTGCCTTACTATCTTTCATTTATCTGTAGGTATATATTTGCTGTGTCACCAGTTTATATGAATGGCAAATTTTGTTGTTTTGCATCATTTATTATTTTATATTTGATTTGATTTTTGAGTCTCTTGTTTTTAGAATTCCCAAGTCATGGGATTTTCAGATTACTTTTTTTTTTCTTCTTTTGGTAGTACTGTGATTTGAACTCAGAAGCATTCTGCCTTTGAGTACACCCCCAGCTCAATTTTCATATTTGGAAACAGGGTCTTGCTAGATTGATAAGAGTCTCACTACCTGCTGAGGGTATTCTTGAACCTGTGATCTTCCTGTCAGCCTTCTAGGTACTGGAATTACAGGAATGGGCCACCACACTCAGCGTACCTTTTCTTTTTATTCAGTACTGGAGATTGAACCCAGGGACATTCTACCTCTGAGCTACACCCCCAGTCTTATTTTTTATTCTTTATTTTGAAACAGGGTCTCACTAAGTTGTGGAGGGCCTAAGTAGCTGAGGCTGGCTGCAAACCCCAATCCTCCTATTTCAGCCTCCCAATTACTGGGATTACAAGCTTGTGCCAGCACTCCAGGCTTACCTTTTCTTAATTATCTAAAATACTATAGTGATTTGGATCATAAAATCTTTGATTTAATTCTATAATGTTTAAACTTGTTTAAACATATTTATTTTTTCAAACATTTGTTATTATTTGGTGGTGAAAACATTCAAAATTCTTTCTTCTAGAATTTTTAAGTGCACAGTACTTAAGTGTTATCTATAGTTACTATCCTGTGGAAGAGTGCCCCAGAGCTTCTTGCTCTTGCCTAAGTGTTCTGAGTATATTTCTCTAGGCTAGCCTAAGCAATGATATTCAGTAGAATGAGAGTATTAATTGCATTTTTGACATATTTTCAATTTATAATGGATTTATCAATACATAACAGCATCATTAGTTGTAAAGTATGTGCATGTGCATATCTGTGTGTGTGTGTATATACATGAAGAGAGATAAAGAGGTCAGGCATATTCATAATCCCAGTACTTGGGAGGCTGAAACAGGAGGATTGCAGGTTCAAGGATAGCCTCTGCAACTTAGGAAGAACCTGTTTCAAAATAAAAAATAAAAAGGGCTGAGGGTATAGCTCGAAGATAGAATATGCTTGGGTTCAATCTTCAGTACCAAAAAAGTTAAAAAAGTTTGCACATAGGAAAAATAGTGAATGCATTCAATTAAAATTATTTTAGTTTGTTTTTAAACATTCTCAATTTTTTCTAAAATATATGATACTAACATTATAGATGAAGTATAGCTTTCATTTGAATATATATTGTTAACTATTAATACTATCTTAGAATTCTTTCTTTTTCTTTAAATGAACTTTGAAATGACTAAAGTACAAATCTGATATACAATAAATATAGATTTTCAAGCAAATTATAGTATAATCTACAAGTTAAAATTTTCTTTAAGTAGCATTTAAATATTGTTTATATAACTTATAACCTTCATAGAACTTAGGTAAAAATGCTGGAAGTATATATGAAAATAGTGTTTATACTTTTTTAAACATCTAAATTGTTCTTTTTACTTAAGCTTTATATAATAAATTCATGAATTGCATCTGTTCTATTATAAAAGTATAATTTCCAAAATGGTAATAAAATTATATACACATCTTTAGATCTATCCAGAAGTTAAAATACATTTGAAGCTATATTTAGATGAAACTCATTTAATATTTAATGTTAAGCATATTTAAAACTTAATTTCAATTGAAGCAACAAATTGTACAATGTGAACAACTGGAATTGATATTTTATGATAATTCATCAAATAATGAGTGTTTAATGAAGAGATACTTGAATACAGACTATAATATTTATAAGCTAAATCACATTGGATACATTATTGATGCTTTGATTTTTGTTTCTTCATCTCTGAAAAGAGGTAGTTGGTACTTACCAATGAAAGGTGTTTTAACAAAATAATGTAGAAAAATACTCGGCAAACAAAGGTGCTAAAAATGTTTAGTTAGCTTATCTTTAGATCCTATTCCAAGTCAGGAGCAGTACACCTAACTGAATATATATGTCATGCAGCCAGGTTTTGCCTGGAATTTCATATAAATGTTTCCATTGTTTTCTTTAGTTAGCCATATTGAACTAACTTAAGACAAAAATTTAAAATATAAAAATCCAAGTTTTAAGCAAATTAATAAGATTAATAATAAAATAACATCAATGGTATTTTTTTAAATATAAAAATAAAATAGGATTAATAAAAATAATTGGATTGTATACATGATTGAAGAAAACACTAAAATATTGATTATGGTATCCTAACTTTGGGAGGATCCTCAGGTTACATCTACCTACTTTATAGATAAAGAAAGAATGGTAAATAATCTTTCCCAAAACATTTTCTTACATCATTCTTTTGTGTTTATGAATTGTGTATTATGGTATATAAATATTTTTATCTCCATGAAATAAAAATAAAAATGTTAACTTGCATGATTGCAATGAAGTTTCAAAAGGAGTATAGAATTAGCATGAGCTTTAAAAACTTTAAGGCACAAAATAAATATGTTATTATCAGTAAGTGATAGGTTTCACCCCCAGGTGAATTATCCAGTTTAGTAGACTAAATTAACTATTTAGATTTGAAAGAGGTAATGTTAAAGCTTCCCTAATGTGTTATGTGCTGGCTATATACAAAGGTTATAAACTTCCCTCAGAAGAACCTAGGTGCTACCCTACGTAGCAGGCTGGAACATTTAGCTCAAGATCCACAATTAAAATTTTCAATATCTAACTAAAAAAAAAAGTAGATTGTTAGTCTTCTTACTTTTCATATCCCACAAACTGAATTCACATATAAACCCTTAAAGACCCTACCCAATGTTCCTTTCAGATTTCTCTGCACCAGAAACTCTTCATCCTGCCACATTGGCTCCTTTCTAATTCATAGAATGCTTTAAAATACAAATTATATTTTATTTCATTTGTTTTAAATATAGAACACTAATTAAACTTAGAGAGTATTAGGTCTCCTGATTTTTTTTTTCCTGTTTGAATAAGCCAAACTAAATGGATTCTCAAGTGAAAGAGCAAATATGTTCTGATGTTGCTGGGGAAAGTAGGACCATCAGAGGATAAACAATGTGTTCTTAAATAAGTAAATAACATTTATGATAACATTTTAGGTAGTATTACATTGTAAATGTTTTAAAGAGATGGAATAATATCTTGAAATATAATTTCTTATCCAGTCATCTTTCCTAATTATGCCACTAACACCATGTTACACTTGGTAAGTATAAAACTAAAAAAGTACTATGATGGTAAGTCCCTCCTAAACCCCTAACTGAAGTTTGCAGCTTTTGAACACTCCCTCAGGAATCTTACAATTTCTCAGTAGTTAATTAAGTTCATTTCCTGTTTCCCACCGATTATAGTAGTTATTAAATTTTTAGCTGTGTGTGGTAACATAGATTTGTAATTGAAGTATTGGGAGGCTGAGACAGGTGGATCCCAAGTTTGCAGCCACCCTCAGAAACTTACCAAGGTCCTTTGCAACTTATGGAAACCAAACTATAAGACCAATGTATGTGTATCTATGTTTATAGCTGCACAATTTACCATAGCCAAACTATGGAAACAGCCAAGATGTCCATCAACAGATGAATGGATTACAAATCTATGGGATATGTACACGATGGAATTTTACTCAGTCATAAAGAAGAACAAAATCATGTTATTTGCAGGGAAATGGATGGAACTGGAAAACATTATGTTAAGTGAGATTAATCAGTCACAAAAAGTAAAAAAATCATATGTTCTCCCTAATATGTGGAAGCTAGGGAGGATATGGGACATAAGAGGGACTCCAGGTGAAGAAGGAGAAACCTTAGGTGAGCAAAGAATTTGACTTAACGGAAGGTGATGGGGGAGGGGGGACACCCTAATGCACATGATGTACTTCCAAGAACATATCAAAGTCAATCACCAAACTGAACTTAAGAAAGAGGGAAGGCAAGGGAGTAGGGTGGGAATTGGGGAAGGGTTAAATGAAAGATGTGTGCATGTATGCCTTTATCAGCTTGTACCTAACAAAGATGTATGATTACAATGCACCAATTAAAAAAATAAAATAAAATAAATAAAGAATGAAAAATAGGACTGGGGATGTGGCTTAGAGGTAGAGTGCTCCTGGGTTCAATTCCCAGTACTGCAAAAATAATAAATAAGTAAATAAATAAATAAATAAATAAATAAATAAATAAATAAATAAATAAAATAAGGCTGCACACAGGCAGAATGTTTCTGGGTTCCATTCCCAGTACCCCCCCCACACACAAAGTAAAATAAAATAACCTATTTTCATGTATTTCTTCTTTACTAGTTGTTGAATTCAATAGTCAGTTGTCAATTGTGTCTTTTATCTTTTTCTTCTGATTCATTAAATGTCTTTCTATTGCCTTTGGCCCAATGTATTCCATATATATATATATATTTCTCTCACATTTCCTTTTTCAAAATCAATTTGGGTTTCAATCATTAGAATCACTCTATACAAATATTCAATTATCAGGCAGTTGGGGAAGCACAACGTCCGTTATAGCCAGGGTGAGTAGAAATCAAATCAGTGTCCAAATTATCTAAGAAAAATTAAAGTCAGACAGGTATTGCAAAGTTTGATCAATCCTGGCTTTGGTAAACATTTGGTAGCAGGCTACCTGTCAAAACCCATCATGATACAATAGCAAAAACTGGCTAAGGGATATATCTGAAAGACACAACTGACTTTAGAGAGGAATTGAGCCACTAGAGAAATTGATGAGCAGAAAATTTAAAGAAGAGGAAGTTCATTCTTCTGAATTATTGCAGCTGTCTTTTGAGAAACCTACTCGACTCAATTATGTAAAGTCTTCTTCATCTTTCCTTTGAAAGTTCATTTTTCAAAATGCAGGTCATACACCTTTCCTTCTCAGTAACCTTTTATGATTCACTATTGATTACAGAATAAAGGCCACTAAAACATTCCAGTCTTCTGATTCTATGTGTCTGGCTTTAACTTATTATTATATTCTTTTACCAATAAGGCATATGTTTACAATTTGACTTTCTTGATACTTTGCTAGTGATGTATTTCGATCATATTCTAGAAATGAAAAACCTAGTCTAATTTGATCTGAGGGTGGTGTGTGTGTGTGTGTGTGTGTGTGTGTGTGTGTGTGTGAATGTTTAATAACCCAACTTTTCTACCTAAAAAAAGCAAACATTTGTTAAAAGAGAAATTTTAGAAATGTGGAATATTTTAATTTTGTTAAAATTATAAATTAATCAATTACATATGTAGAGAATAGTTCATGGAAAATTTAAATATTAGTATAATGACATTTTAACAATTCATTTTGAGCTATTTTTACTTATTTTGTGATATAACCATGGATATTTTAAAGGCTTAAACAAATCAATTTCAGGATTTTAAATCCTACACTACTTTTATGAAAAAAAACCCCTCCTTATTTACCATAGAGATATATTTTAAAATTGAAGTATATTCATCTACGCAAGCTGGAACTGTCCTTTTTGATGTGTGAAAAAGAAATGTTCCAGATCTGATGATATTTGCATTTTATTTTCACTAACAATCTCATTTTTCACTGCTGTAGGTAAAGTAGAATAGTCCCATCACTGTGATTCATTGATAGAGCTCTCCTTAATCACATCGTTGTATTAATAATTTTTGTTACACTTTATACCTTAGTGATTTTAAGAGGTCAACATCCATCATTCTGTGCTTTTTTGGGGGGGGGGGCAGCAGCTCTCTGAGAAAAGCTAAAAATGGAATTGATTTCTCAACGTTCCCAAGGCATGAGTGCACTGGTAATGTATAGTTGATCATGCCTTTCTCCCATTGGCCTTTGCAGTCGCTTTGATGTAGAGATTTTGTGCAGTAGATATTTCCAATTGCTGCATATCTTGACAAATTAGACATCAGAGAAAGGAAAAAATGACTGAGAGTTGGAGATGTCTGGAAATTCTTATGTGAAAGTGTTGAAGGAATGAAACAACTTCTCAAGAAGAGAATAAAGAGATATTTTCAGTTTTTCAAAGACATTTATTTGTATAATATAGCTATATGTTTTAGCGATCTTCAAAGTGATACATCCATCTCTGCATACAACATGTCTTGCTGTGTTTCCCCCCCATCCTGTCCCACCGTCTCTCTCCTCCCTCTTTGTACATGCTAGTGAGGTAGGGACTGATACCTTCAAATATATAGGAGCATATTCGTTGGTCTGTTTCCTTCTTCAACTCTCCTTTTCCCCCTTTGCTCCTCTCTCCTCCAATCTTCTTCCCCTCTCTACTGATTTCTCTCCATATTTTTCTGAAGCCCCTTTTCATTCTTATATTCTCTCTAGCTTCCACCTAGAAATATATAACCCTTGACTTTCTGCGACTGGCTGCTCCCACTTAGCATAATGTCTCTAGTTTCATCCATTTTCCTGCAAATGGCATAATTTTTTCTTCTTTATGATTGAGTAAAGTTCCTTTGTCTATGTATGCCACATTTTCTTTATTCATTCATCTGTTCAGGGACACCCAGGTTGGCTCTATAACTTGGCTGCTATAAACATGGGGCTCTGATTTGGGAAATTAGAAGAGTAACTGGCATCAGAATTAATGGTTACGTTGGCGATTAACAGAACCCTAAAGGATCCCATCAAACCAAATAAAGCATATAGATGATCCTACAGAAACGTCAGATGGCAGATCGCTGTTCAATGGAAATGCATGTGATTGCAAAGCAGCTGTGAGACAAATAGAACCTGATGATAAACGAATGAATGGAAGGTTCGAATTTTGAAGTATCTAACAAAATTAATTTCTTCCCCCACCACATGCTCACCACTTTGGGGTTAGCAAATGAATTGTATAATTACTTGCCAAGGTATTGGAATTCATCTCTTATATCTAGAAACAGAAATATCAGAATTCTGGACTCATAGATAAGAGGAGAAAGAAAAATTCAGTACACTGTAAGAAATTATTTTCCTAAAACTTGGTATAACCTAAAGTATATCAAATTATAATCACAGTAGATGGCCTCGTACTTTAGGACACACGTAATTTTTTCAGTGGAGCTGCTTTACCATTCACAGATTTTATGTATTATTATAAAAATAATATACTTCAAATTTACTTCCTAGTTTACAATTCTATGGTGCTAATGTTTTACGTGGAAGCTATAGATTGTTTAGGTCTTTTTGATATGTGGCACCCAACTGATATAAACACATCTCTAAATCGAACACATTTTCTCTTATTCTGAAACCTCCAAAAGTTTTTTTTTTTTTCCCCTGACACTGACAAAACAGATCATATGTTGTAATTATTGGTAGAAAAAATACACTGTCCTAAAGCTAATACCATGTATCATTATCTTATTAACATCTAACATCCTGTGTGTGTATGTGTGTGTGTGTGTGTGTGTGTGTGTGTGTGTGTGTGTGTGTGTATGTGTGTGAGACTGGGAATTCAACCCAGGAACGTTGAATCTCTGAACCTCCAGCCCTATTTTATTTTTTTTCTTGAAACAGGGTCTCATTAAGTTTCTGAGGGCCTTGCTAGGTTGCTGAGGCTGTTCTTGAACTGGCAATCCTCCTGTCTCAGCCTCGCAATACAGCCATCAAATCATAGGAGTGTGCCACCACACTCAGCTTATGTACAGCATTTTTAAATGCACCACTCATTATTTTCAAGCTCACCCTTCTCTCCCCCTAACCTATTTATCATTATTTTAGGACTGGAGTTGCACATTTCTTTCTTTCTTTCTTTTTTTTCTTTTTCTTTTTCTTTTTTTTTTTTTTTGCGGTACTGGGGATTGAACTCAGAGGCATTCTACCTCCAAGCTACACCCCCAGCCCTATTTTTTATTCTTTATTTTGAAATAGAGTCTCACTAAGTTGCAGAGGGCCTCACTAGGTAGCTGAAGCTGGCCTCGAACCCAGATCCTCCAGTCTCAGCCTCCCAAATGCTGGGATTACAAGCGTGCGCCACCACGCCCGGCTGGAGTTGCACATTTCTATTTCTTCATTTGAGAAACTATTTTAAGAAACACTGAGCTACTGTCTTCACTATTACTTTTCCTGAAATATTTTTTCCCTGACCTAATTAACTGTATATCTATCTGATCCACTATTTTCTTTACCAACTTGATCCTACTTGTTATGGGTTGGATTGTTCCCCCAAATTTATGTGTTGAAATTCTAACCCCTAGTAACCTCAAAATGTGACTGGATTTGGAGGGAGATAAGTTCTTTAAAGAGGTAATTAATTTAAAATGAAGTTGTGTGGGTGGGCCTTAATCCAGTAGGATTATTCTTTTTATCAGAAAAGGAAATTGGGACAGAGACAGCACCCAGGCCCCAAGGCGACTGGATGAGAAGGCACTGAGAGAAGATGCCAGAACAAGCCAAGCAAAGAGACCGCAGGAAACCACACTTGGGATCACTGAGCTTAGATATCCAGCCTCCAGAAGTGTGAGGAAACGAATTCTGTGTTTTTAAAACCCCTCCTTTGTGGTAATTTGGCAGCCCTAAAAACTAACACAGCACCTATCTGCATAACAATATGTGGGGAAAAACCCCAATTTTCGTGAGTTTTTGGCTTTCTCAGCTACTCCAGGGTTGTGATAGTTTAGATGAAGAACATATCTGGAGATTCTGAGATATATAAATATGGTGTAGAAAATATTCTATTCAAATAGTGGAATTGAAGAAGTTCGATATTATTCCATACCTGGTTAAATGTCCTGGTTAGAGGGATGTGCAGAGCAATTACCAAGGGATATTATAAATCTTCCAAATGTAATTGGAGAAATAATGCAGAAATAAAAAAAATGCTTTAATATATTTCCAAAAAAATTACATGTGTCCTGTATGACTCATTATATATCTGTGTACTCTTGAATTCCATATCCGGATGGTTAAATAGATAGATGTATATATTCTATTTGTACATGTGTTCGCCAACGTATTTAAACATATGCATATATACAAATAAATGCATATTAAATTTGAACTCTGCCTTTTGCTTTCTTGAGGACATAATTAATTTGCTTTACATTTCATATATTAGATTATTTGAAATCATATAATGTGGGAAATAGATCACTGCAAACTTCGATTTCCATGATTGACTGTTACAGCATACCTCCTACATAAATGATGTCGAGAATGGCAAACCAAGCCATCCTTCCTCCTAAGACAGAGTGTTCCAAACTGGCTAGACATTAGAATTACCTGAGTTGCATTTTGAACATTGTTATTCTCAGTCTGTATATCTGCATATACTCTGATTTTTTTTTCTGGATTCTAGTCATAAATATCTGCATTAAAGAAAATGTTACAGTCAGCCTAAATTAAAACAAAAAACAAAATAAAACACGCAAACAAATAAAACCTCTGTGCTGTATAAACTTTAAGAAGCATTTGAGGTTTTTAGTTCCACTCAAGAGCTCAGTTTAAGCAGCAACTAATTAACACCATTTTAATGCCTTAAAGATCATTTTTGCTTCATCATACGTAGATAAAAATCTATTTTGAGAAATATCATCCAGCAGATTCGGGCACTATAGAATGGCACAGAATGTTTCTTAGCTACTTCGTTAATGATAATGAATGTTAATTTATGTGTAGATGTTTGAATGAAGATATCTGAAGTAGAAAGAAAGAGCATTACTTAGTATTTGCAGAAAAAATATAAATGGAGTTAGATATGTTTGGAATGGACCTTTTTTTTTTTTTTTTTTTTTTTGCGGTACTGGGGATTGAACTCATGGGCTTTCTTCCTCAGAGCTACACCATGCCCAGTCCTATTTTTTATTCTTTACTTTGAAACAGGGTCTCACTAATTTGCGGAGTGCCTCACTAGGTAGCTGAGGCTGGCCATGAACCCGGATCCTCCAGGTCTCAGCCTCCCAAATGCTGGGATTACAAGCGTGCGCCACCACGCCCTTCTTTGGGATGGATCATTTTTGACAACACTTTAAACACAACTTTGGAGAAGTGGAATATTTTTAATTCTATTAAATGAAAAAAGAAAATAGTTTGGGTACCAAATATTGACATATTCTAGGTTAAAACTTAGATTGAATGAAACATATACATTTTTATATACAACATAAAATCAGATGTGAGTTGAAGGGATACTCTATTTTTAGCTATGATAGAAGCATTTCAATTTTCTTATTTGGGACAGGATGTATTGGCCTTGTTTCATACTTCATCCACACACCTTCTGAATAAATGACACTATTTTAATTCTACCAATCAATCTAAATACTCAAATGACTGAAAGCTGCCACAAAAGTGTCTACTCCTGATTTCTCTTACCCTGACTTGTTTGGTTGTTAATTCCCAGAGCTGTATAAAAAGAAAACTGTTGCCTCTCATCAGAAATTGACAGTGTGGGGCTTCCTGAGATTGGCTTGGATTGTTCTTGGTGTCTTTGTCCTCATTGTTGTTTTGCTGTGGTTTGGAGGAAGCTGGAGACAATTCCTTTACTTTGTACGATTTTTTTTTTTAACTTTTCCTGTTCAAGAAAAATACCCACGACAACTTCAAATGATCCAAAGGAAAAGTTTCTGGTAAATAACAAAAGATCTTTCACCAATCAGACTTTGCAATATTTGAAAGCAGAATTTTGAGGAAATTTCACATAAGGAAAAAAAGTTCTAACCTAAATTGCATTAATTACTGAGAATAAAAAAAATCTCAGTAGGATTACTCATGGATACTAAAGTCTAATGCAATACTTAAAAAGTAAAAACACTGATAAAGACACATGTTCCTTCTCTACTTTTAAACCTGAATACATCAATTTTTGGAATCCATAAATATACCACTAAGTAAACAGGAATATTTACAGTTAGCAACTTTATTCATTACGATATAAAGTTTATTATAAAATTATCTGTATAAGGTCTATAGATTCGTATAATAGACTTCCATGCTAAGTTACTATGTCAGGTACAATCTATTCTGTAATGATTTCTTCCAACGAACTTGTTTTTGACAGAAAATACATGTTTTCCTTAGAAGAAAAAGCAAAATTAAATAAAATGTCCCTAAAAGTCATGCTTTATGTCTTCATTTTGATTATAAATTCTCTATTACAGCTTGATGATATATTTATTTTTAATGATTATTTGCTATACCTTGGATATCTCTTAGATTGTCTTTTGATAAAATTGCAGAGTACAATATGCCGCAAAGTACAATATGGTCTGCGACTGCATGATCTGATTTTATACGAGGGGTCACATTTGGTTTTGTTTTGCAGCAATGGCTCACCTTTAATTGCTCAAACACTTGAGAGGAAGAACTTTAGCAGGGTGCCCAGCACTGTTCAATCCAGTATAAAGTTTGATATATGTTTGAAGGTGCAATTAGAAATAGTAATAATATCAGCTCCCTCTTTTTTAGCCTTTTAAGAAAATGTGGTCTGTGCATATGCATTTAGGTTACATTATCATATTTATACATTCAGTATACACATTGAATTATCTTCCAAATATGACACTTCTAGATATGGATACGAAAAGGCTGAAAGTAACTCATTTTTAAATACAGGATATCAAATAAAATGCAACAGTTTTGGTTAATCAAATCTCAAATTTATACAGAGCAAGTCATACACCATTCATTTTTTGAATTTTAGTGGGTGCGCACTGGACACTTAAAAGTTCTTTATATGCATAAAAATTTAATTTTCAGATAAGGTACAGCTTCGATCTTAATTCAATCGGAGTGAATTCGTTTTTAAAAGAGAGAGATGGACTGTAATTATAAAGTTGTTTGATGGTTTTAACTCAATTCATGTGCCAACGCTGAGTTCCAGCTGCATTATGAAAAGGTAGTGTCTGGCTCTTGAATTTTCCAAAGCAATAAGGGAGATTTCTGAAGGACAACCAAGGAATGGGAAAGTAGCAAGCTTTCTGCAGCTGAAATGAATGCAAATGGCTTTTCCACTCATTTCATTCACAGCAATCTGTCACCTTTTAGTTTCTCTTTCCAGATAGAAATAGGGGATAATACTTGAAATAGTAATGCATAAGTGGACAGGGTCTGCCCATTAAAATGTTTACCATTTCCAGAATGACGCCTGCAGATGTTAGAAAATTGAAACTGGATAGGTGTTAGAACTGCTGCCCGTTTCTATTCATTTGAATGGCAGCAACCCAGAACTCTGTTTTATGCTTCCGTGTGGAGGGGCAATCCATTATCTTTTTTCCCCTCCCTGGGATCAAATAGTATTTTTGTGAGGATTACATCTCTGTGGGAAGCAGCAATGGAACCAATACTCTGAGGTTTGTATGTCAAGCTTATTTCCAAATGAAACTCCTTTACAATTGTAGAGTTGACTTCGAAATTGAAATCCAGGTTATGGAATTGATTTTTAAAAGTTTTGAATAGGAAAGTCTCTTTTTTTTTTCTTCTTCCAAATAAGCATTAAAAAGACTCAGAGGAAATAAAAAAAAAGCAGCAGAATAAAAAAATATGTGGTTTTGTATCATTTGGGATTCTTGAAAGATTGTATGGGTGCCAAATAATTGATATTTACATACCGGTTTTATGAAAGTAATTTTGTCATCAGTTTTTGGTAAATGTGGAAAATAAAACATAGAAAGGTTAAATGTATTTTTTCCAAGATTCACACAATTAGTTAGCCAATAATTATACAACTTATTGGTTTTTGAAGACAACAATCTATTTGGTTTTGAATAATGCACTTAACATAGAACCCATATAAAGGAAAAAGAAAGGGATTTTTTTTTTGTAATAAAAGATAGAATGAATTACATAGTGAAAAATTACAGACTATTATTCCCAGGTATGTTCTAAAATATTGATGGAATGTTATTTTCAGGAAAAACTCTTATTAGTTCTCATTTGCAAAAGAAAATCAGATTGTATATAAATCAGTGAATCATATTCATTTCACATCTGCCTATAAGTTTCTTTAATAAACACTACACTATACTTATGTCAAATAATGCTAATGCTTTGTGTGGATGCATACTGGATTGGTAGTAGGATCCCCAGAGTTTAATGAATACGTGCATTTTCCCAGATTTTAAAGAATAATTGGAAATGAATAGCGTTTGAGATAATTAATCTCATTTCAGAATCTTGATCTATCAAGCAGAAATAGAAACAGAAGTCTATCTCTGTGTGTGTGTGTGTGTGTGAGTGGTGTTTAGGATTGAACCCACAGGCATTCTACCTCCATGTTACACCCCAGCCCTGTTTTATTTTATTATTTTTTTAAACAGAATCTCCCTGTGTTGCTGAGGCTGCCCTGGAATCTGAGATCCTGCAGTCTCAGCCTCCCAAGTAGTGGGAATTTTAGTGTGTGCTCCCACACCTTGGTAAGTCTAGCTATTCTTTGTCATCAAGATTTCTGATGACAAAAAGTTGACAGTAAGTCCAAACTATTCCCTCAGGAACAAAGATACAAAATCTGAGAACAAAGTTAGGAAATCTAAGGGAAAAAAAAGTAATAGAAATAGTAAGTGGATTGTGGTTTAAATAAGAAGAAGCACTGAAACCTTTTAGAATGTGAGGTCCAATAGGAAGGAATCCTTCAGTGTTCTGCCTCCTGCTGTTTTTACATGCCTAAGAAGGATTCCAGATGCTTATTAGGAAATCAAGCATTCATTGGATGAATGAAATATTGCAGTGACACATTTCAAGAATGAGCATGCATTCCTTTTTTTTTTTTTTTTTTTTTTTTTTTGATTCTTTTGGAGTAGCCAGAAACAGACCCCAGAATCCAAAGCAGAACTATGAGTACAGTATCAAAAGGAGGAAAGTCAGGCGGATTCTCTCACTTGCTAGCTTGCTCGCTCGCTCTCTCTTCTAATATATTTGATTGGTCTGCAAAAGGGTAAAAATGGTTACATTGATTTTCATAAGTTTTTTTCAAAGACAAACCAGCTTGAGAATAAAAATTCTTTTTTCTTTCTCAAGTCTGATGTTCAGCTGTTGAGTGGATGCAGCATGAGTTTCTTTTGAGTTGTCTCCTTTCATATAATCTTTGAATCTTAAAAAGTATGTCAAGAATCTCCAAGATTCTAATTTTAAATTCTCTTCAAACATCTTGTACACACTGAATTTAAGCACTTCTTTGACTAATAGGCAACATTTACCATGGTGTATTTATTTTATTTTATTTTTTTTACATCTGCTAACAGGGACTTGGGCAGGTAATCAAATTCTGAAAAGCATTTTCTTCTCAACTAAAAATAATAAAACAATTACAACACACACTGCTTGCCTCCAGATTGCTCCCATTGAGCAGGATGGGGTGATTTTTTTTTTTTCACCATCTGATGTTTTAAGCATCCATGGATAATTGCTCCATAGTCTTATATTTAAATGATCTTTAGAAAATAACACTTTCTAAATCTTCTTCCTAGAATGTTATGCAAGCATCATTTTTACATAATCTGCTTAAGAATATAGAGCTCCACTAAAAGTTCCAGGATAGAAAATGTGATTTAAAATGTGTTATTAAAAATGTAAGCTCAATTTGATAAAATGTATTTCATATCTTCTCTACTGACTTGGCATATAAATATATATATATATATATATATATATATGTAGTAGTTTCTAAAACCCTGTCTTCCTAGAGGCTAATCGGAGTCCTTACTTAGGGGAGTAGGGAAGTATATGAAATGTTCACTGAAAGGAACACTAATATCTCAGGGGAAGCATGGCAAATGCTTTGTAGAGTTGATAGAGATATTGTTTAGGAAAATGGAAGACATATTCTTATCCCCTTATTTCTCTGACTTACTAGTAAACCACTGAAAATATGTAATATCCAGGATGAGGTTTGTTATCTGAAAAAGGCATGAGGCCCAGAACATGCAGCATTCCGATATTTTCATGGATGATTGGCAGTTGTAGTTGGATTCTGACATTTGCTTATTCTTACTTTCTTTTTTTTGTTGGTGCATTTAGTCATACATCTCTGTTAGGTACAAGATGGTAGAGGCATACATGCACACATCTCTCATTTAACCCTTTCCCAATTTCCACCCCTTCCCTCCCCCCTCCCTCCTCCTCAAGTTCAGTTTAGTGATTGACTTTGATATATTTGTGAAAGTACATCATGTGCATTAGGGTGTTTCCCTCCCCACCCCCCATCACCATCAGTTAAGTCACTGATATGAGGGAATCTAGATGAAGAAGGAGAAACCTTAGATGTGCTTATTCTTTCTTAATAGGAAGTTCAAATTTTAGGCCTATGTTAACCTTAATGCACATGTAGTGACGTATCTATCAAAACAAAAGCTCTAAAAAATAAAACTAATAATTTTGCAACTCCAAATAAAGCCTGTACTGGGCCCCTGCTGCCAATGTCCTGGGGTCACCTCAGACCTCCTATATGTTTGACTCCGATCCAGTCACTCTCATCCTGCCCACACTGACAATATCAAACTTCTTTTCAAATTCTATTACTACCTTGTATTTTCCACCCAGAAGAAAAATAAATTCAATTAACAATAAATAGGGCATGCATTTCTTTCAAAACTAGTATTGGGTATTTAGGTTTTGCTTAGGAGATAATAAACAAAAATGAGAAAATCACAGTTCTCATAAAGTTTACATTCTCGTGAGGCTGACTAATAATAAACATTCAAAAAATGATGTCAGTTTACTGATGAATGATACTGAGGAAAAATATGCAATAGTAGAAGGATCGCGAGTGATGAGAAGTTTTTTATGTATATATATATTTATATATATATGTATGTGTGATATGCTTATGTATGTATGTACATATGTATGTATTTAGTGGCACTGGGGATTGAACCCAGGGGCATTCTACCTCTGATCTGTACCCCTAGACCTATTTTATTGTTCATTTTGAAACAACAGAATATCAGTAGCTTGCTGAGAGTCTTACTACTTGCTGAGGCTGTCCTCAAATCTATTAACCTCCTGTTTCAGCCTCCCAAGTGCATCACCACACCCTACTGGAGAAGTGCTGTTTTAAGCGACTGGAAGCAGCTCTTTGTAGTTTGGGGGAACTTTTGAGCAAATCCTGACGGGATTTTGAGAGCTGGTCAAGGAAATCACATGGCCCCTAGAGGAAGCAGCATGTGCAAAAGGTGCAGGTAGGCATATGCATGGATGGTTACGAAAGAGCAAGGAAGCCAGGCGGGTGAAAGAGATGCAGTGGTGGGAGGAAGCATACGATGAGACAACCTAACACGACTTAAATGTTATTAACTTTGGACAGATTTTTGAAGTAGAGGGATAGGATCTCAGCTTTTAAATTAATTGGTTTGCTGCTCCATAAGTTCATAGGACTCATCATTTTTTTTGCACTCTCCCATCTCTACTATATCAAGAGAAATCTTTTTCCATCTCATAATCTCTGCAAAGCATAGAGATTGACATGACAGTGGCTATGATTAACTGAAAACGTCATAGAACAACGTCAAGCAACCGAGATGAAATTAATATTGGAGGGGTAATTTATGAAAAGGGAAACGCTTCCAAGTTGATGCAAACTACTGACAGGCTTAGAAGCTGGCAATTTGGAAATCAGGGTTATGGTATGGTAGGCCAAAGATTCAACGCGTGGTCACTCTCATTTGGTGTGGAATACATATGCATCAGAGGTTATCCCTTGGACATTCCATCTGCTATCTGTACATTATTCAATTTTCATGTCATTTTGTGCAGAGAAGAATTTAGCCTGAACATAGACAAGAATCTGTGTAAATATAAACATGCATTTGTTTGTATGCAGATAGCATGTTATTTATGACCCTTTTAAAATCATTTTAATCTATAACTATTGCATAACACTGGAATGAGCAGTTCACTTTATGGAACCACACCACGGTGAATATTTATGAGAGGTTATAGAGAACTGTTAAGTGTGTTATACATTCAGAACAATATCATCAGATGGGAGACATCTGGAGTATATTATCAAGCTCTATATATTACAGATCTCTTTTAAAATCAGAAGGTAATTAGGCAAAAGAGATAAAGAAGAAAAAGCATGCTTATTGAAATAAGTTTACCAAGAAATGAGATAAAATTGCAAGAACAATCTGTTCAGAAGAAAAGTCTTACCTTGAAATAACAAAGTATAAGAGGTTGTGAATTTTAATGTACTTTTCCTAAATAATGTTGTTGTTGATTATAATGCAAAATGTTAACTTGTTATATAGAATTTTCTAAATTATTTTACTTAATATTTTTAAAGCAAATAAGCAATTTCTTTGTATCTAGAAACCAAATAATCTATAATGTACAGAAGAAAAATTATGATGTTTTATAGTTTTATAAGGAATTTATATTTTAAATTTTCCTAATGAGAGTAAAGGAATCATTTTCTTGAATATTACTTAAGGATCTGCTTAATTTACAGGAAAATTTATTTCAAAATAAAAATGCCACCTTTACCATCATTTTATTAATAGCAATTTATTTGTTAAATCTCTAGTGTGTATTTTTCGGTGATCTAAACATGTTTTTAAGTAACTTGGCAAACAGTGAAAAAAAATTGTGTTACAAGCAAAATTAAACTTATGTAGTACTTAGATTAATAAAAATAAGTTTTTAGAGGTGAAAAAAAACTGTTTGAAATGTAATTTAAAATCATTACTTCAACGGAAGTGCCCTATACCACCAATTGCTATATTATATTACTTGGAATTGTAAGTGACTTTATTGCTCAAAAACCATATAGAATGCTTGGTTGCAGCTATACTGTCTTTACAAACCAAGATAAAACAAACACAATAGCCAATAAAAATGGACTTTTGGCATTAAGACTTGTTTTATAGTCTGTAAGTTTGAGTCTATATGCTTTGTTGTAACAAATCCGCTTTGATATATGGGAGGGGGCAGTTATAAGCAATGGGTTGACTCAAGGGTTGAGAATACCTTTAGGTAAAAATGTGGAAAAACAATAGCCAAACTATGGAAGCAGCCAAGATGTCCATCGACAGATGAATGGATTACAAAACTATGGGATACATACACCATGGAATTTTACTCAGCCATAAAGAAGAACAAAATCATGTTCTTTGCAGGGAAATGGATGCAACTGGAAAACATTATGTTAAGTGAGATTAGCCAGTCACAAAGAGTAAAGAAGCATATGTTCTCCCTAATATGCAGATGCTAGGGAGAAGATGGGGCATAGGAGGGTCTCCAGATGCAAAAGGAGAAACCCTCAATAAACAAAGAATTTGATTTAACCAAAGGGGAAGGACAGGGGGTGGGGGGAGGGCATCCTAAGGCACATGATGTACTTACACAATTATATCAGGGTCACTCACTGAACTGAACTTGAGAGGGAGGGAGGGCGAGGGAGCAGGGTGGGAATTGGGGAAGGGGTCAGATGAGAAATATGTGCACAGTTGTCTTTATCAATTTTTACCTAACAAAGATGTATACATACAAAGCACGAATTATTACAATAAAAAATGTGGAAAAATATGTAATAAAGATACAGAAAGTAATGTATTTAGAATATTTCTTCAAGCTTTATAGCACATTCATATTTGTTTATTTTATAACTTTTGCTTTCCAAAATTGATTACCTGTAAAATTGCTGAAATTAAGACAACCTGTGCATTTCTCTTTGAAGTGAAAGAGAAGCTGTCTTTAGTAATAGGTCTCCAAGGGATGACATGCATGGTATCTTATTGAAAGAAGAAAAGAAAGCCGGTTGAATCCCTCTGCTATGACTCAAGTAATTTTGTAAAATGATAAAAATAAATATGTATGATGTTGGAAAAGATAAATACATAAATACAAAATATAGTCTGAGAACTGCTTCTATCTTTCAGTGTATCAGGGTTTAATATGTTTTTTACATAAAGGACAATAGAAACTGAAAAAATAAATTAGACCTAAATGATCAACTGATATAAAAGTCATTGCCAATAAAAAGCAAAATAGCGACCCTCTTCCAAACCAAGCTTAATCCTTTACCACTAGAACCAATCAAATTTACCCCCAGAGCCAAAACTATTTGAATTTCTGAACATGCTGATAGTGGTTTCATGAAATATTAGAAACAAAGAATTCTACTTTTTAATGGTCTTAATATATCACTAGGGAAACTAAGTTGCAGATAAACCACAGAAGCATACTAATTCAAAAGAGGCATGTCACAAATGAATTCTGCTAAACAACTGCTGAAAGAAAGGGAGAATTCCAAGGGATATGAGGACAATGAAAACAAGAGAATTCATGGGATTTAAAACAGAGATCAGAGGACAGTGTATAGCTCTGAGTGGTTTTGTCATTAGAAGTAAAGGAATGCAAATAAAAAATTAAATTCTCAGAAATTGACCAATAAAATGAGTTTAAAGGAAGTACAAAAAGTAAATAAAGAATAGAAAAAGAGCAAATCTATATATCAAAATCTCATTTTTGTGTGTGTGAGTCTATGCTGATAGGGGTTGACTAATCCAGGAGTGCTCTACTATTAAGCCATACCGAGTCCCCTTGCATTCCTCCACCTTTTTTTTTTTTTTTGGGAAACAAGATCTCACAAGGTTGTCCATGCTGCTCCTAAATATGCAATACTCCTACCTCAGCTGCTGGAGAAGCTGGGATTATAGGCGTGTACCACCATTCTAAGATCTGTTTTTATTTTTAATATATATGTATGTATGTATTTATTTATTTATTTATTTATTTATTTATTTATTTATTTATTTAGTCTGTGTGGTATTGGCATTCTAACTCTGAGTTGCACCCTCAGCCCTATTTTATTTTTTATTTTGAAACAGGGTCTCACTAAGTTGCTGAGGCTGGCCTTAAACCCGTGATCCTCCTATGTCAGCCTCCCAAGTACTGGGATTTTAGGCCTGTACCACCTTGCCTGGCTTTTATTTTTATTTTTTTAACTAAGCCACTAGTTGATGAGACCAAGGAAAAACAAGGAAGATGAATGAGAAAGAGAGAGAGAGAGAAAGAGAGAGAGAGAGAGAGAGAGAGAGAGAGAGAGAGAGAGAGGAGACATAACAAAGGTGGGAGAAGTGGCCATTTAAATAGAGAAAATTTTTTTTTAAATCATCAAAGAGTATTTACATGTTTTTGAAATAAGTAACTTGAAAAAATTACATGATTTGAAATAAGTAACTTGATAACGAATATAGTTTATCAAAGTTAACCACACACAAATCTTATCCAACCACATTTCCATAGAAAGAGTGTTATAAGGAAATTGCCTCACAAAATATTTTCAGAGCCAAATTTTTTAAAATGTCTAAAGATTAGACAGTCCCAATGCTCCATAAATTGCTCCGGAGTCTTATAGTTATAAAACAAGTATAATATTAATCCCCAAACCTTGTAAGGACAGTATTCAAGATAGGAATAGGGCACTATCACTTGAACATAAATTTAGAAGTGTTAAATACAATATTAGCATAGTAGATCCAATGCTACATTAAGAAAGTAATATAGCATAACTGGCATTTTTTTCTTTGAATTCAAGGCTAGTTCAATAGTAGGAGAACCATTAATATAATGTGCCAGATTTATACATGCAATCATGTTATGATTTCTATCGATACTAAAAAAGCAAAATTTACCATCCAATTTTGATTTGAAAAACTACTCAAAAATTGACAACTCTTTCATGGCATTTGTGTGTGTGTGTGTAAATCTATTTATCTATTATCTATCCAGGTTATTTTTCAGGACATTATCTTCCTTAATAGGGAAACACTAGAACCTTTTCCATCAAATTTAGGAACAAGGATGCCAAGTTTTCTTTATTTCACATTGGACAATAAGAGAGTTATAAATTTGAGGCATAATAATTTTTGAGGCATAAGAAATAAAGAATCTATTTCTTTTAGATAGATTACATAGATCTAATCTCAAAATTTGCAGGTGATAATGGAGATGAACAACACTAAATCACAAGTCATAAAATTATTTCAAATAATGAAAGTTTTCCAGGGAGTTGCATACTTTTAAGAACTCAGTGAAGAACTGAGAACTAATACAGGATTTTCACACTTTTCTCCGCAGAACTTCCTGTCTCATGGAGGTGCTTCATAGGTGACAGGGCGAAGTAGAGAGTGTGCTATGGGGTTAGGATGAGTCTTGGCCATAAAGCTTTCAGGATACTCTTCCAGTTTCAATGAGATCTGTTGTACATTTATTTTTGGAGTTCCGTATAAGATTTTCTTTGAAGAAAGTGTTCCACTTTTTTAAAAGGGATCATTTGAAGTGTTGAGTGTATTCTATCCATGAGAAAGGAAAAGGCTTTAGCAAAAGATCATGCTCGCGGTGCAGGCTCCCAAGGGAAATTTAAAGCTAAGAGTAAGCCGGGTGCAGTGGTGCACCTGTAATCCCAGCACGTGGGAGGCTGAGACAGAGGGATCCCATGTTCAAGGCCAGATTCAACAACTTAGCAAAACCCTGTTTCAAAACAAACAAACAAAAAAACCAACAACAATAAAAAAAAAAAAAATTTAAGAGAGCTTGGGGAGTAGCTAGAGGGTAGAATGTACCTGGGCTCAATCCTCAGTGAAAAAAATAAAAATATTTTTAAAAATATGAGCAAAGGCTATCAAATAGAAGAAGCATGCTAACCCATTTGACCACAGTGCTGCCTTCAGGAGAGCAGCATTGACAGCCATCGCGCAGGAAAGAATATTTGTAGAGTCAGCATCAACAAAAGGTCTCTGTCTGTATTACATAGAGAGTGTGTTCAAATAAACAAGGAGGAGACAGACAATTCAATAAGAAGGAGAGAAAACATCTGCTTTCCAAAATCCCCAATAAGGTAAAACAAATTTAAGGAAAGAAAAATCCTCAACTTATCTTATCAAGAAAATGGCAAAGAATATCCCAATGAAAAGCTACTATATGTACAAAGAATCATGACAAAGTTTTAAAAGACTAGTAATACTTTAGACAGTTTGTATAGATACAATATATGTTACTATTGTTGGAAATGTAAATTATTATAGTATCTTGGGGAATTTTTTCATAATAAGCTTTAAAACAATCTATATACTTATATATATTATATAGAGACATGTATAATATATATATTTATGTATGTTTATATATTTATATCTAAGTTAGAAATAAATTCCATATCTGGTTATATAACTAACAGGAAAACATACAAATTTATACCCAAAGAAATATATGTGAATATACATAGCACAAGTTATTCACAAAGGTCACCAGCTGAAGGTATCCCATACATATGTCCAAAATAGAATAGATGAATAGTTTCACATACACACAAGCGATGGGAACCTCAAGCCATGAACACGGATTATGAAAAAGCACTGTCAACTCTCACACAGGCAATGCTGAATGGAGGGGATCGAAAGTCACATGGTTTCATCTGCATAAAGTTAAGCAAAAAAAAAAAAAAGCAAAAAACACTGTATGGTGTTAGAAGTAAGAATAGCAGTTTCATTTAAAGAATAGTGATTGTGATAAACAGAATTCTATTTTATGATAGACTCATGTTTTAAATAGTGTGTTTTCTTTGTGATAATTAAGAATAGTATATCTTAGCCGGGCGTGGTGGCACACACTTGTAATCCCAGCATTCGGGAGGCTGAGACCGGAGGACCCGGGTTCGCGGCCAGCCTCAGCTACCTAGTGAGGCACTCTGTAACTTAGTGAGACTCGGTTTCAAAATAAAGAATAAAAAATAGGCTGGGAGTGTAGCTCGGAGGTAGAATGCCCCTGAGTTCAATCCCCAGTACTGCAAAAAAAAAAAAAGAATAGTATATCTTAATGTACTGGAGGTTTGTGATTGTGTGTATATGTTACTTATACATATATGATACATGCACAATATATTAGTTATATGTATACATGTACCATATACATATATGTGTATATATTGTATATGTTAGATATACTTATAACTTTAAAAGTTTATGGAGCTTATAAGAGATAAAAACCATATAATGTGGCTATAGGAAGAAAAAGAGGGTCTTAGAATACAAGGAATACCAGGAGCATGTGTTGAAAGAGTGGGATTTTAGAGTGTTTTACTCCAGCTTTCTTCCATCTTGTTTTTTTTCCTGAAGACTTTTCTTTTTTCTCCTCTTCATTTCTGTTTTTTCTTTCTTATCTCTCTTTTATTTTGTTAGGCTGTAGCTCATTGGAAACCTGAACATATGTAGAACATTGATAGATCTATAACCTTTAAGGGTAAGTTTCATACAATTCCCCTTTTAAGATAATTTAATTTTATAAATGAGATTTAAAAAGTGCAATTTACTACTTCCCTTTCAAAGATGATTCTAATACTTAGAATACTTAAAACAGTCAAATCAAAGAAACTAGAAAATCAATAGAAAAACATCCCTTGCCGCACTTGTCAGGGGATGACATTAGAGTGACAAAAACATCAGACACAAAATCACTTCTACTGTGCTCATAATTGCACAAACTGAAAGCCACTTTTTAAATAAGAAGTAGTTTAAAAATAACAGGTACATTGTTTCCTAAGAAGCACACTTTAACAAATGCATGTAAATAAATTTAGAATTAGAAATATTACCATATATTTTTAAAAATATATAACATCTCACATGTACTTATTTTCTTCACATCATCTTTTTAATTTAGAAACATATATTTGCCTGTCAACATAGAGTAGTCTAAGATGATATGCTTTTAGAATTATTCTTAGAAATCAAGTTTTATATAGGCAAAGTGATAAAATTAGAGCAGCAGTCTAGGTGCTGTTCAGCACAATTTGGAATTTTGCACGTGAATTAATACCAGACAAAGCACAACTGCATTGAGGCTACTGGTACCATCCCTGGTCTTTACCTGATACCATCAAAATGAGTCTAACCTGTTGCATAACAGAGCCCTGGTTAGAGACAGCTGTAGAAACCCATATTCAGAGACGTCTCTGCTTGGTGCCTTTCACACTTGTTCCAGTAAAGTTCAGATAATTATGGTCCAATATACTACATTTGAAAACATATCTGAGAAGAATGTGAGGATCTCTCTTGCTAATATTTTTTTGCAAGATGCATTTCTTGCTAATATTTTTTGCAAGTCATCCTGAATATGAGACATATATTCCATGAGGGCAGGCAAGTGAGCTTCTGTTTTGTTTGCTGCTATTGTTTTACAAATAAGTAGATTCTCAAGAAATATTTACTAAATGAATGCATGGGAATTGAAATTAGAAACAAAACTAGAATGGGGTCAGTTCTGCCTGTACTTTCCACTAGCAGAACATGAGTTAGAAGGGTCCTGGGATGATCTGGGGTGCTGGTCACAAAGCCAAGTGTTTCTGTAGTCCAGTGAGGATCTCCAAGGTCACTCTAACTTTGGTGACAGGCACAGTCTGAGTCAGCCCCTATGCTATGTGACTTATTACACATAGCACTCTAATGAGGACAAACTTTGGGATAGATTATTTTACATTTTGAAGGATCATATTACATTCAGAAGGATCATATTAAATAGTATGTGGGATTTCTTTGAAGTTATGAGCAAGGAAAATATATTCATAGTATCACATTGAACAAAATGCACCTTAGAAGAGATTAGAGAGATGAGCCCAATACAAATCAGGAGAAAATAGGAAGCCGGGCATGGTGGCGCACGCTTGTAATCCCAGCATTTGGGAGGCTGAAACCTGAGGATCCAGGTGTGCGGCCAGCCTCAGCTACCTAGTGAGGCACTCCGCAACTTAGCGAGACCCGGTTTCAAAATAAAGAATAAAAAATAGGGCTGAGGGTGTAGCTCGGAGGTAGAATGCCCCTGAGTTCAATCCCCAGTACCGCAAAAAAAAAAAAAAAAAAAAAAAGAAAATAGGAAGTACTGAGAATTGCAGCAAGGAATCTTTCTGCATACAAGATCATGGATGCTTGCTTTGTTCTTCGTAGCTATTATATGGACATGATTGTCAAGAATAAACATTTATCATGAATTTAATTATTAAAAAAATAAAAATATTAACTTTTTGGTAGGTCAACAGAATAAAAATGTGATAGTTGTCATCCATGTAATAGGATCTCAAGAGAATTCTTCAATGGTTACAACAGAGAACACAAACAAATTATCCCTGCGGACTAGCTGACCTTTACTAGCCTTTCCATTTCTTTGGACCTGAGACTAATACTGCTTGGTCTACATGTCTGAATCCTGACTCTCTACCCATCATGTCTATAAAAAATGATTTTTTTTCCAAAAACAAAAAAAAGAATCATATGTACATATATATAAATACAAAGAGAGCTAGTAAAGCCTTTAAAAGAGGCTAGAAAATTCCCCAAAATTCATGTTTATTTAAAATTTGTTTTTAATAACATCCTTAAAATGAAAAATAACTTGATAAGAAATTCCTTTTGGATTTTATTTTTTCAGAAACTCTGTCTCTGTCTATGCTTCCTCTTAACCTTGTTATATCACTCTATTTCCTTTTTCAGAGAGTGTCATTCCACTTTTCTTGGGGCTAATCAACATCCATCATGCAGCTACTTGCAAGCTCAAAATATACACAGGGAGTTTTGAATTTCGTGAACTCTTTTATTATTATTAAGTTTTGTCAATTGTCAGCATCCGAATTCCATTGTGATGATGAATAGCGGCATTACGTTTCAGCATTAAAATGCAGTTAGGGTTGTAATGAGTGTCATTAAGGACTCTAATGGGAATCAGAACTGTATGTCATTTTATTCAGATGTTTTTTAAGTTTATTTGTGTTATATAAAGGTTTTTTTCCTTTTCTTTACATTTTTCTACTAAGAACGTGGAAGTAAAATAGCATTGAGGTTTTAAAAGTACCTACATAAACATTATTACAACATACCTATGTTCTGTTTCCACTTCTGTCTAGTTTATGTCTTAACTTTAGCAGTTGTTTAAGTGTATGGTAACAGCACTTTCTAACAACA
Source organism: Graphiurus murinus (assembly GCA_004027655.1). Lineage (NCBI taxonomy): Eukaryota > Metazoa > Chordata > Mammalia > Rodentia > Gliridae > Graphiurus > Graphiurus murinus. The sequence continues at coordinate 117,273 of PVLC010000304.1, forward strand.
ACTTTGGTTTCTAAGTTTTTCTCTGAAAATCAAGTCTAAGCCTTAATGAATGTGTGTGTGTGTGTGTGTGTGTACGCGTGTGTGTTTGTGTGTTTTAAGAACTGAGGATTGAACTCAGTGGCACAGGGGCATTCTAACTCCAAGCTAAACTCCCAGCTCTATTTATTATTATTATTATTATTATTATTATTATTATTATTATTATTATTATTTATTTTGAAAAAGGATCTTACTAAGTTGCAGAGGGCCTCACTAAGTAGCTGAGGGTGGCCACAAACCCATGATTCTCCTGTCTCAGCCTCTCAAGTACTGGAATTACAAGCATGCACCATCAAGCCTGGCATGGATGTGTATTTTAAAAGAAATATTGGACATTTATATGCTTATATGTAGATATATTAAATTTTTACGATAGAAATAAAAGGGTTTGTTCTGAAGTCTGATTCAAAATACTAGTGGTTCTTTGATTTTGCCTTAGAATTTAACATCTATGTCTGTTTGTAGATGATATTGAGATAGATACTATAATACTTCTCAGTGTATTATACTGTGTGTGACCAATGACATCATTTGTAAAACTTTAATAAGTCATAGTTTTACACAAATTAAATAAAGACTGCTGGGAGTGGTGACACAGACCTGTAATCCCAGTACTTGGGAAGCTGAGACAGGAAAATCGCAGCAACTTAGAGAAACCCTTAGCAAATGGACTCTGTTTTCAAATAAAAAATAGAAAAGGGCTGGAGAAGAGCTCAGCAGTGGAATGAACTTGGGTTTTACCTCCAGCATCAATCACACACACACACACACACACACACACACACACACACACACACAAGTATACATGTATTCATCATCTATGATCATTTTCAATATATTCAACTGTATGCCCTGCAAATTGAGAAAATATTTCATAAAATGGAAAAGAACCTTTCAGAATTTGATTTTGTTCATTTATTTTATAACCTCCTACAGTTTTTATGTAAATATCAGTTTGAATCTTTCTTTAATATAAAACAATTATGTTTTATTAACCGAAAAGTTTGATTCCTTCCTTTTTCATAAACCTTGGGAATTATACTGTACTTTATACTTCCAAATGAAAGCCTTAAAATCTTAAACTTACTTTGAAGAATTAACTCTAGGCCCCAGGAAAATAGATTTTTTTGTGGCAATGAAAGAATATAGGAACTCCCAAAAGAAATATCAAACACAACTCAGACATTCCAAGTCTTACTGCTGTATTGGGAACCGAAGTGAAAATCAATGTCTGAGGAACTGCCAGATGCGAATTACCAGTGAAAGAGAAACATTCTCTGGGTATAATAGCAAAACTGCATACGGTGACATCTGAGAGGCGGCAGACTTTTGAAGGACACTCTGGACTCTCATTTGAAGTGTGGCATTGGAAAAAGTAGCTAAGGTCCACATGAGGGATCACATTTTGATTTCTAACCCACCCACACCCATAATTTAAAATAGACATGAGTTTTAGGACAAAGAATAATTTTCCAAATATTTTCTGAAAAACAAGATTGGACTACATATACTTTTTCACATCTTAAGCTATTATTCACTGTAATACTCAGTAGTAAATAAACTCATTATAATATTTGATTCATATCTACAGATTAAAAGTAAAAACAAAACAAAACAGATTAGAAGTTGATACCTAGTTTTATATCTATATTACCAATTGTATCTCTTATTAATATTGCTTGGTTTTCTGTTTAACTTAACTGAAACCTGTCACTGACATAGCCATCACTAATTAAAAGCATTTTATAAAAACTGTCTGATTTTCAATTTGAGAATTACTATGATTTCCACTGACCTTAGCTTTTATTTCACCTAGCAGTTCAGTTCAATGCTATTTTATCTCTATTTATATGAGTTAAGGGGGATGTCACACACAGTTTTGCATTTTTTAAATACTTTTATTGGTGCATTATAGTCTCACATCCTAAATGTAGTTCATTGTAATTGTGACATACATGCACACAACACTTGATGACCTTTGCCCCAGCTTCCTCCCTACTCCACCCTTCCCCATCCAGAATATTGAGCTCGATATTGATATTCTCACATATGCACACAAAGCCTATCATAGTCATTCCTCACTCATCCTCTCTTTCCCAAACTCCTTCTCCTAGTCTACCTCCCTGACCCTACTGTAGTTTCTCTTTCATTATCTAGAGTTCCTCTTCTGTTCAGATTACTCATTAGCTTCTTTCTATGAGAGAAAACATATGACCCTTCACTCTTTGTGACTGGCTAATCTCATTTAACATAATGTTTTCTGGGTCCACCCATTTTCTGCAAATGACATAATTTTGTTCTTCTTGATAGCTGAGTAGAATTTTCTTGGTGTGTATATTCCACAATTTTGTAATCTATTCATCTTTTGATGGATGCCTAGGTTGGTTCCATAATTTGGCTATTATGAATTTTGTTGCTATCAACATTTATATTCGGATTGCAAATTAGTATATCCACTATGAAAACTGGGAATGGTCCACCATATGATCCAGCTATCCCACTCCTGGGTATCTTTCCAAAGGGAGTGAAATCAGAATATTATAGTAATGCATGCATATCCATGCATTCTTATGAACTCTTTTAAAAGATTCCCAAATATAAAAATGTAAATGCTATAAAGTATATCTCTATGTAGAAAATTCCATCCACTAATTCAAGGACCACAACGAGTATTTGCCTGCTACTGAAGTCTTCAGAGTGCAGTAACTCAATAATTTTGTTTTCCAGGACAATGAATAAAATTAGGCCACCATGTCATCTTTTCTAATATTTTATTTCTTGCTCTTTTTTGAAAATGTAGAGGCACAGAGCAAGTTCATGTCTTAGTAACAGTGGCTTCATTTCCTGTTTGAAGAACCAGTTTCTTTTTAGATTTTTCTTTAAAGTACTCAGTAGGTGACATATACACAGGTGATATTAACCAGAAATGAAAGCAGCCCACGTCTGTTATTTTTATACACACAGTTTTGGTGCTCATTATTCCATTTATGGAAAAGTTCAGGGAATATGTCAGGCCTTGATTAGGAAAGTGGAGTGTGTGAACATGGTTGAACTATTTCAGATAGTTCCTGAGTTTGGTGTAAGTTGCAGAGATATTGTTATAAGCTTTTCCTTTAGTGTTGCTTATTGAAAATTGGAGGGGTCATCTTAAATTAATTTCCGCCTACCTGCATTTGTAATTGGTAAAGATATGTAGTTGCATGCTCACAGTTTGTTAATAGCATTTCAGCCTTGAAAGGGTGCAGGAAACTCTGGGTTTTGTTTTGCTTTGTCGTTTTCTCCCCTCGTGGGCATTTACCTAGATACTAATGTTCTTGGTGATTTTGTTACATAATTGTTTGGTGATGCATGATCAAAGTCCACATGTCACATAATTGTGAATGTGATGAAAGCAACTGGAAAACTGTATGAAAAAAAGATTGAGGCAGAATACCTGAAATAGGAGAAAATAATTGAATGATAAATGGGTAATTTGAAACACAGGGAGACAGATGTACATAGACAAAAAAAATCCCAAATAATGCAAATAATGTAAGATTCCTTAAAATTGCATTTGTGTTTTAATTTTTTGATTGGTATATTATATTTGTGTGTGATGACAATTATATAATGTAATGTTTCTATTCATGTATACATTGGGTAATGATCAAAAATGTTAATTAGTATTATCCATTACCTGAAATTTATCATTCTTTATGTGGCTATACTAAAAATCATCTCTTCTAGCTCTTTGGAGGTGTACAACAAATTACTGTTAACTATATTCACCTTACTGTGGTATCTATTCTCATATAGTTTTCAAGTTGCTTTTCATGATTGCAGTTGTGTATATGGAATTTGATTATACTTTGGCCATCAATTAAATCTTTATCAACACTTAACAGTTTTTGATTTACTGCTAATCTACTAAATACAAAAACTGTATCTTGTTTATCTCCTCACCATGAGATGCTAAACAACATAACACAGGCAAATGATTCTATCTAAGGTTCTTAGGTTTGCGTAATATAGTTAAACTCCCTTTCCTCTCTTCTGCAACTCTTAACACACTGAGTGAATCAGGGGTTATTTTTATAACAGTAAAGATCACAAATACTCTTTTTAGGCCTTCATCAAAAATGTTACTTCTGAGGAGAAAAAAGTAGAGTGTGAATCCAGATTGTCCACATTTATGGCTGTACTAGATACATTAATATAAAAACAATATTCAACAAATGGAGAAGAAAAATTATGCATAGCTGCATAGAAGTATTTGAGATTGGGAATTTAAGTAAACTTATAACTCAATCGTTTGTAGGATTCAAAATGTCCCCACATATGTAACATACTTTTGCACACTATTTAGGCAATATAGAAGATACAGAAAAGAATAGCATAATACACCAAATCTTTCTCACAGAAACTCGTTACCATGTGAGAAAGCAAATGTGCAAAAATGCTGTACTATAAATTAACTATTTGTGTTGTGACAGTGTTCCAAAGCACGATAGGAGCAAACTTATAATCTGGTGAGGCATATAGACGCAGGTAATGTCATTATCATAGACGTAAATGCCAGACATGTGGATGATATCATTCTTCCAAAGTTGATATATGCACACACACGTACACATATACACATTCATAAACCCATAGACATATGCAAATGTATATGGAGCTATGTATAGTAGATTTTACCTGTAAGCTCTAGATCCACATGCATACTTGATATATGAGAAACCTTGATTATTTCACAAAAATCTCAAATTCAATATATTCAAAGATGAGCTTGACGTATTACCTACCCCCAAAGATTCCCTGTGCTAGTCTTACCGTCTCACAAAAAGCACTACTAAAGATTCTGAAGTCAGAGCCTACTTAAACTTTACTTCCTCATTTTCATAACCTCCAATATAAAAGCTGACAGCAAGCACTATCAATTCTCTTTCCAACAGGTGTGCCTATTCTCTGCGCAGTAAAGCTGTTCCCCTCCTACCTGCTGCTTGCTCCATGTCTCAAGCACCTGCCAGTCAATTCTTCACTCTCCAAGGAATGCAATCTTGAGTAAACCAGATCATGTCATTTGTTAAAATAGCTCTGTACTTCCTACTTTACTTGTAGTAAAAATCCTGTCTTATATTAACCCTATCTCTTTATCACATTTGTTACCACTTTACCCATTGGGAACTTTTTAGATCCTTTTTATTCCTCAGAGTTTCTTCAGAATTTCATAACTTCAATTTCTACTCTGTGAACATCCTTAAATTCATATTTCAATTAGTTTAATTTCCATAAGAATCTTAAAATTTTACATCTATAATTCCAAAATTATAGTATTTGTCATAACTATTCTTCATTACTTTAGTATTTGTCTATTATTTAGATACAAATAAAATTACTACAGTTTTTGTTATGGCCCCTATTTTATTTATTTATTTTTTACTAGTCCTATTACAAATAATGATTGTCATATTTGTTTTCAAATTTATTTTGTTTGGGGCAATGTATCTTTTGTTAATCAACATATCTTTGTTTTCGAGCAATGAATGTTATAGAAAATTTATCTATGTTTTTGAATAGATGTATGCTTATACAGATATGCTCTATGAATAACATGAGGAAAAGGAAAGCAAGTATTGTAAAATACACAAATGTTACACATTCCAGTGAGAATAGAAAGTAATGGATGTTTAATAGACAAATAGGAAAAGAAAAGTAAAATAATGAAAAATTAGACTGGAACTAGGTTGTAGAGGGCATTCGGTTTTGTTTTTTGAAAGTAGGGAGTCAACTTATAGAAAAGTACATCAGGAAAACAAATAATATCAGATTGGGAAATATTTTGGAAAAGGCTGTAAGTCTGGACACTGTTCATTTCAAAAGTTACTAAAATATGTAAATAACTCATTAATCAAAATAAAGAGTAGATTTATTCAGTAGATTTTACTCTGGTTGAACTTTTTGAATGTGTCATTCATTTTTTTCAGTCAGTCATTTATTCATTGAAGATATCAGCTAAGGCACTTTTCCTCTTAAGAACTACCATAGACGGTATACTGTCAAGACATAGATTGCTCACACAAACCATGGCCTCTCAACACTTTTAAATATCTTGACAGACATCTCAGATTGCAGTACACTATCCTGTCTTTGACTTCTTGGGAACATCCAGTCTATTAACATTTCTGTGTTCTTCCTGTTCATTAAACACCTTTTGTTATCAAGTCTATTATAGGAGACACTTAAACTCATATATGGGGTTTAATATCACTTGATATAAACATGTCATGATTTTTCTCTTTCATTCAAAAGAGTTTAACTGACTCTGAGTTTCATTAATTGTTTAAAGATTAAAAAGATATATGGGTTTGTTTGCTGAGAAAATGTATGAGAAGATTTGTCTTATATTAAACCCATTTCATATCACGCCACTCAAACTCTCATTCCACTCATCATATCTTCAACTCTACCCTATTCTTGCACTCATCTCTTTGGCTCCTTCCCCATGACCCGACCTTCACCACTGATACAACACAGCTTGCCTTTCTATATATTAGCTGACACTTCTAAATTTCTACTGCTGAACCAGAGATGTGAACCACCAGAAAGTACTGCCAGACACCAAGGATAAACTAAGCACAGCTGATAGAAGGTATTGCTCAACATCTCACACACTGAGGTTTAAAAATGCATAGGGCACAAACTGTTCCATTCACATCTCTGAGCCAACTTCCAATAATGGAGGTGACAGACAGGACCCCAAACTTTAACACCTAAAAGCCATCAACTTCACCATTGCAGCAGACAGAGGGAGCCCCAGAGCAACCACAACATGTGCACTATAGGGAGAACAACAATAGAACAGAGAATAACTTATGGTAGAGGTTATTCAACTGCAAGGCATACCTAGTGGTAAATATATCCCTTCAAAATAAAATACTACTCAGAGAAAATAGACATAAGAAACCTATAGACTGAGAGAAAGCTAGCAAAAGCAACAAAGATATAAACTTAAGAAATGGAAAATCATGGGAACAGAGAATAGCGAGGAAACAATGAGCTCACACAACACCACAATAAGAGAACCCACCAACACAGAATTTCAGGGATCGTCAGAAGAACAATTTGGGTCTTTAATTGTAAAAATGATAGGATTAGTGCAACCACTTTGGAAAACAGTATGGAGGATCCTCAGATGAATGGGAATGGACCTACCATATGATCCTGGAATACCACTTCTGGGTATCTATCCAAAGGAAAGGAAACCAAACTATCAGACTGATGCATGAGTATCAATGTTTATAGCTGCACAATTCACAATTTCCAAACAATGGTACTAGTCAAGATGTCCATCAACAGATGACTGGATTACAAAACTATGGGATATGTAATATGGGACAAAGGAATTTTACTCAGCCATAAAGGAGAACAAAAAGATGTCATTTGCAGGGAAATCGATAAAACTGGAAAACATTATGCTAAGTGAGATTAGTCAGTCACAAAAAGTAAAAAAAATGCAGAAGCTAGGGAGATAGTGGGATGTGAGAGGGACTCCAGACAAAGAAGGAGAAACCTTAGGTGAGCAAAGAAGGTGACTTAACTGAAGGTGATGAGGGTGGGGGAACACCCTAATGCACATGATGTACTTTCACAAACATATCAAAGCCAGTCACTAAACTGAAATTGAGAAGGAGGAAGGGTGAGGGAGTGGGTTGGGAATTGGGAATCGGGGAGGGGTTAAATGAGAACTGTGTGCATGTATACCTTTACCACCTTGTACCTAACAAAGATGTATGATTACAATGAACCAATTAAAAAAATGAAAAAAAATTTAAAATATAAAAGAAAATGAAAGGAAAAATGATACAGGATATCTGAAAAGAATTCAGTAAGAGCCTGAAAGAAATAAAGAAACAAATAAACAAAGAAACTGAAACCCTGAACAGGAATGAAAAAGAAGCTTTAAAGGAAGTGAAGGATGTGAAGGATACAATAATTGAAGTGAAATCATCAATACAAACTATAAACAGTAGACTTGATGACATGGGAAATAGAATCTCACTCTTAGAAGATGACCACTCCAAAAATAAAAACATAATATATAATTTAGAAAACACAATTCAACAGCATAAAGTGAACACTGATTAAATCTAGGCCAATTTTAAAGACCTAACCTAAGAATAATAGCATGGAAGAGTGAATAGAAGCTGAAACCAAAGAAGTCAACCATCTTTTCAAAGAAGTATTATCAAAATTTTTTTCCAAACATAGAAAAAGAGGTCAACACACAGGTACAGAAGACATATAGAACCCCCTTTAGACAAGATCAGAGAAAGGCTCTCATGCCACATAATAATCAAATTGACTAATGTAGTGGCCAAGGAGAGAATGTAAAAGGTGACAACATTAAAAGACAATGTGACATTTGGAGGTAACCCAATTAGAATCACTCCAGACCTTCCAAACCAAGTCATGGAAGCCAGGAGACCCTGAAAAACATATTCTGAACTCTGAAAGAAAACAACTTGCAGCCAAGATTTTCTTGCCCAGCAAAACTATCTCTCAAATTTGACAGGGAAATAAAAACTTTCCATGGCAATCACAAGCTGAAAGAATGTATATGTTCCAAACCAGCACTAGAGAAAGTACTCAGAGATTAAGTACAAAGAATAACTATAAAATAAACTTAAGCACCAGAAAAATATTTTCCATCAAGCAAACAGCTATGCAAAGAACAAACACTACCTCAAACAGAAGTTAAAACTCAAAATGCTAGGAATTAAAAATCATCTTCTAATAATCACACTGAATATAAATGGCCACAACTCCCCAATAAAAAACATAAGGTGGCAAAAATGGATTAGAAACTACTTTGAGAAACTATACTCCAAAAAAATGGAAAATCTAGAAGAAATTGACAAATTTCTAGACACATACAACCTTCCTAAATTGAGTCAAGAATATATAGAAAACTTAAACTGATCAATAGCAATCAAAAAGATTGAAAGAGCAATAAAGAGCCAACCATCAAACAAAAGTCCAGGACCAGATGGTTTCTCCCGTGAATTTTATAAAATCTTTATAGAAGAACAAATCCCAATACCCCTCAATCTATTATATGAAATAGAAAAAAAACAAGACTGCCCCAAATACGTTCTATGAAGCCCAAATCACGTTAATACCAAAGCCAAATAGACTCTGAAAAAACATAAACATTCGATAAAATCCAACACCCATTCATGATAAAAGCACTGCAGAGAATCAGAATAGAAGGAACATCCCTCAACATAATAAAGGAAATATACAATAGACTCACAGCCAACATCATATTAAATGGGGAAAAACTGTTGAGAGTTCCCACTAAACAAAGGAATAAGACAAAGATGTCCATTATCACCACTTGTTTTCAATATACTTCTTGAGACTCTAGCCAGAGCAATAAAGCAAGAGAAGGTAATCAAAGGAGTATAAATAGAAATGGAAGTAGTCACTGTTTACAGATGACATGATACTATGCTTAGAAGACCCAACAAACTCAATGCAAAGACTTAAAGAACTGATCAACGAATTCAGCAAAGTGTCTTGATGCAAAATCAATCTTTTTTTTTTTTTTCAGTACTGGAGATTGAACTCAGGAGCATTCTACCTCCGAGCTATACCCCATTTTTTTTTCTTTATTTTGAAACAGGGTCTCACTAAGTTGCAGGTTGCAGAGAGCCTCACTAGGTAGCTGAGGCTGGCCACAAACTCAGATCCTCTGGTCTCAGCCTCCCAAATGCAAGTGTACACTACCATGCCCAGCTAAAATCAATCTTTAAAAATCAGAAGCTTTACTGTATGTCAACCATAAGTCCACTGAAGGAGAATTCCAGAAAACACTTCCATTCACAATATCCCTTCCAAAAATAAAATACTTAGGTAAAAAACTAAATAGGAAGGTAAAATACCTCTAAAAAAGAAAAAAATATATAAAACACTGAAAGAAGAAATTGAAGAAAATCTTAGAAAATGGAAAGATTTTCCATGCTGGGTTATTACTCATAGACAGAAAAATCAGTCCTTAAATTCATTTGGAACAAAAACCTAGAATAGCCAAGTAGTTCTCAGCAACATGAATCATGCAGGTGGCATCTCAATATCTGATGTCAAAGTATACTACAAGGCCATACTAATAAAAAAAAAACAGCATAGTATTGGCAAAAAAAACAGACACATAGACCAAAGGAGCAGAATAGAACATTTAGAAATAAATTCACATACTTATGGCCAATTGATATGTGACAAAGGCGACAAAAACATACATGGAAAAAAAGATAGCTTCTTCAACAAATGGTGTTGGCAAAACTGGTTAACCATATGAAGAAAAAATGAAAATAAACCCTGATTTCTCACCAGATATAAGAATCAATTCAAGATGGATCAAAACCCTGGAAATCAGACCAGAGATCTTGTAGCTACTTAAAGAAGGCATAGGACCACTATTCCAGCACATAGGCACGGGTAAAAACTTTCTCAATAAGACCCCAAAGGCATAAAAAATTAAAAGAAAGATCAATACATGGGATTGCCAGCTACTTCTCTGATAGAGGAATAATATTTAGAATACACAGAGTACTAAAGAAAATTGCTGTTAAGAAAACAAATAACCCAATTAAAAATGGGCAAGTGAACTAAATAGATATTTCAACAACAGAAGAAATACAAATGGCCAATAAATCCATGAAAAATTTTTCAACATCATTAGCAATCAGAGAGATGCAAATGAAAACAACCCTGAGATTTCACCTAACCCCAATTATAACAGGAATCATTAAAAACACAAACAACAATAAATGATGGCAAGGGTGTAGAGAAGTGGGAACCCTAATACATTGTTGGAGGCTCTGTAAATTATTGCAACCACTTTGGAAAACAGTATAGAGGACCCTCAGATGAATGAATGGGAATGAACTTACCATATGACTCAGCAATATCACCTCTGGATATCTACCCAAAAGAATGGAAACCAAACTACCAGACTAATGCATGCATATCTATGTTTATAGCTGCACAATTTACAATTGCCAAACTATGGAATTAGCCAAGATGTCCATCAACAGATGAATGGATTATGAAACTATGGGATATGTACACAATGTATTTCTACTCAGCCATAAAGAAGAACAAAATCATGTTATTTGGGGGGGAAATGGATGGAACTGGAAACCATTATGCTAAGTGAGATTAGTCAGTCACAAAAAGTAAAAAATCTGATGTTCTTCCTAATATACGGAATCTAGGGAGAAATTGGGTCACAGGAAGGACTCTAGAAGAAGAAGGAGAAACTTTAGGTGAGCAAAGAAGGCAACCTAACTGAAGGTAATGAAAATGGGGAGAGGAAAACACCCTAATGCACATGATGTACATCCACAAACATATCAAGTCAATCACTAAGCTGAACATGAGAAGGAGGGAGGCAGGAGGGAGTGGGGCGGGAATTGAGGAAGGGTTAAATGAGAGATGTGTGCATGTATGCCTCTACCAGCTTATACCTCATTAAGATATATGATTACAATGCACCAATAAAATACAAACAAAAACATATGTAAAGAAATGTATACTAAAATAAATAAATTGTACTTCTCCACTTTTAAAATTTTTATAAAAATAGGGGAAATGTGCATCACTATTCTAGAATAAATAAAAAGTATTTGACAATATCCTGTCATGGAGCCACATTTTATGCCCAGAAAGAAAGTGTAAAATGTCTGTAAATATTCAGCCTGATGCTGGTCCCAGATCTGATAATATTGCATAGAGTTGGCCGCGACCTCTGGATCCAATGGAAATATGGTCTTGGTATTGCAGGACAATGAGTTTGATAGGGAGTAAAGGAAGCATGCAGACATTTGCAAGTTTTCTGACAGTGGTTGCCCTATAATTCTCTAGTCAGTTCAGATGAAAAAGAAGTCAGGTAATTTTTTACAAAATAAATGATTTTGAATTTTGCAGGTCCTAGAACAATGTTTTATTGAATTATACTCACATGGAAATTTTGAATGTGCCATCCTTTTTTTCAAATTTGTTGGTATTCTTCCATCAATATGTTAAATTTCCATGCTTCTTTGTCCATTCCTACATAGCAGTCTGGAGAGTTTCCTATTTCCACTTTGTCATACTCGTATTTGGGCTTCTAAGGATTACTAGACACCATCACTCAACCGGGCAGCTATAAAGTTATCCTCATTATACTTAACAGGGCTCATTAAACTGCTCGGAAATTCTGCAAGATTTCTCTAAATTGGTTCACTCTACTTCTCTGTATTGACTATTTATTTTTTATTAATGTGCTTTTATTGGTGCATTATAGTCTCGCTGTATTGACTATTTCAAAATACTTATTTTCTTTAAATATCTGACCTATGTGCCTTGCCCTTATTCTTTGCAAATCATTGTGTTGTCTAAGTTTCAGATGAAATAAAGGCCCCCTTTTAAAACTACTTTAGCCTATAAATATATAGCATTTAAATAAGATAAAAGTAGAAAGTAAATTAAAATGTAGAAACCTGACTGCTGTCTTCTCAGAAATTAGATACTTCTGGAAGTTTTGTTTGCATTACCTAACTTTGGGATAGGATGATAGAGGTGATTTTAGCTGAGTGTATTTGATGTCATTCAGATGCTAAAAAGAGATAATAGCACTTGGTAGTGTATATGATTCTTGTGCATATTTTTGAGAAGACTAGGCACAGGAATTCTGGAGATGGGTACAGAATATTCAAGCACCACTTTTCACAGTAACTGTGTGATATTGAATAATTTACCTGTCTGTCATAAGTTCTCGCTTTTGCAAATGGAGATCATAGCAGCTTCTTCATGGTTTTGTTTTCCTTAGTTCATGTAAAGTGCCTTCTCCATGTGTGAAAGTAAATCTTCAGTATTTAAGGAAATTATATTAAATATTATAATAAAAATCTCTCGGAAAGTACAGGGTGGTGTGCAAGGTCCAAGGATCAATCACAGAGATCTAGTTAGTAGTGTAGTACAAATGCCAAGGAATTTCAAAAACTCATGTGTGTAGGGAGTTACAATTATCAAAGCTGTCAAACTGCCCCAGGGCCAATTAGAGTACTTTTCAAAAACAAGTGTCTGCACATGGTAACAAATAATATCCCATCATGACAGACGTAAGGGAGTCAGGCCTTATCATTATAAAAGGCTCATGTTTAAATGATGTGCAGTATTCTCAAAGTATCTCTAACCAATTGTGATATCTTTACTTATCAATTAATATCAACCAAGTGGTCCTCATCTTAATTTCTTGCTTTCTCCTTCTAATATGATATATGAATATGTTCAATTACTTTCTAATAGTTAAGACTTTAGCAATAAAGGATCTTGAGATTCTCTGTAAACACTAAGCTCAAATTTCATAATCCTACACTGAAATGGACTGACTCGATTTCTTTTTGGCAGTTTACTTTCCTGGTTTCTTTTAAGTCTTTCACTGGAAGCAGGGCCAATTGTGAATTTAGACAAGCTAACACTCATTTGATTTAGATAATATTTCTTCACTAAGATTTGAATTATATACTCTATGTAATTGTAAAACATTTTATTGTTAATAGAAAAAAAACTTGCTTGCTTATTGCTATTTTCTTCATTCACATATTTTATCTCAGAATACATTTAAAAGCTAAAGAATTTCCCTTTATATCTCACCCAGCTCCCTTCTCTTCCCTCCCCACCTGTGTTAGTGAAATTGGCAGTAATTCACATATTTCCATAGTAGTACTTGAATTGTTTTTTCTTCAATTCTCCCTCTTTCCCCCTCACTAAACTCTTCCCTCAACCCCCTTCTGCTACTCTACAGATCTCTCTCTCTGAATTACTTAGTTTTTTATGTTTTGTATTTTCTAACTTCCACATTTGAAGGAAAACATATAACCCTTGACTTTCTGAATCTGGCTAATCTCATTTAGCATGATATTGTCTAATTCCATCAATTTTCCATAGAATGACATAATTTTGTTCTTTTTTTAATGACTGAGTAGAATTCTATTGTGTATATATACCACACTTTCTTTATACATTCATCTGTTGACAGATACCTTGGTTGGTTGCTTAATTTTTGAATTGTGCTGATATAAATCATGGATATACAAGTATCACTATATTATTCTGACTAATTATTCTGAAAAGGCATCGAGGAGTTGAATAGATGGGTCATATGTTGGTTACATCTGTAAGTTTTTGAGGAAGCTCCATACTGATCTCCATAGTGGTTGCACTACTTTACAATTTAATCAACAGTATATAAGAGTTCCTATTTCTCCACAACCTATCCAGCATTTATTATTGTTTGTATTCTTGATGATTGCCATTCTATCTGGAGTTAGATAGAATATCAGTATAGTTTGATTTGCATTTTCCTGACTGCCAATGATGTTGAAAAAATTTTAATATATTTATTGGTCCTTGTATTTCTTCTTTTGGGAAAGGTCTATTTTGTTCAATGGCCCATTAATAGACTGGTTATGTGTTTTTATTAGTGTTATACATTTTAAGTACTTTGTATAATATAGATATTAGTCCTCTGTCAGAAGAATATCTGACAAAGATCTCCTCCCATTCTGTAGACTCTTGGTGGTTTCCTTTGCTGTACAGAAACTTTAGTTATTATTTCCTGTATTAATTTCCTGAGCTTTAGGAATCTTATTAAGGAAATTCCTACCTGTGCCTATATATTGGAGTTTTGGTCCTATGCCCTTCTCCAGTAATTTCAAAGTTTCTGGTCTAATTTCCAGGTCTTTGATCCATCTTGAGTCAACTCTTGTGTTGGATGAGAGATTGGGGTATAATCCATTTTTCCACATCTTCACCAGCATTTGTCATATGCATTTTTAACTACTGCCATTCTAATTACAGTTAGAAGAAATTTCAGTGTAGTTTTGACTTGCATTTTCTGATTGCTGGTGATGTTGAAGAGTGTTTCATGTATTTCTTGTTCAATTGATCTATTCTTTTGAGAAATGTCTATTCAGTTCAAGTACCCATTTATTGATTGGGCTATTTTTTTTAATTCTTTATATATTCTAGATATTAGTTCTCTACCAAAGGAGTAGCTGACAAAGGTATTTTCCCATTCTGTGAACTCTCTTTAATCTCTTGATTATTCCCTTTGCTGCATGGAAAAGAAATATATCAAGAGTTGTGTGTATGTATGTTTTTATCACACTGAATCTCACTGTAATATATAATTGCAATGCCATAATTTTTAAAGAAAACTAGAGAATTGATGCTTCTAAAAAGAAGCTTTGTACTTATATGAATATACAGTGTCAATCTCAGTACTCTGTATTGAGAAAAGGGGGAAATGGGAGGGGGACACCAAATGCTGTGTGCATGTATGTCACAGTCAGTATGATTTATGTTATAATGTGATACTATAATGTACCAATAAAATCATAAAAAGAGAAGCTAAAGAATTCATGCTTCAAATCAATGATTGACACCACAAATATTTTTAGGGATAATTTTTAGATTTGAAATTGGAAATGAATTTATAATCTCCTGATTAAGCATTGATAAGATATTGCAACTTTGTTTATAGGATGAAAGTAAAATAAAAAGATTATAGAAGCCACTTTTATTTCATATGTAACAATAAGAAAATTAAGAAATTTCTATATTAGAACTAAGTAGCACATGGTGGTGCACGCCCACAGGTTTGAGGACAGGCTCAGCAAGTAGTGAGACTCTCATCAACCTAGAGAGATCCTGTGTCAAAATAAAAATAAAATGGGCTGGGGAATGTAGCTCAGCTATAGAATTACCCTAGGTTCAATCCCCAGTGCTACACACACACACACACACACACACACACACACACACACACACACACCTTAATTAGAACTAAAAATAAATAAACATGTATTTTCTTTTTTAAATAATATGCTACAAATATAGCATTTATATTTACTATGCAGAATGTAAGGATTTTACATTTTATATCTGAAAACATATCAAGATTTAATGTAAAGTATTTGAAAATTAGCATACAGTTTTTTTTTTAAGTATAAACTATACTTCCACTATAATTTGCAAACTTGACATTTAAGTTCTCCTTTATGCCCCAGAATCCAGTCAATACTGGTAAGTGTATTATTATGGTCATATATTTCATATGCTGTTACTCAATTCTCTTCATAGAGTCTATAGTAATTCAGATTTGCCCATGTATTTCTCTCCCCCATTGACCCTCAGCACAAAGGGTCCTGGTTTGCTCAGTCTTTGTTGATTTTTTTTCCCATTTGTTTGCTTTTTAAAATTTGACAGGAAAATAATAAGAAAATTAAAAGAGAGCTGAGTGTTCAAAAGAATATAAGATTCAAGAAAGCTATTAAAAAATGAAGCTTTTACTTTGAGGCCCTGGAATCTAAACTTTCACTCCTCTAGCCAGCGAGACTATTGAAAGCTCTGCTTAGATCTTAGCACTCCCCACATAGATTTCTTTTCCATACTGAAAGAGAAACACCCCCGCTAGCCTCAGTCCATCTCTCTGGGCTATTCTCCCTTCCAGGATCTTGGTTTCATGGTTCCTTCCTGGCTTACTAAAGACTTCAAATGGAGAATTCAAGAAGATTCTTTGAAAATTATCTTGTACATTTTGTATGGTTTTTCATGAGAAAATATGAATTTGAGCTACCTATTCACATTGACAAAAGTAGAAACCCCAATAGATCCTTTTGTACACATGAGACATTAACAGAATTGTTTTGGATATGTATCCTCTCTATCTTTGTCCCCCAAATTTGTTACATACCATATTTGAATGAATATTACTTCTGGAATAATGATCTAGGGCATATCATCAACTTTATTTCTAACTTTGTTTTTAATTGATGAAAGTTTTATGAACTATTTTTCACACAGAAATGTAGGTAATATTGGTCAAAATTCGATTACAGTGTTGCCACTTAATTATTTTTATAATTGGGTTTTCCAGTCAAAATAGCATAGTAAAAAATCATAAAAATAGATTTTATAATCTACCATCTGTCAACTTCATTAAGTTTTAATCAATTTTGTTGAAATGTAAAAATTAGAACCCTGTAGAATTATAATAGGATTTATTATCCTGCCATTAACTTTCACAATAGTTACATCAATGTCTGTAATTGCATTTTTGTTTAGTCCCATTTTTTTTTTTATACCCTACCATAATGCTCCACATTAACAATTTAGGAGGAGTAAGGGATTTGCCTTTCTTTTATAACAGAAGGATTGTGGCAGAACAAATGAAAAACTCTCAAAATTGTAAGTTTTTTGGAGGTCAATTTAGAAGAGTAAGTAAAACAATTGATAATCCAGACCTGAACATCTGGGAAGGTATATATGCCAAAATCATCATGCATGCCCCTGTGTAGTGAAAACATATCTATCATAACCTAAGACCTCATAAATCCTCAGCTCCAATGCAGATTAATAATTTATTTGCCTCAGAATATTAGAAAATAGTGCTGGCTAGACCTACACGCTTTTGAATAGGTAGATTTTCTATGATTTTTATTTTTCTTTTCTATACATTTATCTTAAGCCAGATAAATCTTAAAGACAATCATGATATTCCATTAGATTTATAATTACTATCCTACCTTTAATTTTTTGTTTTGTTTTCATTTACAATTTATGTTTACTGTACTTACACCAATGCATCAATCATCCTATTAGGGTTGATATTTACTATATTAAAATTTTTTTTTGAGTCGGGTATGATGACACATCCTTGTGATCCCAGTACTTGGGAAGCTGAGACTGGAGGATCGCAGGTTTGCGCACAGCCTCAGCTACTTAGTGAGGCCCTCTGAAAGTTAGTGAGACCCTGTTTCAAAATAAAGAATAAAAAATAGGACTGGGGGTATAGCTCAGAGGTAGAATGCCCCTGAGTTCAATCCCCAGTACTACAAAAAATAAATAAAAATAAATAAAAAATTTGTTTGAAAATGGTTTTCTCTTCATTTTCTTGATTCTTTCACTCCTTCCTTCTTTATAGTTTTTATTTTTTATTTTAAAGCTTTTTTGATTCTGTACTTGACAATATAAGACATGGCTGCTTTCACTTTGCTCCAGTTTCTGTACCTATTAACACCTTCACATTTCTATCTTTTTCTTGAGTCCCTACTCCCTTGAAGTGTACAGGAAAAATGAATTTTAAATATATTTCATATTGCTGCCTCTGCCTTTGTATCTAAAATATCAAATGTTGATCCCATTCTGTTTCTTATTAAAGGACACTTGAGGTTTTTTTATTTCCTTACCCTTCTCTGTTTCTGTCTCTCTCTCTCCTTTCCAGTTTGTTCTTAACTTTTGTTAGTTTATTCAAATTTCATAAGTGCTGTATTCCTTTAGTTCTTGGAAGACTATAATGTATTTCCTCATTATTATCCTCTGAGAATAATAATAAAGAGAAAGTAATTATTCTTTTTCTGATTATATATATGGATTATTTTTGCTACTTATTACTTTTGTTCCTTTTATTTTCTTTTGTCTCTAGTTTTTAGGATAAAAGATTATTCAACTTATTGTGAGTTTTTAAATATAGTGTGGAATTAAATGTGCATGGATAAAGCTAAAAGAAAATTGGCTTAATTGTAACCAGTCTAGTGAGAGTATAATGATTTTTGAAGCAAAGCATAAATAACATTTTTTTCTGAAGGAGTACTATTTTTCTGCATTTTGAAAGACAGAATAGGAATTATAGAGTTTCTACTGTTCTAAACTCTTTTATCTTCTTTCCCCACCCTACCTTGAATATTTACGCCTTTTTTTTTTTTTTTTTGCGGTACTGGGGATTTGAACCCAGCGGCATTCTACCTCTGAGCTATACTCCCAGCCCTACTTTTTACTCTTTATTTTGAAACAGGGTCTCACTCAGTTGCAGAGTGCCTCACTAGGTAGCTGAGGCTGGCCGCGAACCGGGATCCTCTGGTCTCAGCCTCCCAAATGCTGGGATAACAAGTGTGTGCCACCACGCCCGGCTTTTATGCCATCTTTTGAGATCTGTGTTCACTCTAGTAGGTGAAGCTTTCTGGGATATCACAGTGCCATTCAGCTTGATTTTTCTTGTTGTGGCTTCTCTCTTAGCCCCTATGTTTCCATGTTCATTGCTCCTCAAAGTTATTTACAATTGGAAACCACTTTGCCCTTCCATAGTTTCAACTCCCCTTTGCTGTCATCCTCACGCTTGTTCTCTTTGCTTTCGTTGCTTTAAAAATTATATTCACCAAGAACCCAAGATGGTGTCTGAGTGAAACACCTCTCTTCAGGTGCTGGGAGCTCAAATAAAATCTGCCATAAAAGCAGCCTCTTGACTGAAAAAAAAAGCAACAAAAAGAAAACAGGCAAGGAAAATTGAACTACAACTAAAGAGACCCCAGAAAGCTGACCAGGGAGAGCAAAGGAGCCCATCCTTATGGCAGCAGTGCCATGCCTTGAAGCAGCGGCAGCCATTGACCCAGCTGCATACCCAGTGACCAGATGTGGAGTAGGCAACTCCAGAAATCCACATCATAATCAGGAGGTGAATCCCCACACCTTCCACAGTGACCGCAATGCTTGGGACAACCAGCATAAGCACCCGCGGGGCCACCCCAGCTCACCTCTGCCACAGCTCCTTAATAGCTGCATCTTGAGCAAGGCTCAGTCTGCTGGAGTCCTGAAAGGCAGATGATTCCAAAAGAAGGAATGCGTGACATATCCCACTTTGCATTATGTATATTCTGGAAATTTGGGGTGCTTTGGGTTTTGCTTTCATATTAATTGTAAAGGAAAATTTCTTAGAAACACAAGATGGCCAGACGGATTATGATTCCTCAATATTAGCTGAAAAAGCAGTGCCTCAAGACAACCCATAAGAAATTCATCAACCCCATGCAAACATTAGTTAGGAAACAGGCTTTGCAAGTCTAGTTACTAAACAGCCTTATGTTTCCTCTCAGCACACAGGTATAGAAACAAAATAAATAAGCCAAAGAGATTTAGGTCTACTATTTTATCTATGAGTAAAGAAGGCTTTAAGACAGATAGTCTTTGTCTGCTTCCACCTTGTCTCCCTATAATTTCACATTAACTCTCTAGCTGCCTGAGACAAAGATAAGAAAACTGCTTAAAGGAGCTAAACAAATAGTAAAGATTTAAACTAATGAATAGAAGCTATTTGTTTACCTTTAACACTGCTTTGTACTGAAGGAATCTTTATATACATACTGTATTTTGTAACCATTACTGTTTCCTTAACCCCATTAAATGTCATGGGAAATGGCTTTTCTAGTTAAAGATGTACCTACTCAACCTTTAGAAAAATAAGACTGTAAAAATTCCCGTTTTATATGCCTCATTGAAAGAAATCCAGAAAACCATTCCACTCACAATAGCACCCCCAAAATAAAATACTTAGGGATAAACCTAACAAAAAGGTAAAAGACCTCTATAAGGAAAAATATGAAAAGTTGAAAAAAGAAATTGATGAAGACCTTAGAAGATCGAAAGATCTTCCATGCTCGTGGATAGGCAGAATAAATATCACCCAAATATCCATCCTCCCAAAAGTGATCTACAGATTCAATGCAATACCCACTAAATTACCAAGGTCATTCATCACAGACATAGAAAAACCAGTTCTTAAATTCATTTGGAACAACAACAAAAAAAGCCCAGGATAGCCAAAGTAGTTCTTAGCAACAAGAACCATGCAGGAGGTATCATAATACCTGACTTCAAACTCTACTACAAAGCCACACTAATAAAAACAGCATGCTATTGGCACAAAAACAGATACATAGACCAATGGAGCAGAGAAGAAGATTCAGAAACAGACCCATGTGCTTATAGTCAACTGATTTTTGACAAAGGAGCCAAAAATATACAATGGAAAAAAGATAGCCTCTTTAACAAATGGTGTTGGCAAAACTGGTTAACCATATGTAAGAAAATGGAAATAAACCCCACTTTCTCACCCTGCACAAGAGTCAACTCATGGTGGATCAAATACCTAGAAGTCAGGCCAGAGACCTTGCAGCTACTTGCAGAGGGCATAGGGCCAACACTCCAACACATAGGCACAGGTAAAGCTTTCTCAACAAGACCTCAAAAGCACAAGCGACTCAAAGGAAGATCAATACATGGAATTCATTAAACTGAAAAGCTTCTGTGCAGCAAAGAAACTATCAAGAACCTCAACAGAGAGCCCACAGAGTAGGAGAAATTTTTGCCAGCTACTCTTCTGATAGAGGACTAATATCTAGGATATACAGAGAACTCAAGAAACTCATAGCTAAGAAAACAAATAACCCAATCAAAAATGGGCAATGGATCTAATAGACACTTCACAAAAGAAGAAATTGAAATGGCCAATAAGTGTATGAGGAAATGTTCCACATCATTAGCAATCAGAGAGATGCAAATCAAAACTACCTTGAGATTTCACCTAACCCCAATCAGATTGGCAATCATCAAGAACACAAACAACAACAAATGCTGGTGAGGGTCTGGAGAAGTGGGAACCCTACTACATTGTTGGTGGGATTGCAAATTATTGCAACCACTTTGGAAAACAGTATGGAGGATCCTCAGACAAATGGGGATGGACCTACCATATGATCCAACTTCTACCATATGATCCACTGCTGTGTATCTACCCAAAAGAATGGAAACCAAGCTACCAGACTGATGCATGTGTATCTATATTTATAGCTGCACAATTCACCATTGCCAAACTATGGAAGCAGCCAAGATGTCCATGGACAGATGAATAGATTGCAAAACTATGGGGTATGTACACAATGGAATTTTACTCAGCCATAAAGAAGAACAAAATCATGTTATTTGGGGGGGAAATGGATGCAACTGGAAAACATTATGTCAAGTGAGATTAGTCAGTCACGAAGAGTAAAAATGCATATGTTCTCCCTAATATGTGGATACTAGGGAAAAGATGGGACATAAGAGGGACTCCAGATGAAAAAAGGGAAGCCTTAGATAAGCAAAGAATCTGACTTAACTGAAGGTGATGGATGGGGGGAGAAGGGGGGGAGACACCCTAATGTACATGATGGACTTTCACAAATATATCAAAGTCAATCACTAAACTGAACTTGAGAAGGAGGGAGGGCAAGGGGGTGGGGTGGGAATTGGGGAAGGGATTAAATGAGAAATGTGTGCATGTATGCCTTTGCCAGCTTGTATCTAAGAAAGATGTATGATCACAATGCACCAATTAATTAAAATATATATATATATTCATTTGCTGATGATAATACTTTCTTTCATGAAGATACATTAAATCTGTCTCTCAACCGATTTATCTGGAGAATTAAAGTTAGTTCCAAAACCAAGGATATTAATCTTCTATTGATGTGTGGAGTATATGTATTTTATTTGTCAAAATTAAACACAAATTAAAGTGAATGCATAATCTCTCCTGCCTTCACACTCAGGATGCTGTATTAACAAACTACTTAAATGATTCACCATAATATTATGAAATTCACAAACAGGCCAAACACTTACTTGTATGTTGTGCCACAGTAACTAGAATGCGTGTGTGTATGTGTGGCTGGAGTGGTATTCTTCTGTCTAACATTTTAAAAGCTTGAAGCACCTTTCCTTCAATATACTGAAATATTACAAATACTGTCCTTCAAAGCAAAGATCTTTGTTTACCATAAGAAGTGATTATCAGTTTTGGTATGTATTTGCAAACCTCTATTTACAAAATAATATAAAAGCTAAACAACAGGATTTTATATTTTTGCATCAATTTTTGCAAAATAGCATATCCGTTTATTTCTTTCTCAATTAATTTCTTTGAAGGCTATTTTAAACTTCCTTATATTTCTTGTTTCATATTATTTTATAGTAATCAACAATTCCCATATCTGCTGGTTACCAATATGCACATAGTTATCAATTTAATATTTTCAGTACCGTTCCATTCTCTGAGCAGTGTGCTTTCATTCTTTGCTACATACTTGGATCCTAATAGTTTTCATCCCTTCAACTCACATTAGGAAATGACATTTTGTTACAAGTTTTATATGATTATAAAGAATGCAATATAAAATTTATCTGTATTACATAGGAATAGTTTGATTTACTTCCCATAAAGGAAATACAGTTTTTTGTTTTATTTTTAGATGATGGAGTAGGTATGCTTAAACCATCTATCTAAAAAAAAGTATAATGAAAATCCCTCCGTATTATTTCTAAAACATTAGAAGACTCTGGAATATAGAGAGAAGACAGAAGGACTGGCTATCTTGGGATGAAAGAAGCAATATGACGGTGAGTTTCCTAGGTTTTCTTTTTGGGTCTCACATGTCTCAGGAACCAAGATCCTCATCCTCATTGGGCAGTAACAAAAGTGTGCTAGTGCTTTTTTTCTCAACTGGCCATGACAAGTCATTCCTGCCCCATGCTGTGAAGCATGGGGAAAGTGGACGTCTACACCACATGACAGTGAGAAGGTGGTCCCACCCTCCATTCTGGAGGAGTGGTTCAGTTAGAAAAAAAAAAAAAAATTAACTAAGATCCAGAGTCTTACCATACGACATATTGAGTACGCAAATTTCAATGAAAAATTGCTTTTTACACCAAGAACCAAGGTCTTAAACCACATGAAAGATCATGGGTGCCAACATTGGGGAGGCAGACGTAATTATGTGACACTTAATCTTCATAAAAATGCTTCAGTAAGTGATTACAAGCGCATTTGAAGTAAACTCCAAAGTATAAAATCTCAGAAGAGAAATAGGAAGCATCATCAATAAAATAAAAGATAGGAAGGAAAACCAAATGGAAATTTTAGAATTTAAGAAAATGACTAAAATAAGAAACTCAAAGGAGAGGGCCAGGGGAGCAGAAGAGACAGGCAATAATTGATGAATTGGAAGATAGGACAGTAGAATCTATGGCTCCACATATCAAAGATGAAGCCGACTTAAGAAGGAAGTCTCAGAAGCAGTCCTCTCTCTGACCATAGAGAAGATCTAAGATTAGTATCACTGTGGTCACAAAGGAAGAGGAGGAAAAAAGTAGAAAGAAAAGAACCCATGGCTACATCACTCAATCCAGATGAAGAAAAACAGCGCTTGACACTTAATTCAACACCCATTCATACTGAAATCTCAGAAAAATAGGAAGAGAGGTTAACTGAAGAATTTTGATCACGAAAACATAAAAAAAAATCCTCTAGGTATCATTATATTTCACGAATGGAAAACTAAATATCTTTTCCTAGATAGCAAGAACAAGGCAAGAATAGTGTTGTCATCATTCTTATTTAACATAAGGCCAAATATTTTGGCCAGAAAAGAGAAATAAAAGGAACAAAGACAACGAAACTATGTCTGTTTTAGATGATACTACTGTCCTGGTAGGAAATACCAAGGAATCTATAAAAAGGATATATTTCAACTTAATTAAGGATATTTTTAAAATTAAGATGACTAGTTTAAACTTGTTAATCTATGTGAAGCAACATCACTTTAATTCTCATTAAACTTCCTTATTTGTTTATTGGTCCTATTTATTTATATTTGCTCCTTTTTTTATCATGATAGAGATGGGATATCAAAGGCCACAAGAAATTCATGCACTTTTATTTTTTCTAGGAATTCCTAGTTTTATTCACTAGTGGGATTTCATATTCAGGGTTCTTTGCACGGATATTATTATTTTACTAAAAAGATATGAAAAAAGATAAACGGCAGAAGCATGAAGACCTGTTTAAATAGATGAATAAACACATCATGACTTATTTTTGCATGCTTTTCATATTGATCGAAAACAACACAAGAATAAACATTCCGAAGCTTCAGTCCTATATTCTAGTGACTAATAATGGACAGCTTTTAAGAATTACTTTTTACCTTTTCTAGTCTCTACTTTCACTAAATGTATTTATCAATGCCCTAATAAGGTCTGGACTATAACATGTATAAAAATCATAATTTGAAATAATGTTCTTATCCTTTGGGAAAAGATCACAGAATGAGCACAAAATGAACATTAATTTTATTTGGGGGATCAATGTTGAAACCAGGGTGAATTGATTGTTCTTGTATTCTCAATCCCCAATTTTTTTTCTACATATTTTGTGTTGGACTAAATGTTCCAGGTAATTACCTCCCTGCTCTACAGGGTACTTACTCTGCACTTGGCCCTATGTTTGTTGGCTTTACCTCCTTACTTTTCATGCTTGCAAAGAAGTCATTGTGCCCACTGAAGCATCCGTGGCCCCCAGGTTGTGTAGCCCAGGGAGAGGACACCGCTCCATAGCAGCAGACCAGGGTGCCCGTCCACACTTAGTAGCACTCGGCAACTCCAGCCAGCAAAGCAATAGCTTGCAGTCGTGCACATAAAACTAATTAAAAATGTACCAAGTTAATTTCTGAAAACGGTTACTGATCAACACTGATTAAATTGTATTTTTTTCTTCCGAGTGGCTTCAGGAAAAGGAATTTGTTGAAGTTGAACTAAGTGAGAAACACAATTGCTCTTATTTAGTGTGGTCAAGCTCTAATTTGCAACTAGGATTTCAAGGAAACAAAACACTCATTTGTGGGTACGTAATACATGTTATTTAGCCACTCCAAAGTGTGGTTTTAAATAGTTGAATCAGCAGAATTTTTTAAAGAAAAGACAATAATCACAGCTATACTTACAATAAAAACAAAAAATTTTAACCTAAGTACTGTCTGCTTAGATTGTAGTGTGGAACAACAAAAGTGTGTGATTGTGTGAAAAACATATACAACTAAAAATTTCTCTCTCTCATACACATGTATTTTTTCTTTATATTATTGAAACTCCAAACGTCCTTAGGTTATGCAATTGTAGATCTAACGAAATTCATTCCTGTGAATAACTATACTTTCTCATTCAAGAATATTAAATGTATGCTTTCTTTCCCCACAATTTTTTTTTCAAAGCTAGAGATATTTATATTGGACTTTTCTATTATGACCCATTTCTTTTAGGATTGGTAGTCATTCCTAATCATTTTTCTATACATTTGGCTTCAGATCACTTGTCATTTAGGGAAATATTAACTGACCACATTTTACTTGCATAGTAAACCATGACAGATCATAGAACACAAAATGCTCTTCTATTTTGATGATAGTTACGTATTTTTTCAAAGACATTAATAAGTTAAAGATCAATTTATTAAAATACTTGACATAAATTAGCAGTCCTTGATGAAAATATATTGGTTGAAACCATGAAACTGCTTTCTAACATGAGGATTAAAAATCTTTAAAATAGAACTTCACTCCATATACATTCAACTCTTGGATAAATGTGAATGGCCTTTTAGGTTATTTTATAACGAAAGCGTCTCAAGTTTTAATTCAGAATATTTTGAGGGTTTCTGTATTATTGTGACTTATAAGTTTGTTAATATAAATATGGGTGGCAATGAATAGGCTACTTTGAAATTAACCTAAGAAGATGATATGTCTCATGTGTCTTCATTAGACATTTCCAGACATTTTTTGTAACTAGCTAGAACCCAGTGTTTTACTTCAACAACGAGGAAGTTTGTGTATATTCTGGCAAAGGTTAGGAATGACTCTATTTCTTCTCTTTTTTTCTATAATAAACCATTCTAAGCTGGGCATGGTGGCACACGCTTGTAATCCCAGCATTTGGGAGGCTGAGACCAAAGGATCCAGGTTCACAGCCAGCCTCAGCTACCTAGTGAGATCCTCCGCACCTTAGTGAGGCCCTGTTTCAAAATAAAGAATAAAAAATAAGGCTGGGGGGGATAACTTGGAGGTAGAATGCCCCTGAGTTCAATCCCCAGTACTGCAAAAAAATAAAAATAAATAAATAAATAAACCATTCTACTTTTTATCTAAAATAAATAAAATGAAAATATAATACCATTAAATTTATATCCAACCATGCAACTTGTTTTTATTGGTTCAGGTTATGGATGCATATAACATCTGAAGACATGTAAACATTAAGCATTTTCTTGGGTTCATTAAGAGTCAGAAAACAGTTTACATCAGCTAAGAAAATTAAATTATGACTTCCCATTAAAAGGTGATATTTCCTTTGTTCCAGGGAGGCTATAAAACTCTATAGTATAGTGACAATCAATCTAAACTTCAGAATAGAATTTTGCTGCTTCAGTCTTTTCTGGCTGTCATTAGTTGAAATAACTCCCCAAGGCTTATTTACACTTTAAAGATTTTTGCAATGCTTAAAAAGAACATTTTCAAATAAAATTATTTACCCTGCAACTAAAGTAATCAGTGTATCTAAATTTGTTTTGACTACATCCGTTATTTAAAGCACTATTACCCAGGATGCCGGCTACAGCTGAGTTCTCCATTTGGCCAGCTGGCTCTGTCCTGGACTTCCAGCCTCCTCTGGCATCTCTCTTATTGTGGTTACGTTGTCAGCAGGAGGATTCTGAAAACTCTTTAAAATATCATGTCAGAGTCTTTTCTGATACTGTGATTAGAACAATTGTACCATAAGTTTAAATGAACAGGGGTAGTGTCAATGGTCCAACACAATATTATGGCTTTGTTACTGTATCTTTATTGACATTTTGAAATAAGGTTTGTCCTATTTTTCACATTTTCACTGATTCTTTTTCCACACGCATGTAGAAGGCATGCTATCAAGAGAAATGAGCAGAGCATCTTCAAATGGGAGTTTGATAACTTGTTTCTTCATGGGCATTTATCATGATTTTAGATACCTTATTATAATTGAGATGAGAACTTAGAAAAAGTATGAAAGTGTAAACTCATTCAATTTCATGATTCGATTAACAGACTCTGTCATGTTAACCAGAAGAGCCAAGAGCTTTGGAACCTGTGTTAGGACAATTTATTAAAATGCATCCTATAACATAGCATTTAGCATTTGATTAGTGGTTTTTACTTTCCTGAAAAGTATTTTGCAACGATGGGCACATGGAGAAAAAAATAGGCCAAGATTGCTATTATGAGGAAAATTTGGGTCACATTGTGGTTTTCCAGAGCTTATCATTGACTTAGATTCTGATATTTGACCATTTTAAATATGTAATTATGAAGTTGTCTCATCTATATGCCTCTTTAAATGTTGTATTCCTATTCTTCTGTAAGCCATGCAGCATCTTTGGTGCTCAAAATGGTAGGGATTAATTGATATGTCATGATATTCGTCCATTGTCTTCCATAAAAAAAAAGGAATTTCAGAAACAGCCTATATGATTATGTCACGTTCTCTAATACTTATATCAAGAAATATCTTAGGTCATTTATAGAATCTTTTAAATGACCTTTCAACCCATTCCTGCTTTTCTCTATTTAAAGAACAAAACTATGATGTTGAGAAAAACATTAAAACAATATTATCCAATTTCTAATCTTTTTCTTAGTATTCTTCTCTGCTTATTAAATAATTTTAGCACTATACTTCATCTAGTCTTAAGAGTGCACATCAGTTAATCACAACATATCACACTGTTTAATTAAATTTATCTACAAGACATGAGTCTGATCCCAGTGGTGAACAGAGATCAAAATGCTGACACTTCCTGACTGCACTAGTTTTCAGAATACGAGGGTGCCTGCTCTTCAATTGTGAAATGAGGCTCATTGTATTTTATAGTTTTGCTAAATTGCCATAGGTGAGAACTAAATTAGACTAATATGCCATTTTTAGTTCAGATAACTGAATATCAGATAACCCTTATAATAGGATGGCATGCTAAGTAATTTGCAAATTAACTTAAAGTCATTTAAAAAAAAATCAATGTGAAATACCTTAAACAGAATATATAATCTTGGTCTGCCAGTAGGGGGTTAAGTAAGATGTTTCTGTAAGTGGTAATAAATGGCGCTGTAGGGTCCTTAGCACTCCTGCGGTTGATGGGCTGAAATGACTGTTACCCTAGTGGCTGGCCCTTCAGTGTTACAACTTGCAAAGGTATTCATGCTATCTCTGCTGTAATTCTTATTGTATTAGTATGTCTTGTTACAGTGAGGAGACAAGTCAGTATGAATCATAAAATAGAAGACACCCAATTGCTATATTTGCCTATAGCCAGAGTTTTTTCTCAGTTGTAGACAAATGCATTTGTTTTCTTACTGACATGGTAATATCCATTTAACTGACTTGAAAGAAGAAAGGGATCTCTGTCTTTAAAAATGTTGATATTTTAGTCATTTATTAAATTATTTCCTTTGTGTAACTTTAAATATATATAGTCTTTCAAATTTCCTCAAAATAATGACTTTGCTTCAGTGTGGATTTAATGTCAATTTGCTTTCATTTGAAAGCATTAGTTATTCAGCTCATAATGCATTAATTAATTCTTACAAAAATGGTAATTTGATATTGAACTATGACCTAGAAGTCCTAAATGATGTATCTTCTACTTGATTCTAGAATTTATCTTTATTTTCACACAATTACTCCCAAATAGAGGATCTGGAAAGACCAAAATTTAGGTATTTGAGAAATAGGAAATGTAACTACTTCCTAAAAATGGAGGCTCTCCTGCCCTGTAAAATATTTTACACTACTATCCCAGCATTGAACGGATTCAGAAAGAAACTCAGACAATTAAACATTGACATGTACTGCTAATTTTCATTTAGTAACATTGAAAATCAAAAGGAAATGAAAACAGGATTCAAAAGATAGTCTCATCATTCCTGTTCTATCTACTAGTCCAAAAGAGGAAGAGGGTGGGAAATAAAGAAACAATCCCACGTGTAGTCAGTGTGCTTTAAAAGTGTTGTATAGTTGACACACACGGCAATTAGGTAAATGTGATTTAGTGTAATGTTTCTTCTGTCACCTGTAAAGAATAACTACAAAGGCAGAAGCTCAGTAATTGCTTTACGTACAAAATCTTCTCTCGCTCCAGTAGGTTAAAATGAAACACATAAATTCATAAATTCATTCCTCATGATACCACATCTCACTTAAATACTTTCAGATAATCTGGGTGTATTACTGCATTATGTGTTGAAAGAGAGTTCACATAGGAGGTCTTTTTGTAGTTATGATTCTACTGGGCCAAAGAACTACCTAGGTCACACTTAAACTTTAATTTCATGTTTAGGTTACTGCAAAGAAGTCTTTTAAATATATAAATTTAATTTATAATGCATACACATAAATATTAAAGTTACATTGAATACAGATAATATTTACAAGATATATATTATATATTTGCAAGTTTATAAAAATCTAATGAAACCAAAATTTAAATAAAATGACTTGAAAGGCAATAGTTTTGTTTCTCTTGCCTTTAGAAAGGCCTCTAAATAAATTTCTTTCTAATTTTTTTCAATAAAATGAAACTTCTCGAACAAAACATATTTCACAATGATTTCTGAAAGCTTTTTCTAATGTTGCGCCATCATTGTTGCCAGGAATTTTTAGAATTAATGTAGCAATGTTGAGGCACAGTAAAGTTTACAGATGCACTCTCCTTCCCAACTCCCTTTAAAATACAGGATATATTGTCAGTGTTCTAATACTCCATAAACATGACCATGTCATAATCACCTGAAAGTGAAAATTGAAGGCAAACTGTTAGTGTTAATTTTAGATTCTTCATTAGCCCACCTGGGAAACCATGACTCTGTACACTTCTTCCCAACCTTAGGTAGGGGAGCTTCCCTGGACCATTCATCAGAAAGTTCTTTCTCTCTCAGCCAGGGCCACATTTGGCATATCTCCAGTTTCCTAAAGCAAAACTGACACTATTTGTTCTTTCATTTGCAGAGCCCTGAGAGCACCAACTCTTTAATTTGATAAAGTCAACTGTGACAGTGTGTTAATGAGGGCTGAACCATTCGTATATTTTAATAGTAATTTTCTGGAGATAATTATCTCATCCTAATTCAACGAACTGCTGTTAGCTATGGGAATTTTATTCCAGATGTAAACAGATCAGAACCCCATGGTAATTGGCAACACTCAAATCTCTAGTAATTTCTTTCTTCTGTTTTTTCTTCTGTGTTATTTGAACCCTGTGGTCTTTGTTCGAGGTTGGAGATGAGCAGGTTGGGGATTGAGAGGGGATTTAATATATTCCAAGGCTCTCTCAACTCTCCAGGGAAGAAAATACCTATACTGAATTAGAGACTTCAGTAGTGACCAGTTCCTCGCCTCCTGAATGACCACTGAAATCTGAAAGAGAGACTCGAGTTTAAAGCATAGTCCAAACTTTCAATCACTGGCCAGTCCCCTCTGTGGCTCTGGAGGATATAGGGCCATGCTTTCAGCAGAGTTAACTTACAGATAGCAATGACAGTAGCAGAAAAGAAGACATGTTCACAAAGACTATGCTTTTATTTTTAAGAGGTTGTCATGGAATTGCAAGTGAGTCAGTGGTTTTTTTTTTTTTTTTTTTTTAATTCTAAGGGTGAAAATAACAAAGGAGTATAAAATTTAGTGAAAATAGTAACTGGGGAATTTAGATGCTACATTAATGTCACTGACACAATTATATTATAGTGGACAGATATAAAAACAGAGTATGGCAACTTTATGGCATTGCTTTCTCTCGACAAAGTTCAATAATAATCTATATAATAGCACTGCCAGTTATCTAGCATGTTTGGATTCAAGGGGAAAATTGTTGGCAGAAGAGGTGGATTAAATTCAAAAGGAAGAGTAAGTAGGACAGAAGAGCAAAATGAAAAGCCCTTACAATTGGACACTATTTCAGGAAACTGACCTCTGAGAAATGAATGAGAAATAGGTCCTACACTGCTGACTAGAAAACAAGTGTAGCAGCTGGGCCTGGGGCTGCATGCCTGGAATTCCACACTGGCAAGGCTGATCCATTAAAACCACAGGTTTGAGGGCAGCCTCAGCAACTTAGTGAGCCTCCCAGCAACCTAGTGAAATCCTGTTGTAAACAAAAAATAAAAAGGACTGTGAATATAGTCAGAGGTAGAATATCCCTGGGTTCAACTCCCAGTACCACAAAAAGAAAAAAGAAAAAAAAAAAAAAAAAAGGAAAGAAAAAGAAAGCAACTATAGTCCTTATCCAAGGGGGGAAGTAGTCTGGTCCATAAGGAGCTTGCCCTGGAATTCTATGCACTTCTTTCCATGGTGTCAAATACAGGCATTATTTGGAACCTTCCAGTTCTTGTGTTTTTATAGCCCTGAGACTAACAGTAAAATAAAAATTAATTAATTAATTTAAAAAATTGAATTGGTGTTCTGTTTTTCCTAGTAACAGAGCTAAAGAGTGCTAAGTTATCTGCTTCTAAATCAGTCTCCAGGGCCAAGAGATACTGCTTCCCTCATTTTACAGATGAGAAAATTAGGAATGAAAAGATAACAAAGTATGTATATTTCACAAACAACTAAGAGAGCTGTTTTGCATGTAGAAGGTAAATTTTCCTTCAGGACTGATAATCAAAAATATGTCACTGATTGTTTAAAAACCATTCACTTTTGTGCAATTGATCAATTATAGTGTTGATGTTCCACAGAATGATTGTGGCTGAAGATGTTAACAGAGTGTAAAGTTTATACATGCTGTTGCTTTATCTTGTGATTTTTTTAAAACGTTATTTTGCTCTTGTTAATAAACAACAAACTAAATCTTGTCCTTGAAGAAAAATGAGTAAAGTTATAAATACCAACTTTAAACTGAGTATTAACAAACTAAATATTTTAGACAAATATTTGATATAAAGGATATATCTTTTACTGATGATGGCCTATATGAGGAATTACTTCATTGTTTTGTTTTATTTTTCTGTCAAAACAAAATGAGAGATGATAAAACAATGTGTGAGAAACATAAAGGTATACAAATAAGAAGATGCAGAAAAAATGCAGAAGATACACTAAATATAACTTTCATAATTTGTGAAATGTATGCTAAGGCATAAAACTCCAGGACATCAATATATGCCTAGAATGTTATGTTCTTGTATTCTGAGCTTTTAAAAATCAATTGTATTTCACATGTAACCTTTGACATCTGTGATTAGAGGAAGTACACAGAGTAGGTCTAAAATCAGTAGTAGTGAAGTTAATTTCAATATTTATAAAATATAGTAAAATCTCAGTGTGTATCTCAGAGTTATATGTACAAACATGTGTATGTTATATGTACAAACAATATATATGGGTCAGACTCTCTATCAATTAGTCTTAATCCTAACAATATCATTTGTCATTTATGTACATTCAATTTTATGTTTGATTTTTTTTTGTTGTTCTAATAGAAATCAGGGTTAGATATACTATTTCAGATTTTTACTAACAGTAATAGTGGACTTTAATTATACATGTTAATGATCTCATTTATAATTTTGTTTGTTCTATTTAAAATTTTCTTTAAACAATGGTCATTTTTTAAAAAAAGAGATTGCTAGCCAAAGTCTATATTCTAATCAATTCAAAATTTGTAAAAGATATTGTTCTGAGGCAGGGACCAGGCTATGTCCTTGAAGATGAATCTTGGCTAAAAGCCTAAGAACAAGATTGAAGAATAAAGCTTTATTTGTTCTCTGAGGTGAACAATCAGGGCCTCTCCAGCAGCTAAGACCACAAGAAAAAGCAACTAAGTCCAGCAAGATGGCACCACCCAGTCCAAGCCAGGTGGGGCCTGAGATGGCCCACCCATTCCTGGCCACGTGGAGGCTAATATAGGAAATCCAGCTCAGGAAGCAGCAATGGACCCACCCCAAGCTCCCGTATTGGTACCCCTGCCTGTTATTGGTCCAATCAAACCTGTCTCTCTGAGGCTGCATATTCTATATGATGATGCCATTCTGGGCTCAGACCCAGAGCTTTGTTCACTGGGCCTCAGTGGTGAATAAAGAAATCTGTTCGGCTACTCTGGCCTCTCTTTCTTGTTCTCCATGGACTAAGCCTCCTGCAACAATTCAACTGAAAGCTCAGACATTTTATTTGTACATGATGCTTTTAAATGTTCACTTTAGTTTTGTGGACATGACAAAAGGAGAATTTAATCATTTTCTTTGAGGAAAAATAGGTAAACCATAATCTACTTACGCATATTAATGAAAATAAGTTTGTTTTCACTCACTCATGTTCACGTGACTTGATTTAATCTAATGTGTTATAGAAACTGTTCGCTGGTCACTTGCAGCTCCAGGACAAGGAAGGAGATGGTCTTGCTTTCACAAGACAGGTTTATCTTTTCTTCATCGAGAAAATGTTCTACTAGGAAGAAAAAAATATATTATATATATATATATATATATACATATATATATATATATATATACATATATATATATATATATATATATAGCCTATACCCAATATAATTTGTACTTACAGATATTAAATGCAATGAGAAATTACTAATAAGAATCTAAGTTTAAGGAAATGATATTTAAACTGAAACCTATATGCCATACACATGGTGTTAAGCAGTAAATTGTGTTCCCTAAAATTCATATGCTGAAGCTATTAACCCCCATTAGACAGGAAATTTGGAAAAATAAGTCTTTAAGAGGAAATGAAGTTCTTAAGTGTGGGGCTCTAATCTAGTACAACTGGTGTCCTTATAAAAATAAGAGACACCAGAAATAGTCCTCTCCCTGTGCACGCAGGAAAGAAGCCCAGGGAGGACACAGTGAGAAAGTGGCCATCTATTAAGACAGGAAGAGCAGCCTTACCATATACAAACAATGAAAACACGTTAAATCTGGACTTTTATCTGCCCAAACCGTGACAGAATATATATGTGATAGAAGTCACTCAGCTGGTGGTATTTTTGTTACAGCAGTCCAAGTAGACTAAAGCAAGTCGGGGAGTTGGAGATATTTATGTGTTGTTTTAGAGAGAAATTTCAAGTTTGGATAGGATATGTGAACTTTCACAGCTGACGAAATCATTGTCATTAGAACTGAAAGAATTCAAACATAATGGAGAGGTTGAGAAATGAATGTGGAGAAATAGGAACAAAAATCAACAGAGGGTATATAAGTTATTCACCATGATTTATAAGGTTTTACTTTTACAGTTTTTTTAACTTTATATACTTTTAATGCATAGTACAACTTATTTTGTATGAATCAGATTATGTTTTATTATGCATGCAAGTTAATATATATTATTGACCATAGTTAATATGATTGAAATTAATGAATTTTTAAAGCACATATAGTTTTTAGGTTGATAAGTCCTTTTATGCTCCCCTGAAATCTATAAAGACAATTATTCCTGTTATTTAAGGTAAATTAACTATAAATTTTGAAAACATTAGATTAACTTCT
Organism: Graphiurus murinus; assembly: GCA_004027655.1. NCBI lineage: Eukaryota > Metazoa > Chordata > Mammalia > Rodentia > Gliridae > Graphiurus > Graphiurus murinus. The sequence continues at coordinate 152,573 of PVLC010000304.1, forward strand.
TCAAGCACAATAGGAATTATGTGACTTCTACTATTTTTCCTAAGAATAATAATATCCTTATAGCACTCTTTACCCAGTTTAAAAAGGATTAAAATGAGTATATTATTCAATACATTAAAAACAAAACCAAATACAGTCTCTAATCCAAATATCCTTCTGGATTTCTTAACTTTCAAGTTTTTTTAAGTGCAATTAATAATTTTAGTTTTGAAAATCTTAAGGAAATATTCAGGCATGAATTAGAATTGTGAATAAAGTTTAAAATATTACAAAAACAAAGTATTTTTGTTTAATGAATCGTGGAATAACTTCAGTAAATATATCTTCAGAATTACTTAATCTAGAAAAGAATCAAAATGAAACTACTTTTATTATAGTTTTTGAGAATACGAGCTACTGTAAAAGCAAGGGATACCATGAGGATTCTGGGAAGATGGTAGAGTAGGAAGCTGTAGGAATTTTTCCCCACTTATATAACAATTGTATGGATACATTCTGATGTAAATATTTTAGAACTTTAACAACTACGGAAGGTTTACATGTTTCAAGGAAAGACTTAGAGGGTAAATTGAAGTTAGTTTTGGTCAATTTCAGATCTGAGCATAAAGCAGAGTTTGGAGATAAGTGAAAAGAGCAAAAAGGAACTTCTAATACCAGCAAATGAACCAATGTGCACGTTGTGGAAGTCCAAGAAAGAAAAGAAAAGAAAAGAAAGAGGGAGGGGAAGAGATATTATCTGAATAGATAATGACAAAGACTTCCAAAGTTTTACTCAGGAAAGCCTCAATAAGATTATCAGCATATTTCTCATCAGAAACTCTGGCAACTGGAAAACAATGGGCTGATATATTGAAAGCAGAAACCAACCAACACCACCATCAACCAAGAATCCCACATTCAGCAAAATTTCCCTTCTACAAGGAAGAAAATTTAAAACATTATCTGATAAAGAAAAGCTGAGAAAGTAATTCTACTAGATTTGCCGTGCAAGAAGTTCTAATGGAGTCAGAAATAATTCAGAGCAAAATGAAAAACACAAGGCTGCAACTTAAAGCCATATGAAGAAACAAAGACATTAGTAAATGTAAACACATGAGCCATAACTTAAAGTCATTTGAAGAAACAGGGACCTCAGTAAATGTGAATACACAGACAATTATGAAATCTAGTATTATGGTATGCCTCCATATCTAAACATGGGTATTATTGTAACTTTGGTTGGTAACTCCACAATTAATTTATTCTATAATAGGCCAGTGAATTAAAAATAATTATTAATTCAACTTTTTGCACACAGAGTACAAAATTTAAATTTTGTGACATCAATAGATGAAAGGGTTGGGAATGGGGCTGGAAATAAGCAGTTTTGTTACTGAAGTCAAAATGGTATAAAATCAAATCATAGAAAATTTAGGATGTTGAATGCAATATCCATGGTAACCATAAAGAAAATAGGTTTAGCCGGGTGTGGTGGTGCACATTTGTAATCCCAGCATTTGGGAGGCTGAGACGGAGGATCTAGGTTTGCGGCCAGCCTCAGCTACCTAGTGTGGTACTCCACAACTTAGTGAGACCCTGTTTCAAAATAAAGAATAAAAAATAGGGCTGTGGTTATAACTCGGAGGTAGAATGCCCCTGAGTTCAATCCCCAGTACCACAAAAAGTAAAGAAAGAAAGAAAATAGGTTTAGAATACATGCATGCAAAAATGAGAAGGTAATTAAAATATATAACTATGAAAATCAATAATATATAAACAAAATAGTAAATCAGAACATAAGGAACCAAAAAAGCTACAAGGCTTAGGAAAAACAAATAGTAAAATGACAGAGGTAAATCCTTTTGTGTCAGTGGTTACTTTAATGTAAATAAACTACTCAATCAAAAGGCAAAGATTACAAAATAAATTTTAAAAGCATGACCCAACTGTATGCTATCTACAAGACTCACTTTAGATTCAAAACCACAAATAGGTTGAAAGTAAAAGGCAACCCATGCAGCTGGGCACAGTGGTGCATGCCTATAATCCAGTTCTTAGGAGGCTGAGAAAGAAGGAACACAAGTTCAAGGCCAGGAACAGCAATTTAGCAAGAATTTATTTAAAAAAAAAAAGAATTCAGAAAGTATCGGGGGTATAGTATAGTGTTAAAACACAACAGCAGAGACCAAAGATGGCTGTGGGTATCAACGTACACTAGGGGCAAATGCACATGCATAGATAGATGCCTTAGTCCATCTGCTATAACAAAATGCCATGAGTTAGGTTTCTTCCGAACAAAAAAAATTTGGTTTATTACAGTTCCAGAGGCTAGAAATAGAAAGTCCATTATCAAATTGCCAGTAGATTTGGTATTTGGTGAGAGTCCACTTTCAGGTTCATAAAAGGTATCTTCTTGCTGCATCTCACATGGCAGAAGGAGCAAGGAATCTCTTTGGGGTCTCCTTTATAGGAACACTCCTCCTATCCTTGAAGATTCTGCTCTCAAGTTCTAATCACCCCCCAAACCCAAGTTTTTAACACCATATTCTTAGTGATTAAGTTTTGAACATTAAAGCCACAACAATAGAGAAGAAACAAAGAAGATACAGTGAAAAGAACACATGGGGGGCAGATTATGAACTTTTAAGCTCTGCATGTATTATTACACAATCATCACCAGATTCATTAGTAATAGGTGGAAGGCCTTGGATTCAAGGTTGCTTATGAACAACTCCATACCTTTCATTGACTGACACTCTGTGCTGGAAGAGATGGTACGCAGAGAGTCATGGTTAAAAACAAGTCTGCATGTGAGAATGCAATATCAGAGAGGCAGAAAGCAAATTAACCTGAGGATAATGATGGAAATAAGTACTTACTCAAAGGTTCTAAAACTAGATTGTTTTCATGATTATAAAAATCTGAAAATTTACTAAAAAGCATCAAATCTTATGTTTAAAATTGCCAAAATTTATGTAAAGGATACTTCAACCCCACACATACATAGCTAAAGGTTTTAATATGAATTATTGATTGAAAGCATGTACGTTTCCAGAATTAAAATAAAATATTGCCTTTTTAATACTTAAAGGTCAATGAGGGTCAACAAGTACATTACCCTATATTAATGCACTGTAAAAATAACAAAGTAAAATAATTTTATGCCAATCATGAGTTATATACTTTTGAATATTGAATAAATGATTATGTTATTTCATCCAGATTTTAACAGGTATTTTAATCATCAGGGTGAATAAGAAAAAGTAAGAATTCAGAGTCAATTGTCATGAGAAATAGAAAAGAAAGCATGAAAAAGACAAAACAAACACATCAATGATGTCAACTTTATCAAAACTTTGAGAATCACAATTTTTTTTTTCTAGTCTAAGATTCTGGGGTAGATTCATTTAAGAGAGAGTGGCCCTTTTTATTAGGCCACACTACAATTAGCTATGTGCTATGACAGATAGTGAATAATACAAGCTTAAGTAACTTAGAAACAAAAAGGAAACTTGGCTTTATGTAATTCAAATCCTTTGGGGATATAAAGTGCCCTGTACTTATTGTATGAGAGGTCTGATGAAATGAGAATGATAATGTTCACAAGTTTTAAAATTCCACTTTTGAAAAGAATCACAAGGTGTTATAAATATGCCAGATTCTTCAAGAGACTTTCCTTAATCTTGATAAACACAAAACATCAATGTTTCCAGAATATAAGATGTAGTACAAAACAATCACTAAAATTGCTACAAGAGGAAGATTTGGTCAATTATGTCTATATAATCCTAAACTATCAGATAAATGTACTCTGTGTTTGAAAATATTATATGCCCAAGTTCATTTCATTTATAAGTTATATTAATCCTTCGATGAAATAGAATGTATACTTAGATGTCAAAATTTTATGTTTATTTATAAAGTACTGATGTTTATAGCAGTAATAATGATGATTATTCAATAAATATTTGTCCAATTTCTTCATAGGTGTTAGTCAAGGAAAGAGGAGGAGACAAATCCTGTGCTAATGGCGCTTACAGTATAGCAGCAAGAAACAAACAATACTCATCATAACCCACTGGATAATAACAAGATATTAAGCTTTTATAAGTAACATGAAGAAAATGAGAGAGTCAAATAGAGTTTGGAAAAAGGTAGAGATTGAAGACTTAACACCATCAACAACCTGGCAATTGATATCTATCAAAAATATCTTAATTTTTTTTTCTAGACAAGGAACACAACCATAATTTTTTTTCTCTTATGTTGGAAATTTAAAAAGGACTCATCCACAGCCTCTGCTAGGTTTGATAGAGTTGCCTGTTAGAATTGTGGACAATAAAGACCAAGGAGGCAAGGAAGGTCCAGGTCATTTTACATTAATTCCCTTACCTGCAGTAAAGTAGCAGTTTCTAAGAGATGTGTCCTGAAATTCAAGGAACAGTAATAATAAAGGTAACGTCAGAAAATGAAGTAAAAAAAATAAAAGAAAATATAAAATGGAGAAATAATATCTAAATATGCCACTCAAAATAAATGTGCTATGGTACCCCATTTTAAAATGCATACTACTGGAAGAAGAAACTCACATTATAAAAGGTGAGGAAGTGAAGGAGTTGACTGATTAGTTTGCAATAGCTAATATTAATCATGGCCCTTACCTGGACACCTCTATGTCCTGCCTAAAATTATCTCATCACCTTTTATGTCATTTATTTTTGAGGATATCAGCTTAGAACTGGTGCAACTTGGCAAAAGATACCCTCAAAAGCACTGTTGTATATTTACTTTCTGCCTTAGAGCCCTCTGATGGAAATACCATGGGGACTCACCCAAGTACCCATGTACAGACACATCTGAAAATTTCATGTATGAGTGCAACACAAAGCCACTCTTGACCAATGAAAGATGAGATTGGTGGATTAATTTCCTTCCATCCATTTCATAGGAAATGATTCCTGTCACTTTCCACATCCTCATGGGTTCTGGTCAAACTGAGCTCCAGTTTCCCTTTAGGTAATAAGCCAAATATATATATTTTTTAATTTACTCAGTCCCATACTTTTTTTTTCCTTGAGATTACTTCTCCAAATGAACTACGTACATGTTTGTGGTTCATAATATTGATTATGTGTTAAACTCTGGAGAGTTTTTCTTCCTTTCTTCTTTCCTTCTTTTTTTTTGTGGGGAAGAGTATTGAGACTTAAACCAGATATATAATTTAAAAACTAGTTAATATATTCTGGGAAATATAATCCCGAGTCTGCCACCGTTGCTGCTTTCTCAATTCAACTCACTCAGAAGAACAAGCGTATGCCTTTTTTTAAAAAATAAATATCAAAACAAATTAGTTAAAAATGGTTGGTGAGGAAATATAAAATTAAAACAGCATCATATAATAAATGAACTGATAGGAGAAAAAATAAAATTTCAACACCCAAGTAGTTTTCAATTTTATGTATTTACATTTACAAACATATATCACTACCTATACTTACCAACCCTTGATCTAACATTAAATTCCATAACCAGCTTTTCACCAGTACCCTTCTGGGGTGATCTATTTGACAAATGCAATTGACCAATTCATAAATAGTTCACATGACATTATAAAACCAGAGCAGGCTAAAGTTGTAAGGTAAATAGTTCAGTCTGTTGTGATACCTACTGCTGATTTAAGGAACATTTGTAACATCTGGCCACTTTGTAGATAAGTAGTCTGGGGAAAGACAAAACATTAGCTCTAGTTGTTCTTCCTATGTAAGTCAAACCCTTATTTTCAGTGTGAGTCCCTCCCATTTTCTATTTTTCCCTGGCTCACTGACTACCAACTCCCATGACCCTTTCATCAGCCTTCAGCCCGAGATATCTATTTAGATAGTCAAGAGATGAGTATTCAGTATTTAAAACTGAGACCTTTATCCTCCAAGGGCCTAACATGCTTGCCAAAAGCAGAAGGCCAAGAAGTTTGTGAACCCCCTCTTTGAGAAAAGGCCTATGAATTTGGCATTAAACAGGGCATCCAACCCATAAGGGACCTCGTCCATCCACTTTGTCTAATGAGTGCACTGATGAAGGCAGTGGCACAGAGCTGTCCTCTATAAGAGACTGTGACTCACCAGTTCTCCCAGGCCAGGGGCCACTGAACAGCTGGCCAGCCACTTAGGCTGACCCACAGCACAGATCAGAGACAAGCAGAGGAAGAAACAGAAGCCATTGGCCTGGCCAAGAAGAAAGCGACTGACAAAGTGGATTTCCCCACAAAGACCTCCAGTCCTTCAAGTGGGGTCAGTACTGTTAGACAATACCGTCCAGCTGGTTGTCTGCTTGCCTACCCTGAGTTGCAAGATAGGGTCCCCTACTGCATCATCAAGGGGAAAGCCAGGTGGAGGCTTCAAGTCCCCAAGAAGACCTGCTCCAGTATTGCCTTCAAACAGATTAACTCAGAGGAGAATGAGCTCTGATTAAGCTATGGGGACAACTGTAGCGACAGATAGGAGGAGACCTGCCGTCCTTGGGGAGGCAATGTTCTGGGTGCAAAAATCTGTGTGGCCAAGCTGCAAACACAAACTCTGAAGAACTTGTCACCAACCTGGGCAAAATATACACTGTTGAGTTTTCTGTACATAAAAACAAAATCTGCGCTTCAAAAACTACTGAGATTCTGGGGTTGTCTCTTAGCATCACATAAGCCAAGCTGATACACTTTGTGCAGTGGCTCTTTGTTCATAATATCTACTTGTAATTTTTCATGTTGTTTTAATTATTAATTTGCTTTTATAATCAAAACTATGAAAATAATAAATGTATGTTCTATGATAAATTAGCGATGACAGTTTTTAATTTAGTGAGTTCTCAAGTTTTTTTTTTTCTATATTATCCTACTTCGTTGTTGCTAGTTCAAGTTTTCAAATTCAACGTTTCACTTAAACTTATTTAAGGAAAATCAGCTCACTGCTTTTATCAAATAGGCAAACACCAAGTTACAGAGAGACATTTTTATATTTTCTCATATATGAACCCAAAAAGAGACACCAAAATATTTTCTGTAATTCAGCAATTCCAACTATTCGTGTGTTTATTTATGCTATTAATATATTGATATTATTTTCCAAAATATAAAGGCTTTCAGTTTATCCCTTAGTTATCTAGTAAGTCAAGTTCAATGTATGCCAATGCCCAATATTGACATTATAAATTAGGCTGACAAACAGACTCCTCTCATTTTTTATTCAGGTTCATCCATATGGCAATAATTATCCCCAAGCCATATTTCTCTAATTTTTATTTAAATACTATTTAAATAGAAAGACGCTTATGCTTAAATCATTTACGCATACTATTAAACACCAATCATTTCCAACTCACATGATTACACTTCTTTATTACACTAGCAAAAAAAATAAATCACATTTGGAAGAAAAATAACTCAAAACATCTAAGAAGAGATTTAAGCATTTTATAAAATATTGAAAAAAAGGAGAACATCACTGATCTATTTATTTACTCAGAATTCACTAAGAAATCAAATTAGAGTTAGTTTAAGCATAAATTCTAAACAATCAGTCCTTTCATTCATGGTTTCCCATTGTTTACCCATAAAAATCAATTTCCAAGTAAATATTCTTTAATTCAAAGAGGAAAATGTTTTCTGAAAATTGAAATTTTTTGTATGATCACCAATGAAAAGCATTTTAAATAAAAATTCAGTGAACATAAACAATGTGTTTCAATAAAATAAACTGGCAAGAGACAAAGAAAATCTTCAAGTACAAATATATATATATATACACACACACATATATGTATTCATGTATATGTGTATATATATGTATCACATAGTCAAATAAAATGTATGCAAATATTTAAAAGAAGAGTGAGAATAAAATACTTATGTTCAAATATAGAGAAAATAAGTCAGATATTTTTATGTTAAGAAAAGTACCTATTGCACATTATGATTAATAGTTTCTTATATATTAAATAAATAGGAAGCCTTGGAAAACAGAATATTAAGATGATTTTTCTCTACAAGTAATGTGTTACTTTCTCTGCATTTTGTTTAAAAACAATTGGTATTTACAAAATGTTCCAATAATATATTCTTGGAACTTTTTGGCCTAATGTAACAATGTAACACCAGAATGCTCATTATTTTACTTTCTATGATTTTCATCACAAAGCATAGAATGCATTGTTAGCTAATTTTCTGAGGGTAGCCATCAATAAAAATTACCATTGGGTCTCTGGGAGCTGATGCTACTGATTTTGGGAATCAGTGTAAAGGGATTTGGGGAATTTCTAATATGAATTGATAGCATCTTTTCTATGCATCTCGTTAGAGTCATAAAGTGAGTTGAAATTTAAATCAAGGGTAAATAACACATTAGACCAAAATATACAAAGCTCATTAGAATGAGAAGTTTAAGAACTGCTCAAAGGAATACAATACTTGGTATCAGAAAGAGGAGCTTTTTGTCAAAATTAACAAATAGAAGTCTATAAAGTCTATATTTTATTTGTTAACATAAAATAATACACTGTTTACCAAGCATAAACCGTATGCTCTGCATACTTTTTAATTTATTCATGTATCCTATTAAAAGGCTGCCTAAGTAGGTAATACCTGTGAGAAAGATTGGGTGATTTTTCATGGCTCTTATTTCTTCATTCTGGGCATCTGGGAATACCATGACTCAGATAACTGCAGTCCTCCTGTGGTTCCTTACATGTCTTTTGACTTGTGCAAAGGTCAGTGAATGGAAGAGATCTGCATACTCTTGGACTTGGAGACTCACTATTCTTTGCTCTCTGTCATTGCCATGTGTCTAGGTCAACATTCTCACTGCTAGACTTCAAAAAGACTGACTACACGGCCTATAGGAAGGAAGATTTCTTTGCTCACAGTTTTCTGGAGATTCCGGGTTCAGGTCATGCGAGGCCAGGGTCTGAAGCTCAGGGCATGACAGCAGGAAGCGGAGAGAGAGAAAGAACAAGGCTCCATCTACTTTTACATCTTGGAGACTTGAAGCAGAGAGATAGCCGCAAAAGGAGGAAGGATATATAGTCTCTAAGGACACCCCTGTCGGGGACCCTCTTTAGCAACCAAGCCCTGCTTCCAACATTTTTACCTTGTTTCCATGAGGTCTGGGGGGACATTTGACATCCCAACCATTACACCAAGCATATGCAGAGGATCTAGTAGAGAATTCTGAAAATGGAGCCATGATAGGTCAGTCACCTGAGTCCTGGATTCTTCTTGGGGGCAGGGACCATTGTATACAAACCTAGGCTGCATTGGACCACAGTATAAGTAAGAAATAAACTTTTATTGTACCAATCCATTGAGAATGTGTGGCTGTTTTTGTCTGTTTGTTGTTGTTGCTGTTCTGCCACAGAAGAGATTGAACTCAGGGCCTTGAAGAGCTGGGCAAGCACTCCATGACTGAAGTCCATGCCCAGGCCTGTGGCTGCTCTTAACACCAGTTAGGTATTAATTATCTTGACTAATAGAATATGCAGCCATATATAAAGATTTTTCTGGTTAAGAATGTTCAAAATAACTGTGCCAAGTATTTAATAATACTATTGAGTTTAATTGGTTCCATTTTGATTGATTGTTATGGAAAGCAATATTAATTTACCTGAGTTTTATTTCTTAGATTTCTCACACTTAAAGTAGCTCCTAAAACATTGTATGTATAAATTGGTTTCCAATTACAAATAATATAAAATGGAATTAGAAAATATAATCAGTATACTTTCATTATTTTGACTTACATGTCATTACATTCTTAGCATGCTCTTGCCTATATAAAACGAAGCTTACTAACACACAAATGTCATTAATACAATTCAGAAATCCATGTTGAGTGATGAAAGCAATCCAAAACGCCCTTGATCATATTTCTGACCACTTATCCAAAGTGTCTTTATACTGTCATTAGCTGAGCCTCCACTTTATGGCTCTCTATGTCCTTGTCAAGTAATTGCTTCAGAACCAGATCAATGAGAATCTATAAAAAGAATTAAGATCAAACTCAGCTTAAATACCCTCTTCAATGTGGAACTGTCCTCTTTGACATTAGCATACAACAATTAATATACATATATGTCAACCACTGTCTCCAAACCCAAGTCTTCTCTATTGGGGAAAAAAAAATTTACAAAGATTCAGGATTTACAGATTTCAACATGTTCTCCTAATAAAGAAACATACCATTAAGGCATCCAGAGTTTTACCAAGGCATTTCCTCAGAAATATTAAAAGTGTTTTATGGTTGATATGCCTGAAAAAAATGTTCTGCATGATGGGAAAGAATTAATTAAATTTAGTAGCAATGTATTTTGCAGGCTGCCAAGATAAAAATCTAGAGCTTTCAAAATGGTGAGTAACTACTGATCCTTTATCTCTTGAAAAAAATCAGAAGAGTAGCCAATATACTCAAATTTATTTTACAATATAACAATTATTGAGAACATAATGTGATAGACTGTGGAGGTTTTGCTAAGCTAAGCTTACTATGATAAGCTAACTGTGGTCTAGTATGTAGTTCATAAGAGCCCACAAATAAGTAAAAGACAAGTAAGTGTGAGTAAATATAATGAAAGATATTCAAATATGCGGTATGAATGTTAGTAACTCAGGGAAAATAGTCTTTGATTTTTAAATTTATATGTCCCTGGATTTTCTCTTATTAAGTGAATCGTGCATATGTAATGCATTTTCAAAAACACTATCAGATTTTTCACACTGAAACACACAGTTGTGGTGAGACAACTACAATCTATCCAACTTTATACAGTCAGGACATCGACCCTTTCTGGAAGCTGCAAAATATTCTGCACTTTGGAAAGGTCAAATACTTGATGGGTCAAAATCTTATTAGTTCTGGTACTTATTAAGTACCTAGATCTTACTTAAAAGAAAACAATCTAATACTACTTCATCAAGTTTTTGAATTAATTTCCTTTGGATATATTCTCAGTAGGGGAATTGGTAAATAATATGATAGCTCTATTTTTATATTCTTGAGGAAAATCTGTAGTGTTTTCCATAATGGCTGCACTAATCTACATTTACAATGATATAGTATAGTTTTTTTTTTTCTCCACCTGCTCATCAACATTTTTCTTATTGATAAAAGCTTTCCTAAGGTGAAATAATACCTCATTTTTGTTTCAATTTCCATTTTCCCCGTGATTAATGATGTTAAATACCTTTCCATATGCTTTTTCCTTTCCATATATTTTTTGACCAATTGTACATTTTTCTTTGAGAAATACCTACTAGGTCCTTTGCCCATTTTTCATCAAGTTATTTTTTCCTTTTGAGTTCCTTAATTTCTGATTATTACCCCCTTGTAATGGTTTGCAAATATTTTCTCTCATTCTGTAGGTTGTCTCCATTCTCTTGATTGTTTCCATTGCTGTGCAAAGGCATGTTAGTTGGCTGCAAATCCATACTCCTCTTTTGCTTTTCTTGGCTGTGCCTTTGAGGTCATATTTAAAGATATTTGTTGTTGGGTATGATGGCACATGCCTGTATCCCAGTATTTGGGAGGCTGAAACCAGAAGATTGCAGGTTCAATGACAACTTTAGCAATGTAGCGAGAGTCTCAGCAATCTAGTAAGACCCTGTCTCAAAACAAAAAAAATGAAAGAAGTCCTGGAGGTATATATCAAAGGTAGATTGTCCAAATTGTGTCATGAACATTTTTCCTAGAATAGAAATTTTTCTTTAGTAGTTTTACAAGTTTAGGTCTTATGTTTAAATCTTTAATCCAATTTCAGTTGATTCTTATATGCATTTCATTCTTTTACATGTACCTAGTTAAAATTGATGTACCTAGTTAAAATTGTTTCATCTTGTATCATGCCTAATTTCTACTTCAATGTATTCACAGATGTTACATTATATTCTTGAACCTCAATTCTCTTTTTAACTTGTTAACATTATCAGGTAAGTTTTACTTCCTATACGAGGTCATTTTTTGATGTTCCCAGGGGAAATAAAGTGTGCCATCCTATTATATAGTCATTGGTATTTTGGTATTTAAACAGTATAATCAATGATTTCACATGCTATTTTCCCTCACAAAACTATAAACTACCTGAATATAGGCATGTATCAGCACATATAATACAGTTTCAGGCATATGATATAAAAGTAAGTATTAATTTTACATAAATTAATAAATTGTTAAACAAAAACAATATCCATGCTATTTGATGAAACTTTTCAAAGTTAGCTGATTGAATGATCCATTAATTTATTTAATAAATATTTATTGTACCTACCATGTAAAGACTGTTTAAGGAACAAAGAATGCAATAGGGAATGAAATATAGACAAACTCCCTAGCCCATACAAAGCTCAGATTCAGGTGGGGTTAGTAGATTATAAACAAAATAATGATCAGATGTACAATGTATTGGAAGTTGTAAGGTCTAAGAGTAAAAGTGTAGAAAAGTTATTGAACGGTGTTCTCCATGGATTGGAAAAAGTTTAGGTGTTTCTATTGGGGGATATAAATATACATAAACGGGAAGTACATAGCACATTGTCTTGTCCCTAACTAAACATCACTTCCTGTTTACTTATTGAAAAACACTGTGGAGCTATTCGGAGACTCATTTGAGACCATCCCTTTGATTTTAATGAGGCTTCATAATCTTTTTTTAGCTTCCAGGACTTTACAAAGAAAGATAGGGAACCTCTGAAAACTGGTTTTAAGCCTTCACACAACAAGTGTATGAGGCGAGTGTAATAGTGGTTTAGAATAGCATGGCTACACTTCTGTAATTTCCTTTTCCAGCTTTGAAGGATGCCACATATTTGATAGAAGTGCATGAAAAATAATGGTCTGTTGTCATGGTTGCCCACAGATGATTTGACTTGACCAAGATAGATCCAGAAGAATATACAATGGGTGGAAAAATACTTAGATTAAGCATCTGAAAATCCAATTTTCATCATAGTTGCTTGTCTTTTCATAAAGTGACCACCTTCTCTGAGCTATAATTTCTCGCTTTAGATAATTGTGCTACTCATTCCTGCCAGCCTCACACCATCTATCTTGGGAAACCCAAGAGGTCATAAGGTTTAAACTCATTAGCCAATTTTAAAAGAGTAATCCAGTGTTAGGTAATATTTATCATTACCTCAGGGTACATGACTAAACTCTACTTTAGGTAAATAGGTAGTAGGAAGTTTCTTGTTATTAATCTACATTTATATATGTAAAAAACAAACTACACTAATAATATATTTCTGTGAAGATTTATTTTTGCTTACTTATTTTAAATTAGGTTTATAAATTTGAATTCTGTGGATATGTATCTACCTTTTTTGATCTTCTATTAGCACTTATTTTAAATTGCAAATATGTGTCTACCAGTTTTATTAAACTGAGAGATTCTTGAAGATAAAAACAATTTCATCTTTTATTCCTCTGCAGAAAATCTTACATCATAAGTTTTAAATAAGAATAAAATGAATAAATTAATATAACATTTTGTATTAAACTTAATGAATTACAAATACCTTGAAATTTCCCCTGGGAAATGTGAAAGGAATTCGTGAGTTTGTCATCTTTGAGGATGTTTCAATATTTACTAGATTTGAGTTATTCTTTGAAGCTTTCCAATGATTAGGCAATACATATCTCATTTTTAAAAAAATGTTATTGTGCTCCAAAGAGGCTGTACTTTTGAGAACAAAGATAATCTTTGAAGATTTACTGGAACACTGATGTTTTATTATCTTGAACTTGAAATTCAGTTTCCAGGCAGATGCATATATTTAATCAATATTTTATTGCCATTGTATTTTTCAAGAATCTGTGAAATTTCATCCCTATTCACTTGATCCTAAAATCATTAGCTTCACTCTGAAACCATGGAAACTACGGAGCTCCTATAATCTTGTCTTCTTGATCTGTTTGTACAAAACTCTGTTAAGCATAAAGTGTGAAAACACATTGGTGTGATTTATAGCTTTTTGATATCTTTGTGCTGTGTAAGATTTAAGCGGCACCATACTTCTTTAAAATAGAATCATTTCATATAACATTGTGTGTATAGATAAGCTATTAAAATTTTCTTTACATGTGAAAATTGTGCTATTGTTTGCCTCTTCTGGCTGGAGTTTTTCTTTCCATATATTGAACAAAAATTTATATTGACTATATTAAAGTTATCACTCTAGCATCAACCCCAGCTCTATCCCTCCTCACAAGTGGGAATGACGAAGGAAATGCTTTTCCAGATATGTATATTTTTTTATTCACAAGCACAGTACATGTCTATTGAAGTCCTGCTCAAGAATCAGGATGATAAAATATTTCTCAAGGCGGTGACTTGAGGCTGAGGTGAATACCATCTGACTGACTCTAGCAAAATCAAGCGCTCATGTTGATTTAATTAGCTCATCTTGGAGCACAGCAGGAGTGTAGGTTACAGGACCACCTTAGCTCTGAAGCCACTACACTCACAAGAGAGGGTTCCTCCCTGGGCTCTAATTGGCTGTTGCTTTTGCTCATGCTGTTTCTTCTGGGTGAAATGTTTACTTGCATTTTACAACTTGTAAAACATGTTGTCATGCTTCAACCTGACAAGACAGAGGTCAAATACTTGTGTGGCAGACAGAGAACGGTTGAGCTTTAATCATAGTTCTGCTACTTCTTTGGTGTGTTCAGTTGCGACAGCCACCTGAGCCCTCTAAGATGAAGGTTCCTCAGGTGTTGTATTAATCAGGAGGCTCCAAGGTGACAGGACAAATAGGGACATGCGTATATTAATTAATATCAATCTATAGCTCACTATACATATATGTATTGATTTATTGTGATGTATTAGCTTCAAAGATTATGGAGGCTGAGATGTTCCAGAATCTACCATCTGCTTGATGAAGATGTAGGAAGATTGGTATAGTTCAAAATCCTGGGACCTAGAAATCTGATACTATAGATTCTGGTTCAGGTCTGGAAGCCTGAGTGCCAGGAGCATCAAGGGCCCCAGAAGATCAATGTCTCTACAAATACTAACCAGAGAGAGGGAAAATCCTCCCTTTCTTCCCACCTTTTGTCCTCCCCAGGCCCTGAATGGGTGATCTGACCACATCGAGAAGAACTACAACTTTGCTCTGTCTATAGATATACCGAGGAGTGATGTTAAACAAGTATCTGGACATCCCAGGATGCAGCCAAGTCATCACATAAAATTAACTACCACGCATGTTCAAATGGTCAGATTAAAACTCACTTTAAAGCTGGACGTGGTGGCACACGCTTGTAATCCCAGCATTTGGGAGGCTGAGACCGGAGGATCGGGGTTCGCGGCCAGCCTCAGCTACCTAGTGAGGCACTCCGCAACTTAGTGAGACTCTGTTTCAAAATAAAGAATAAAAAATAGGGCTGGGGATATAGCTCAGAGGTAGAATGCCCCTGAGTTCAATCCCCGGTACGGAAAAAAAAAAAAAAAAACAACAAAAAACAAAAAACAAAAAAACTCTCTTTAAAGATGAGATTTAATCTAACTCCTTTTATTGTCAGAATGAAAACATTCAGAAAATATAAATCACTTAAAATACCTGATAAAGTGTAGGGTACCTTCTAACTGTTTCATTATTAAATCTTGGCTATTATAGTCTTTTGTCCCCATAAGTTTTCATTTAAATACTAATTTGAATAGTATGTTTTTATTAATAATTTTGTAACATTCTGTAAAAGAATTGCTACTCTTTTCAGCTACTTTTTCATAACATTATTTTGTGTTCTTACAACAGTTAATATGATGGATTAGAGTAAGATATGTTTGTTTATATATTTAATTTTCACAACTTGTGAGTTCATTGAAGGCATGAAGTTATTCATTTTCATTTTCTGTGGTTCTAATTTTTAAAATTTTAGATTGCTTACAAGTATTTTCTTGTAAAAACACATGAACCCTCATGAAGATAAGCAATGCTTCATTGATCTGTGTTTTATTTTTAATACAACTTCTAAGCTAATTTAGAGAAAAAGATTTTTACAGGGCACTCAAACTTAAAATGCATATGTTACTTTGAATAAAAATCAAATTCAATACTTTTTGAAATACATCCAATTACTTTGCTGTTTTATTTATATAATATTTTCCTTTCATCCCTGAGCAGATTTGCAATTGGAAAAAGTAACTAATTTTCCTCAGCAAAGGAATTGAAAATTGAATTCTCACTCCTCAAATGATAAAATATCTTTATAATTTTGATGAAACACAATGAAATCTAACCCTTTATTTTCCTGCAGTCCTTGTAACTCTTTTTCTTTGGCTCATTATTCTTGTACAAAAAATAAGCTGATAAGAAAAAGGAGACATCAAAATATAACATATTCATGCTAAGCAATGTCTTTTCTTGTCTAGAACAATAGATGTAGTACCTGGGAAATATACTAATGAAATGTACCCAGATGCAGAACAAATTATAAAATATATGCATTTTGTTATTCATGAATTTGCAAAACCCAGAAAGCCACAAAGCCAAATAAAGAAAGCAAAGAAAAAGCAATGCAAAAAAGCAAAACAGAAAACAGGAAACCAAATCCATGACCCTATTAGCATAAGACACCAAAGTCAGCATTACACTTCGTAGCAGTAAAACTTTGCTTCTGTGGAGATTGACAGGAAATATCTTTCTTCCTATGTCTAGATTCATGACTGAGGCTTCTATAACAAAATAGATTTTCAAGAGAAAAATATACAAAGTCCTTAAGTATAAATTTTTACAAAACATGGCAGTCTTTGGGAATGAAGACCCAAAGAAAAAGGGGAATACGATATTTATATGCTGAATTTGATGAAGTGCATCATTGCAAAGAAGTATGATTGGACTGATGCATATGCTTGAATTTAATCAAATCGGAGACTTGGCAAAGGCTCTTTACTTAGACTCTTCTTTATGTCCCTGTGTCTTCAGAGATAAAGATGTTCCTTTCTTCCAGATATAGGGAGAACATCTTTCACGTGAAGGTCTTATAAACTACTTCAGAGCAAGATCAGAAATTATTGTTTAGGTCTTCTGCCTGGCTTCAGGCCCAAAGGTGCAACTGTTCTTCCTGCTACTGTGGTTTTCTGAAGTGCCAAAATGCCATAATTTGGAGTAATGTGTCCTGAACCCTGTAATTTCAGATGTGGCTAAGTAAATTTCTATTGGATAAACTCTCCTATAGATAATAACTAAATTTTAGACAAACAAAAAATCCACAAAACCTAAATAGTTGAAGTTACTAGAGAGTGACCCCAAAGTACATACACTTAGAATAAGGAAATGGCTAGGGGTGAACTTCCATGCCTCCAAGCCTGAGATGTCCCCGTCTGAAATAGAAGGTTGGGTTAGGTATGTAAAATAGGCACTGCCATTGTGACCTAAGGAACTGTATGCTAACCAGGGGCAACCAGAACCATTGTAAAGATTAGGTGAACCAGAAGGGAAGAATCAGACAAGGAAAAACCTTAAATTCTGAGAGAAACCACTGACCAAACCACTAAATGGCAATGAATAAAAGAAGTGAGTTCAGGGTTTACCTCTCACTCAAAATACTGTGATTGCTGATTGTATTTTGAAAATCAATTTTAGTAGATACTTAAACTTAGATTATAGTACTGTGTGTTGATGTCAATAACTAGCATATTATATACAATCAACACATGGTATCATAGACAAGAAGAAAAATACAAACAATTTATATGATGTAAATGTAAAACCAATTCTTTCTCAACTCATAGCATGAATACATCAATGCATTTTATTTTATTTAATATATTTATCTAGTGTTTCATTTTCTCTTGTTTTTGCTTCCTCAAACAATAAAGTATTCAGCTGGATAATTTTTAAAGGAAAGTTATAAAAGAAGTTCCAGTTATAAATAGGACATTGAATGACTATAAATAAGCCTTCATTACCAAGTACCATAATATGTGCTACGTTGAGCTTAAAAAATATTGACATCCAAAGTTTTAATTATCAAGCAAAAAAGTCTTTGTGCTTGGGAAATAGGTGTTTCTCTCCAGCAGTACAATTAATGAGATTTTGAGCTGTGACTAATAAACATTTAATAATGATTATATTAGACTTTATTTTCCTTTGAGTGTTCAGTAGATGTGTACAATATAAAGCAGGTGCCATATTATTCTGCAGATACCGGAGTTTAATAATTTTTTACTGAGCTTGACATTATTCATCTAGAATCAAGTCACTTGCACTGCTATTGCTTTGGAAAAGTTAATTAGGAGTTAGGGAATTTAAAGCAAAAGTAATATCATTTGGTACACTCATGATGAGAAATTATTTAGATTCATTATGTTGAAATATGAATATTATACCTTCAGTGTTTTGTGATTTAAAAATAATTTATTAGAACAGGGAGAGCTAGATCTAACAAAAACAAATATAAAAGCAAACTCTAGAGACTTAAGCAGTTTTATTCTTTAAACCATTCTTCTATTTTTTGTATTAAAATCATTATAATAGCAACTTTGCCTGTTGGGTTATCAATGAAACTCTAAAATCACAAAGCCTTAAGTATTTATTGCATAGCGAGCTTTTTTTTTTTTTCTTCAGCCTTATATAAACTGTTCTTTCTCTCTTAAAAAAAAAATCCTTCCATGGTATGACAGATACCCAAATACTCCAATTTTTTTTTTTTTTTTTTGCAGTACTGGGGATTGAACTCAGGGGCATTCTACCTCCAAGCTACACCCCCAGCCCTATTTTTTATTCTTTATTTTGAAACCGAGTCTCACTAAGTTGCGGAGTTCCTCACTAGGTAGCTGAGGCTGGCCGCGAACCCGGATCCTCAGGTCTCAGCCTCCCGAATGCTGGGATTACAAGCATGCGCCACCACACCCGGCCAAATACTCCAATTTTTACAGATGCATTTGGAGTTGTAATTGATTCTTAGGCTGGAATCATGTTTTTCCCTCCTTGTGATCCAATCTCCTTTGGCATTCCCAAAGCACTTTTCTGACTGCACATGAAGCAATGAATTGTTTGCTAATGAAATAAACACTGCTGAATGAAGCTAATTTTTCCTTTCTCTCTGTGACTTGGGTGGTCTGTTTCTTAGACCTGATGTTTTATCAGCATTCTAGTTAATAACAATGAGTGATTTCTTTTTTCCCCTCCCTCCCTCCCTCCCTCCCTCCCTCCCTTCCTTCCTTCCTTCCTTCCTTCCTTCCTTCCTTCCTTCCTTCCTTCCTTCCCTGTATGTAATGTAGTACTAGGGATTAGACACAGGGACATTCTACCTCTTTGCTATACCCCAGTGCTATTTTATTTTTTATTTTGAAACTGGATCTCACTAAATTGCACAGGATCTCATTAAATTGCCAAAGTAGTAAATTTGCAATCCTCCTACCTCAGCCTCCCCAGCACTGGAATTACAGCATGCACCACCAGGCTGGGCTCCAAGAAGTGATTTCTGCAAAACATTTCCCTGAGCCATTTCCAGGCTTGTCCCAAAGACACATGCAAAATTCCATCTTCAGAGACTCCATGGTCCCTGATGACACTAGTCAAAGTTTTGTTGATTTTCTCATTTGCTCTTGTTTTTAAATCTGTACTTATACCAATATATGTTTACTCCTATGACAGTGGTAGTAGTAGAAATGACTTAATCCATTCAGCTCAAAGTGGCACCATTCCACTTTCTTTTCTTAGTTCTCAAATCAGTCACAGCAGCATTTTGTGTCTAATTAAATCCCCTGGTTAGTTCTAGTTAACATTTTCTACCATTCGACACTTTCAACTTCATTCTTCACAAACAGAGCAGAAGAAAACATTTTTCTATACCAAGTGCTTACAATGTCTGTTGCAAAAAGAAGGAACTTAAGTGTGTTTCCATAATTTCTCCTTCTCTTTTAACTACTTTTTAATATTCAGGGAGGTTAAAAATACTAGGTCCAAATTTTAAAGCTCCAAAATCATATGTAAAAAAATGGTTCATTTTCATGATCATATTCTCTCTAAAGAAATGAAACAAAATTTCAAGTCATGCTTGACATTCTTAGCAATCCAAGATGTTGTCCTGAAAAGAATATTTTAATAAAACCATTAATATCCTGACTTTCCTAGATTGCAGGGATATTGTAAATATAACTGAATCTAATTATAATGTAACTACATTAGTAATGATATATAATTATATTAGATCATAAATTGTGCTTAGCTAGTGATGAGCATTTATTTGTATTTAAAGTGAAAGATGTTTTTTTGAATTTACATCACTTCTGTACTTCACTGCCTCTACCAATATTTTTCTCTGTGAACAGTAGACAATTAAAATTAAGACTGCCTTTTTTTTTTTTTGCGATACTGGGGATTGAACTCAGGGGCCTTCTACCTCCGAGCTACGCCCCCAGCCCTATTTTTTATTCTTTATTTTGAAACCAAGTCTCACTAAGTTGCGGAGGGCCTCACTAGGTAGCTGAAGCTGGCCGCGAACCCGGATCCTCCGGTCTCAGCCTCCCGAATGCTGGGATTACAAGTGTGCGCCACCATGCCCGGCTCAAGACTGCCTTTTTAAAAAGGATGCCTTTCATCTCAATTCCATTGCTGTCTCTTTTACAATAGTATAAAAGATAACACTTTGATCATTTCATAACTACTCTATCAAATTTAGTATTTTTAACAAAGCTTTATAAATAATTATAAAAGTTAGTAATTATCTTTCACAAACTGCTTGCACATACAAATATTCCTAAACATATCTAGAGAGATTGCAACAGTTGTTTGGTATAACTAAAATAGGCAAAGTTTAGACATACTTTTAAAGAAATGAGACATGAATTATTTATATATTATTTCATTTTCTGTATATCATAGTTTCCAGGATTAAATTAAATATAAAATTTACCTATGTCAATTTGTACTCTTTGTATATAAAAAAATTACACAGAATATTATAATAGAAATTGTCTACTGTTAATAAGCCTGTACACTTCCATAGGACTGGATGAATTCTAGAATAGTAGATAAAAAATGAGTTTATATCCACTTAGCAATCTGAAAGAAAGAATTGTATTCTTAAAAACAAGTTCTAATTAATTTTAATGAACCGTGTTCTGTTGAGCATGGTGTCAGTTATATGACACTGCTTATGAATTTGCACGTTGATATTTTATATTCGTGTTGTGGAAGTTCATGGACAAGTGGAAATTCACAGCAGCTTATTCACTTGCTGAAAGTCCCCCAAACAAACAAAATAGCTATGGTTTAAACAGACATTTGCATGATTCTAATTTACAGAACTTTTCCAATTTGTACATAGGTAGATTTAAAAAATAAGTTTGAAATTTGACAGACTAAGACCCAAACTTTCTCATGTACAGAGTCTTGAAGTAGAGAGTTTTATATTCTTTGAAATGCTTGAGAAAATATACTTATAACTTGATATAGAAAATAATTTCTAGAATACGTAAAACTTGAAACAAGATGGTGAGCCTACTGAACTGTGAAATATCAAAAAGATAGAGATCTAATTAGGTGGGTTATGGTTAAAATATCCAAATCTGTAATGCTAGGAATAGAACATATGCAAATGTGAATGCATATTTTGAGTTATGAAAAAAAGTGGGTTGTATATGAATTAAATATGTGAAAAAGGTATAGTAATCTTGTGAAGTTCTGAAAGCTAAAGATGAGTTTTACATGTAGTTTGAATTACATCAGAAATGATTTCACCTCACAAAGCAACAATTACAAGTTAATATGAAATAAAACAGTGATTATTTTGCTGGTGTGTGTATTCATGAGAAGAAAATACTAAGGAGATGATGGAAGATTATGAGTTACTTACTTGGTGCTTCAGAATGTCATAACCAGGGAAGTAAATATTTGAAACAACTCACTGTTCTACATTCAATGCATTTTTCTAAAATGGACACTACATGTCTTATACAGAGTCTGTTAATTATATATATTCAGCAATATGAAAACAATGATTTCACCTTAAGTGAATTAGTTATTTAATTAGATTTTAAGTAAACAACTATTTCTTAAGTATACTTTCTGAATAAAATTTATCTTGGACTGTCAATTGTGGAAAGATTCAAACATGAATTGAGGTAGCATTAGTCACTGATTTACTAAAGATTATGGCCATCAGAAGTAGATTCCTTGTATTCAACACATGATATAAATAAAAATATCAAATGGATATGAATAAATTCAGGTAAATGAATTTAAAAAAATTAAATTAATTCTCCTTAGCAGCTCTATTCGCTTCAAAAAACCGTAGCATTTTAAAGGAAGATTCACTTTCCTACTTTCTATTAAATTTTTATAGGAAATAGGTCAGAAATAAAAGGGTATTTATTTTATCATGAAGTTTTTGATGGTGAGGTAAAATTCATTTCTTCAATGTTATTAGTGCTGGAGAGTTAAAGAAGGCATTATATCATGTTCATGAAGTTGTCCTTACTTAGATCTCTGTTAAGACATTGTATTTTAAATCCACACCTAATGTAATATATTTTGATTCAAATTATAATTTTAGAAAGTCTTAATAAACCAGCTAAAGATTATATTATATATAAAGGTCATATATTATAAAAATACCCTGTCTCTTATTGACATTTGCACACTCAAAAAGATGATATTAATATTTCTGTAAATGAAAGTAAGAAGTAGTCACAAGACATGAATGAAAAGTATGAATTTGAAAGACACACGTTTGAATTTCTCATTGACATTGAATTAGTGTTCAATTTTGAGTTTCAAATATCAAACAGCACACATTTTTTATCTTTGTCTCTATAATTAAGTATTTTTTTCAGCTTCAAATCATGCTAAAAATAATTGATTGAATGCCATTGTAATCTAAAAAAACAATGAGTCAAATGTTCAACAGACCAAACTTTCATAATTAAAAGACTATTTTTTCCTGTTACACTAAAGTGCTGATTTTGCTAAATACTACTTTGAACTAAAATTGTATGTTGTTTATTCAAGAGAATTATTTTCACTGTATTATCATATATGTTAGAGAAACCTGAAACCAGATATACTATCAATCAATACCAGGTACAGATTTGCATTTTACCTCTGAACATATTTCCTTCATTATTGATTAAAACGTATAATTTGCACAGTTCTGTGTTTGGTTATATATACTTATATAAAAGTGATATAAAGTTACATAAAGTGTAATTGATTTCTTAAAATATTTTATTAATTGACTTCTTAAAAATATTTCACTAATAAATCTTTGGCAATACACCAATTACCTAAAGCACAACATTGAAGATCTTGATAACATGTGTTACTATTTCTAGTGGTTTTTAATGAGGTGATAACTGCAGAAAGGCTATGACAAGATTAAATCAGTATATCCAAGGATATTTGGAGACTAGCTACATTTCTAAGATGATTGTAACTTTTAAAACCAGCAAGACACCTCATAAGAGTGCACAATTTCATGACAAGTTCCTCAAATTTGCTATTAACTAGTTGGAGTTTGGGCCATTTCAAGGAAGGAACATTGTATTTCCATGATTCTCTCAGGGCATTTCAATGTCTCATAAAACTAGGTGTCTAAAATATTTAGTAAATATAGCTACTGGGCAAGCCAGAAGCTACAACTAAATGGCGAGAAGCTTTCTGTGCCTCAATTAACATAGCGTAAAGTCATCCTGTTGTGTTTCTGGATTTAATCAGATACCTAGTACACGTTCATTTTCATTTTCCCTAAAAAATATATATATATATATATTGGTTAATAAACTAAAAAATGAAACCCTAATACGGTTGGAATTTTTCTGCACATGGTCATTTTGGCCCAAAGAAGACAATTTAAAGAATAGCATTTCATGGTCAACAAACAAAATCAAGAGGAATAAACACAGTCAGATATTTCAATAACAATACTTTACAAATTTCAAACAATACTGCTGACTCAAGATAACAGATAACATTTTTCGAAGGGTAGTTTTGTATTATAAGGTGGGGGCTAATTAGGCTTATATGTTCAGGCTGCTAGTTTAAAAGTTTATAAGGTGGGCGCAGTGGTGCATGCCTACAGTCACAATACCTGTAAGGCTGAGACAGGAGAGCCTCAGGTTCCCGGCCAGCACATGATAACTTAGCAAAGCACAGTTTCAAAATTAAAAAATAAATAAATAAAAAAGAGTCTAGGGGTGTAGCTCAGTGGTGGAGTACCCTTGAATTCAATATTCAATACCACAAAAATTTCATTATAAATAGATATTTGTCAGTTTTGTCTTGAGGCTTGGGATCCTGGCTTGACACTTAAAGAACTGAGATTCCAGCCAATAATATAGTTGATTAATTATTAAACAAAATACAACATGGTTCATCTACTAGGCATAAGACATTTTATGGGTAAGAACTGAAAAATGAAAAGACAAATTATGAAAGAAATATATTTGCAAGTATTTCACAAGTCTGAGAGGATGGGATAAAGAAGGTGACAATAGTCTCACACACACACTTAGAAATGATAAGCACTTGATGAATGAAATGGTTGAAATCTATGATGTTATCCGCGCTAATCTCCATAATACATACTGGGACAGGGAGAAGGTGGGGTGAGATTCGGAAGGAAGCGTAACAAGTGCTGTGTGCTCGGACCTTTCTATCACTCTGAACCTTATTAGGACATAAAATCACAGTGCACCAGTAAAAGTGTATTAAAAAAAAATAAATGGTAGACACTATAAAACAGATAATAGTCAACATCAAAAAACAAATTATTGTTTTTGAACCAAATCAAAACGAGAAAATAGAGATATGTAACACTTGAAGAATAATTGAGAATCATAGTGTTCTACAGCGAAAAGAAAGCTTGTAGATCACGTAGTCCAAGAATCTTATTTTTCAGGAGAGGTTCTGGTGCTATCAGTGAACAATACAAGTTCATACCAACTTTAATGTTTGATGAACTGAAAATATTTTTAAAGTTTCATTTTTATTCATTTTTATCAAGAAAGCCTACATGTATTAGATAGCCATATTTGGTTTGATCTACTCTAAAAATTATACTATGACTATAAAAGCAATATTCTTAGCAGCATTCTTTTTGACTGGTTAAAAAGAGGATCCCATTGTATGCTTATTTGATAAACTCCATTATTGCCAAAGAGCTATGATCATATCTGCATGGAACTAATATAGAAAGTCCAGGTAATGGGGTATGCAGTTTTATAGCAAAGAAGCACTGGTTTATGTACCTATTGGAAATGCTTTTGTTCCAGGACTGGAATGTTTTAATTATGACAGCCCTGTAGTAATTCTGTGAAACATGTTCTTACTATTATTTTTCTTATCTCCTTCAGTATTTCCTAGTGCTCCTATTTTTTTTTCAACATTATATTGGCTATATTTACATTTGATTTTTCCATTTAACATTAAGAATAGCTCCTCAAGTTTTTCTGGAAAATAATTCTGCAACAATTTGCAATAGAATTGCATTAGACTTATTAAACAATAATGGAGAAAACCAGGATTAGAAATCTTTGTTCTGTTTTGCTTACTGAGATATTCCAATTCCTTAGAACAGTATCTGACATATAGTTGGCATTTTGTAAGTAGCTATTGAGTCAATGAATGAATTTATTCTTCGTCACCAATTTTTCCCACCTCTGAACAAAACACATCACTTTATTTACCTGGGGAACTTTGTCCTTAATTATAATTACACTTAAAAATCTAAAAAACATTAGAATCTACATTGCTCACAACTTTTGTTGCTAGTATGTAATTGTATCTCTCCAAATTGCATAATATAAATGTTTACTGCTGGTTTATAAGGTCATAATTGATAGGTTCTTTTCTAATTGAATTTATCAATGTTAAATAATTTCTTGTGGGAAATTGAACATTGATTTACATATAATTAATGTGTAAATGTTTACACATAAAAGTATTTTAATAATTTTGTTATTTACACATAAGTTAATTACGATGATAAATTTGTCTATTCCTGTTACTATAACAAAATACCACATATTGGATAATTCATTAAAAAAAAAAGAAACAGAAATTTATTATAGTTCTGGAGGCTAAAAAGCCCAAGATGAAGTTACTGGTAGATCCTTTATCTGGTGAGCGTCCAATTTCTGATTCCAAGATGGTGCCTGGGTGCTGATCATCTAGAGGAGAGGAGTATAGGGTCCTCACACAGGGGAATGGAAGGAAGACTTCCCAAACCTTTTTCTCAATGCCATAGTTTGATACGCATATTTATAGCTCAGAAGAAATGTTTCAGCTAGAGCTACTGGCCATCACTGTGCAATTTTAGACATAACTATCGATGAGACTAATTAGTGAGGGAATGCAAAGTGCGGAAAGGAAAGATGAGAGCCAGCCACTAAAATTCGTGTTGTTCTAACATGAACTAGTAGGAATAAGAAAAATGAAACTCTGAGAACTTATAACAACTGGCCACAGAGGGTAGTGGAGTTTCTCTTGTCAGCAGAAAGGAAAAAATATATATATATCTTCAGAAAAGGAGAGAAGTGGTCCTTGGAGCCCAGTTCTGCAAAGATGTCAATTAAATGAAACCCAAAAAGTGTTCTATTGATTTAGCAACAAGAATGTTGTGTTTCACTTGAGCAAGGACTGTTTCGGTGGAGTGCTTAAAGAAAGCTTGGAATGGTGCCTGAGAGGGAGAAAGGGAAGAGAAGAAAGTGAAGATGACAATTTTAGAGATGTATGTCAGAGATAAGGAAGGAAAAGGGTGGCATGTGACTGGAAAGGTGGAGGAGAATATTCAGACAAGATGAGAGAGAGAGAGAGAGAGAGAGAGAGAGAGAGAGAGAGAGAGAGAGAGAGAGAGAGAGAATGATAATGCCATTATTTCCTTTCGGCAGAGTGCCCAATCCCCTTGCCATGAGCTTTGAAGAGGGACTGGTTAATTAAAGTATGTTAATTATGTCCCCATTGGTCCAACCAATTAGAATTTTGAATGGGGTTTTGTATATGTGCATTTTGAGAGGAAGTTTTCTATTTTTTTGCGTGTTGTTTTGATGGAATAATGTAAGCCTGGCCCAGTGGATTCCTGGTAGCTGCACAAAGGCACAGTAGTTAATTGAAAGAATAAATTCAGCATGAATGTTCCTTACCAAGACCTGTGCTCTGAAGCAGGTGCTTCTACCTGAAGAAGAGGTATGTTTTCTCTGATAGGTCATGATCTAGGTCTTACAAGATGTTCTGTTTTAAATGAAGAATGTTTTGATCATTTGTTTACCTATATGGACACATTTCCAATTTAATACAAAAGTGCCACCACAGCCAATCCATGATGGGCCTTCCTAGAGTGATCTCTGACCATTTCTCTGCACTTACTGCATAGGGAAACCCGCTTACAATTCTTTATAAAGTCTATAGAGAGTGAGAAGAAAATACGTGTGAGTACAGAGAAGCAAAACACATGGCAAGAGGGGTAGACATCCTGCCAAATGGACAGGTGGTATTATTATAAAAAGGAAAAAACATTAGCTGGGCGCCATGTCACATGCCTGTAGTCCTAAGATTTGGGCGGCTAAGAAAGAAGGATTGCAGGTGTCAGGTTAGCCTCAACAATGTAGTGAGACCCTCAGTAACTTAGCAAGACCCTGTCAGTACTGAAAATTAAATTTGGAAAATGAAAAAATAATAAAATTGCATCATGAAGACCTAACCCCCCCCAAAAAAAAGATAAAAGATCTGAGGGTGTAGCTCAGAGGTAGAATATCCTTAAGTTTAATCCCTTCTCCCCCTGAAAAAAATAAGAAAAAAAAAAAAAAGAATCACACACACACACACACACACACACACACACACACACACACACACACGTGCTCCTATCCTGTCAGAATGTGTTTCTCTATTCTAGATGTAAGAAGGGCACCCTTTGCATAAACATCTTATGACCTGCTTCAGGGGAAAAGAACAGAAGAACAAGGTATCCATCCTGCTTCTATGGGTTTCTCAAATGCCAGGGAGACAAAGGGAACCTTGTCTCTAACCCTTCAGGAGAAAAATGGAAAATGAGAAAGCATCATCTGATGTGGAGGAGAACGGTGAACCTGGACTCTCACTCCTCCTCTCTCCCTTTGCTGTCTGGTCGTGATGTTCACTCTGTCTCCTTTCATACCACTTTAAAATGTTCCCTCTAAAGTATAACTCTTAAGAGAAAATCAATTGATTAAGAAAACTATACTTATCATGATTACATTATTAAATGCTGTCCCTCGCTTATGAACCTTTGATTTCCAAAACTATCCTTAAAAGTGTTTTTATTTCTAATAATAGAATCAAAGAGAGAGTTTTCTTGCAAAATTAATTTGAATTTGTTTTTCAAGCTTCCTTTTAGATTAATGAGGAAAGGCCCTTGTGATTTGAATGTTGAAATCCCTCATGATTTTTTTAATAAGGCCATTTGATTCAACAGGACTTCAAAGATGAGTGGGTAAGGATGCAAATTAATTTAATAGATAAGCTACCAAAGGGCTGATTAGGAACCATTTATTGACTCTTTAGCTGATTGTAAGATATATCCAATAACCAGGGGTTAACTGAAGACATAGACACAACAGGTTTATTTTGCAAGACTCTTGAGAATGAGAAGAGAATGTAAATGGTCACATTTATCTTAACAGTCATTTAGAATAGTGTATTAATAATTAAACCTTTGTGTCCTAAATATACAGGCATAATACCAGGGCTAAGGCATTGTTAATCAGATATGCGTCCCAGAAACTGGCAGCAATTCTTTTGATGAGCTATTGCTGGTTCTTTTTAAGGCAAGAAAACATCCTCCTGACACTGTGGAATTTAATTGCCTTTTACAAAAGGTAATTGTTCTCTGTTCTTTTGCAAGGAATTAGGACTTAATTTCATGATTTAAATGTATTAAAAACTGTGGATTATATATGTTTAGAAAGAATATTCGCATAATATGTACATATATTTAAACCATATTTAAAATATACAAATGGAATCTCTGCTAATAATGGTAATAAATGTTTAAGAGTCTTAAGTGTTTAATTTCAGATACCCATGATCCGAGCCAATCAACAATTTGATTAATATTTGAGAGTTTAACAGCAATGCATTCTTAACTTATTACAAATTATGATGAGCATCATCTTAACATATTAATTATAATGTGCATGGTTGTTTTTACTAATCATGAGGCATCTTTTAAAAGAAAAACAAGTTCTTTATTTTGTTTTGAAGCCAGTCTCCTAAATCTTTCAATTGTTTCAAAGTGTTGCTAAATTACAATTTAGCTTTTAGTAATGTCATGATCATACTAAAATAAATGTGTGTTCGTATATTTAATTTTTCATGATGTTCCATAAACCTGTTTATCTTTCTCTTTTCTTTCCCTTATTTGGGTGACCAATTTTTCTCATATTTCAAGTTAATATCACTTAATTTCACAATGGAACTGAACTTTTTAATGTTCATGTTAGTAATGGGAAGAAAGTTATTCTAGTACACATTGGTTTGGTGGACATTGAAAAAAAAAAATGAATGAGCCAGGGAAATTGGAATTTGAGCAGTCTGGCCATGCCATTGGCTCTGCCTCCTCTTCTCCTCCGCTGTATTTGTTTTCTGGGGAGAGAAGCATTATAGAACACCTTTCTCATATATGCTTCACATTTACATTTGATTTTAATTTATAAAAGATGAGTAAGTTAAAACTTACTTCTTTGTAAATATATGTAAGTAGAATGTATATGTAGTTTACATACAATACCCCTGCAAATATTCCTATATATACAGTTTAGACATGTTGAGGAAAAGTAATGATAAATGAAAACTTATACACTAAAAAAAAAAAAATGAAATCCTATAAAACACAAACACTACCAGTGTCCTAGAATCTCCTGCATTTCCTTCCCTTATCTCCTCCCCCTACATTACCCATAGAATTAATAACTGTCCTGAAGTTGGTGAAGAAGCCTTTAGTGTTCTTTTCATATGCCATCTAAATGTGTTTCCTTAGAGTACACATTGTACACTTTTGCATGCTTTTCATTTTAAGTCATGTAAGTAGATGGGGAATATTCTCCTGTGATTTTCTTCTCTCACTTATCATTATAAAGTTATAATTTACCCATGCCCGGGTATGTAGCTGTGGTTGTCATTTTGCTGGTGCTCTATGTAACAGTTGACCACAACTCTTAATCCCTCTCTGTAGCCATGCTTTTGCTAAGGCCAGAGATGCTTCCTTGTCTCATAAATTTGGGTTTGACTGTGTGACTTGTGCCCTTGAATTTAATAGAATCTTAAGTATCTACCATTGGTTTATAGAACTATCAGGGGGTTGATAAAATGGTGATCTGGGTTAGGCAGTGATGAAGCACTTAATAAAATTACTTATTAAATAAATATGCTGGATGCAGTGGCGCACACCTGTAATTCTAGTACTTGGGAGGCCGAGGTAGGAGGATTGCAGATTTGAGGCCAGCCTTAGCAACTTAATGAGACCCTATTTCAAAATTGATAAAAGAAAAATAGAAACAAAGGAGGTTGGAGGTGTAGCTCAGGCATAAAAATGATCTTGGATTCAATCCCCAGTACAAAAAAAAAAAAGAAGCACAAAGTCCTTAATAATCTTTTAAAATTGGACAAAATGATTTTTAAATAGAATGTTTCAAGTTTTGTGTTCGTCTTTTCAGCTGTGTTTTACAAGGTAAATCAAGCAAATGATGAGTACAGTAAAGAGCTGGCCTATTTACAAGGAAATACAAGGATTCTGGAGAGAATAGATTCTCTTGGTTTGAATAACAACCTTGTCTCTCAAGCCACTACAGCCAGTCCAAGATTCTCCAATTTAGATAAGCTTAGTAAACAGAAATCAAATTGCAAGCAGGAACAATTAGCTTGGAAGCAATGACCAAGTCACAGCCAAAGCCGTCACCACTTTGTACTTCTTGTACTTCTGCCATCATGATCATTGTTACTGCTGCCACAGTCAATGAAAATGTGGGATGGATGGAAAAAGCCAAATTCAACCTTGAAGGAGGACCACACCAGCCAAGCCCAGCCTTGCTAGGTAAGTCAGGAGCTGTCACACAACACATAAAGAGCTAATCAGCAAAAACATAGAATCCTTTTCTTGCATTTCACTGAGAAAACTGATTTGTAGAATAGACAATTGATGGGAAAGTATAGGATATCAATTAATGTAAGGTAATATTGTATTCTTTACACAATTATGAACATTTTGATTATTTCTAGTTTGGGCAATTATTGGGATATTGATTTATAGCTCCACACCTATAATTTTATTTCTTGTTCTGTGATGCTGTGACTAGAACATGGAAAACCATATTTTTTACTTTATCAGCTGACTCTGGATAATTTCCACTTATATGTCCTAGGAAGGCTGTAAGGTAGTAAGAGGAATGGACTTGTTTTCTCTTACTTGATTCCTGTCACTCCTGTGATGTTCTTTTAAGAATCTTTCTAGAAAAGACCTTCATCTCAGAAATGGAAATTTCTCCAGATAGCAATAGTAGGATCCACTTGACGGTTGTGGCAGAAGTCTGAAATCTCGTCTTACTTTGTCTCTTCAAGATTACCAGCGCTAGATAGCTGCTGTCTGTTACTCACGTGTCCAGCTCCAAGTTCTACCACTCTTGCCCCTGAGGTCCCAGCTATGATGACACACAGGGAGGGCCTCCATGTTAGTTTTTTTTTTTTTTTCTTTTCCTCTTCATAATTATGTATGTATGTATGTATGTATGTATGTATGTATGTATGTATGCATTTTGGTACTAGGGATTGAATCTGGAGGCATTCTATCTCCTAGCTATACCCCAGCTCTTTTTATTTTTTATTTAGAAATGGGATCATATTAAATTACTGAGGCTGGCCTCAAACCTATGGTCTTCCTGTCTTAGGTTCCCAAGTGTTGTGATTCCAGGCATGCCCCACCATGCCTGGCTAGTTTTTTAATTTTAAGAATTTATTTTCTTCCATTTCTCTTCCTCTTCCTCCTAGAGGTTCTGGCTGCTTCCTGCAGTTCCTACCTTTGTGAAAACTTTCTGCCTTTTCTTATACCTAATAAACAACATTTTACCTAGTTAACAATGCCTCATTTATTTCATTCTCTCTGTTGAAATAAAGTGTGATTTCCGTATCCAGCTTGAATCCTTATGATCATTTTAAGGTTAGTATTATGAACTGAGACCACAAAATGTCTACATTTTGGTTGGAACCCTCAGAATAAAGCCAGGGAATCACTGAAGAATAGTGTGTCCTCAAGTGAATATTTTCACTGGGCAGAACACCACATTGGCACCTCACCCTCTCCTACTGCACCTGCAACTGTGAGCAGCAAAGACCAGTGGACTTCAGACCCACACACCCGCCATTGCCTCCACCCTTCACGTTGTGTGCAAAGCGACTTGCAGGTTGCAGCTTCTACTTTATAAAACTCTTCCCTTTCCCTTCCTTCCTTGGAACAGTCCAATGGCCTCTTAAATCTGCCTCTCCTAGTATTGGCACTCCTTATGTGACACCAAATTAATTCATTTACCTCAAACTGATTGCTAGTTTTAGATCAGATTTGTCAAAACTATGGAGAGTTTTGAGCATTACTACAAATGTATTTAAGAGTTTCTCTGTTGTTTATACCTAAGAGTAAAGTCAGATCCTAGACTATCTTTATGTGTTTTGTTTTGTTTTGTTTAATTTTGTTTTGTGGTACTTGGGATTAAACCCAGGTCACGTTACTTCTTTACTATACCATCAGCCTTATTTTGTTTTGTTTGTTTGTTTTCTTGTTTTGAAACAGTGTCTCATCAATAAGTTCTGGAGGGTCTCCGTAAATTGCTGAGGCTGACTTTGAACCGGCGATCCTATTGTCTCAGCCTCCCAAGTACTGGAATTACAAGCGTATGCCGCTACACCAAGCTTAACTTCATATTTAACTTAAATACAGTTCTCATCCTCTTTACAATGTAACTGCAAATTTATATTTCCGGAGTAGTAAAATGAGAGTTTCAGTACCTAGCATTTCCTATCTCTGATATCTGACGTTCTTTCATTCCTAATAGATGTGTAGTTGTATCTCAATGCACCTTTTCTTTCTCTTTATTGGAGGTGGTGGGAATTGAATCCAGGACCTCACACATGCTAGACACTGAGCTACATCCTCTACCCCCTACCTCTGAGCTACATCCTCAGCCCTCGTTGCTCCTTTAATATGAGTTAGTTAGATAATTATTGAATTTGAATATGTTCATATATGTATTAAAACATTTTCTATGTTGGCTGCAGTACTTAATATTAAGCAATGGTCTAATTACGAAGATCACATCTTTGCTCTAACCTTCCCATCTTGCGTTCTGTCTTGAGTCCAGGTACTGGTGCAGAGGGGGAGTGATTTTCCCAGACTTTAACACAATGCAGCAAATGTGGGCTCAAGGTTACTGTAAAAGTGGACAGGAGCACAAAAGAGAAGCAATTGTAGGGGAAAAAACAAACAAACAAACAAGACAGCACTCCTCACTTTCCTCAAATCCTCAAATGTAACAGTGCAAGAGAATGTTTGAAAGGCCGAGCAGAGCCATGGCTAGTGGTGATTTTAGTGTACTTCCCATTTTAAATAAATCAATAGGCAGTATCTTTAGAATCAATGCTGATGGAAAACTAAGGCTAATTACTTTTGACTGGAGTTACTAAAGAGCTACCCCTCTCTCTGATTTTTTAAGAGAAAATATGTACATCTAAGATGTGCATAAGACTACTATTAAAGGAATTCATCCATGGGTTAAAGTGGGTTGGAAGTAAAATTAAGTTCTATAGTATGGACATAATATTGCCAGGATCATAGTACTTGTGTCTTACCCTCCAGTCTAAACAATTAGATTCTGTTCTAATCTTAAACATGTTAAACACTTTATCATTATTCAATTCAGTCAAAGGTGTGTATTAATTACAAGAGGATGTTATCAGCACTGGGGAGATAAACACCGCACTATAAATAAAATCTCCAAATGTATGTATTTTATCCATAAAATGCTCTTTGAAATTAAAGTACAAAACATGATAAAATGGTCCATCTGTCCCTGAGACCAAGGTTTTCCTGTGCAAAAACATCATTTATTACTTCTTACATAATTTTCAAAAGCAAACTAGAAACAAAATACACACTCTTTGGAGATTTACTACATGTCCAGATTCCAGCATTTTGGCAAACTACTCACAAATCTGTTTTTTTTTTTTTTAAGATGAAAATAATGTTTTAAGACCTAAACTCTATTTATTTTTGAGCAGGTGATTAATCCACCTAGCAGAGATGTTAACTTTCTTCATAGTGTCAACAAATCTTATAACGGAAAGCAAAAATAATGATAATAGTAACAATTTTTATTATTGTTACAACAATAATAATAATGGTAATAATAATAATAATTAGTATTATTCTAGCTATGGAGCCTGCATACTGAAGAAGTAAAATCAAATAGAGTACTTGTTATTTTGATAATTGTGACAGAGCTTCTCCATTGTCCAGGTTTATATTTTGCTAATATGGAGGCAATGAGCATAGATTTCAAGAGTGACTTGTCCACATTTCAAGATTTCAAGAGTTACTTGAGCATTGTGAGGCCACTTTTATTGATTCGATTGATGTTCAGGTTTCCAGGTATTTTCTGTGCACTGAACGCTTTTGTATCCTCCTTCTTCTAATGCGTATCTTTGGGAGCTAGTCCTGTCCGGTGTCATGGTCACCTTGTGGTTGACCATGGCTACCTTTCTTTCCAACTTACAAAGAGATGTGACAATAAGCCCCTTATTCTTCTGGGGAAGTCTTTGACTGAAGTATGCAGTTATGCAGAAATGGGCAGAGCAGTGCATATAAACTGGTCCTTCTTCTGCTCAAATGGCATCAGTTCTCTTTCCATGGTTAGCATGAGCGCTGAGAGGTCTCAGTGGCTCCCCTTGCTTTTTCCCAACTGGGCTCAGAGCTCTTCTTGATAAGAAACTTTGGAATTTAGACCTCATTTAAAAATCAATAAACAGAATTCAGAGAAATTTCTAACCATTAGACTTCATGGATTTTAAAACAATCTAATACTTAACCAAAGCTAAAGAGAGCATATATATATATATATACATATATATATATATATATACATATATATATATATTTTTTTTTTCTGTTGATCAATTCAACCTTATGATGAATGCATTCAATTTTTATTTTATTTTCTTGGGTTAAAATATGCCAAAGGTAGTTTATCATATTTAATTTATGTATTTATTGGTTCAAATTTTAGATTTAAGAGTTTCAGAGCTTTGAGAAATAATAAAAAATGACATAATTTGACCAATAATCTATTGAGTATAATTCAGATAAATATTTAACATAAAAAAGTCACGATTTTACCATAAGTATGATAGTTATTTCTCGTAGCCATAGACATTCTATGTGCAAAAAGTAGCCCAATGTATCTATACTTCTAGTATTTGTATAATGCCATTAGTGTAAATGTATATGTACACATAAATATACTTATACATATTCTGTCTAAAGGCATGTGTGTAGTGACTGTTCTCTTCCAGGTACAGTTTGTATTTTATAAAGCATTCTTATATATTTAGTATCTTATTCTATGTCTTATATTATAATTCTTACTCTGTAGATGAGAAAAATAGAGTCACGAATTGTTAAAGTAACTTTTGTCAAATGTTTTAATTCCAAACTTACCTTTTCCTTATATATCTCTCTAAAATATTATGCCCATTTAAAAATATTAATTATCTCCAGAAACTTCTTCTTCATCCAGAGGAAAAGAAAAAAATATGTATAAGTGCACACACTACATGCTATTCATAATTCTCTAGGAAAATTAATAATTAATAATTGAAACTGATATTCATATTACTAGTCAAAGAGAACATGTCTTTAAAAAGGGATGAGATGCGGTGTGCATGTGTTTTTTTTTTAATGGACTAGAATGTATTTTGAAGTATTTCCCCCTCTGATTAAGAACTATCTCGAGAGAAAGTGAGAATGTGGCATATTTCAATAACTTTTGTATTTTCATTAGAGTTTAGATAACTATAGGTTTACAGGTTACTAATCATCTTCAGGAATGTACTTATTAGATAGAGTATAATTTTTGCTAAAATTACATTTCAATGTCTGGATTTATTATCTTTGGGATTATTTATGTGAAATATGGAATATTATAAAATGTTCCCTATGAGCTGAAGTGATTTTTTTTAATACGTTATAATGACAATACTAAATAAGATTGTCTATTCACTCAGTAATTTCTACCATGTGAACATATAATTAGCTTTAAGTTAATATTACATGAAAAAAATAGTACTAAAAGTGGAAATTTTCAAGAAAATAATATTTTTCTATTATGATTTATTTTGCATTAAAGTTCTAGTAGTTTGAAACTCATTTAAATTTATAAAATAATCCCAATTTTATATTCAAAGAAATATGGAAAATTGGCCATTCATGTGCAATAGTGTGTGTATTACTAAAAAAGCAAATAATCCAAATTCATACATTTTCAAATTGACTACACCTCTGATATTTTAGTTTGATGACTAATTAACTTCAAAAGATGTTTGAATTTAGAATAATAATTGTTTAGTTCTAGCTGTTAATGACATTAAAATTTTTATCTGAGTTCATTATCATATGAATAATAAACAAAACACCAATAGCAGCCCTCCATATCCACAGATTAAACCAACTACTAATCAAAAATATTTAAAAATTGGGTCTGTACTGAGCATTTATAGTTTTTTATTATCATTGTTTCCTAAGTAATATGGTATAATAACTACTAACATAGGATATGCATTACATTGGCTAAAGTAAGTAATAGGAAACATGCAAGAGAATGTATGTAAGTTATATGTAAATACTATATGATTTTATATAAGGGATGTGGGCATCCATGGATGTTGAAATCCATGATACTCCTGAGACCAATCACCATTAAATAATGAGGGACAACTCTTTTCTGCATATATGACTCCATATTTGAGATTTAATTTCATGCTAATGCATAATACCACAGGGAGTACTCTTGAGAGTAGCTCATTTAGTTAGTGCTGGATTTTGCAAAAGTTGGGTACAAAACATATTGGAAATCCTCGAATTCTCTCTCAAGTAGCTCTAAGTTAAATGGAAAGTCGCTTTCAATATGCATTCCCTTTAATCAAAATGCTGTGGTGGTATTCAAGATTCAACTTCTTCTTTACACTTAATCTTATAGAAAATTTTTAACATGAAAGCGACATAGTGGGATGTCTTTAATCACTCTAGCTTCACTTAAAAGACATAGTTTCAAAGGTAGAAGTCA
Organism: Graphiurus murinus; assembly: GCA_004027655.1. NCBI lineage: Eukaryota > Metazoa > Chordata > Mammalia > Rodentia > Gliridae > Graphiurus > Graphiurus murinus. The sequence continues at coordinate 189,887 of PVLC010000304.1, forward strand.
TGATTTGTTTTAAAAAAGACTGCTAGAATCAATATTAATTGATCCTAATAAATTAATATCAAAACAAGTTCAACTATTTTATCACTGGGGAGGAGAAAAAGAATTGAAAAACATTTGTATATGTTGTATGTATTTTCTTTCTTTTTTTTATTTTTTTATTTTTTGCGGTACTGGGAATTGAACTCAGGGGCATTCTACCTCTGAGCTACACCCCCAGCCCTATTTTTTATTCTTTATTTTGAAACCGAGTCTCACTGAGTTGCGGAGTGCCTCACTAGGTAGCTGAGACTGGCTGCGAACCTGGATCCTCCGGTCTCAGCCTCCCGAATGCTGGGATTAAAAGTGTGCGCCACCATGCCTGGCTTGTATTTTCTTTCTTATTGGAAAAAATATAATTATGGCTTGAACTGAGAAAGCACCTAAAAATTTCAGCTCCGAAGGTAATATCTATGGTGTACAGCTGTTATGTAGTATTTATTATATCTGCTTTTTCACTAACAATTGCAAGAACCCACACGTGTATATGGAGCTGTTCTATCCACTCAATATGTTATCTTTATATTTCTACTGCTCCACATTCTCATTGTATATATGTTAAATTTACTTCATTGATATTAAAAATGATAGTAATAAAATTTTGTATTTTTGTAGGAAAAAGTAAGCAAGATGTTATTCTTAAATTACTACTTATATCACTAAATAGACTCTCTGTTTTCTACCCTTGTAGTACATTAAATATTCTCTGAACAACTTATTTCACTAAGTTCCTGCATATATCACGTAGATTTTTTTTGCAATAAGTGACACTAACCAATTTTGACTAAGAAAGAAGAAAATTTCAGAATGTTTGAACACTACCTGGAAGTTCACACAATCATTACATTTAGAGATAGGGAGAAAAAAGAAAAAAATAGCAACATAAATATTCAATTATTCAAGTACCAATACTTGCATGAAAAATTTCTAATTCTTTCTTCCACTCTTGCTTCATTATATTTAAAATTCAAAACCTCTACGTTAAGAGTTTCATGGGCTGACTCTAAACTGTATAGCTTCACCTTGACTCCTCTGGGGAAATAAGACCATAAGAATCCCAAAGGCTTCCAGATGCCAGGCTGAATACATTTTATATTGTTTTATCAAGACTAGCTGTCCAGCTATAGATGTGCATGATTTTAAAAATTTTTATCATAGTTCACTGTGAATCTGGGCAATATAAATTGGATATACTGTATATCTTCAGGCATAAAGGTCAATTTTATACTAATATAAGTTCAAAGATATTGTCCACATATCAGTGAGAAACAGAAAACTGTGCAACAAAATAGGGCACTAGACAGAAGGAAGATCATTTAGGAACATTTAGCTTTCTAATTATTTTTTATGTTATTCAGCATTAACATTTGAGCACTGCTATGTATTACTGATTATTATTGGGAATCATAATTTTAAAAATTATATATTGGCACATCAAAAAGATATATGTTGATGTACATGGCTGGTTGTTGTTTTGTTTGTTTGTTTGCTGATTTTAAAAGTACCCTACATGAATATCAGAAACTGTGAACTTGAAATGGAAAAAAAATCATATTTATTTGTATTTGTCCTGATTAGCCATCCCCCTTATTTATGTTGTTTTGTGATTGGTATTGATCAAATGGATGTATACTTCACTCCTGTTTAATTCTAGTTATCTATTTTATAATCAAAGACATTTGGGAATGATAAAAAGCATGTCTAGAACCATTGCTCATTTGGTATTTAGGTTATCTCTAAATTGAAAAAAGAGGTAGAGAGGCTCATTCAACATAAAGTAAGCTATTGATGCAAAAGCAAGGAATTAGACCCATTCAAAAAGTCAAAGAAGTGTATCTCTACATTTTTCTCCTGGTGAATGTCTCAGGAAATATAATACCATGCATCAAATGTGTCTGTACTAACAGATGCTTATTTTAAGACACGGCAATGGAATTTCTGCTTCAAGAATCAAATTGAGCATTCCTTCCAAGTATCTCCCTTTTAATACATCTAATTCCTCTAGCTATTATATGCAAAACACACATAAAGAAGATTTTGAAGAAAAGAAAACAAATCAGTTAGGAAACATAGGGTCCAAGAAATAACAGAGTGACCGGGCCCCTTGTTTTGTTAAACTGGTAACAACAAATAGAGCTGACCGAAAACTTCACACTTCATTAATCCTACTGTTCTACCAAACAAACAAACAAACAAACAAACAAACAAACAAACAAAAAAACCAAAACAAAAAAAACAAGAAAAGGGAAGTCTAACAACTGAAAAGAGAAAAATAAAGAATACCTCCTCTATTCCAAACAAATATTAAAGACTTGTAGATCAAACCCCTCTCTTGTAGGCAAAGGGGGAATGGAGAGTCTAGATTTTCATGCTTGTTAATCTGTAGCATTCCAGCTCCTCCTTTTGGGTCAGAGAAGGGAGCCTGGCCTCACATCCTCCCCAGGTAGGAACAGGCCCCATCTCAGGATACCAGTGAAAATCAGGTGAAGAATCTGGACAGCCACTTCCACCCTTCAATCCTGAGGTGTAGCTTGCCTCATCACTGGGGTGGCATCAGATTTGTCCTAGTGAATAATGAGGTCATCATAGGCCAGCAATTAAATGTTGACACCTCTCCCCTGGAGTCGCTGAGAGCCACATAGGAGCAGATCAAGGGATCCCTGGCTTTCCCAGGTGGAGAGACATCAATGCCATCATTGCTGGCCTGATGAGGAAGCAGAACTGCCACTCTTACCAACAATGATGAGGATTAGACGTCACTCCCTGTGTGCTCAAAGTGGCAAAGTGAAAAACCAGTAATCAACAACAAAGAGTAGTTCAGAGACAGCTAGTTAAACATAAGGTTTAAATAAAAGCCAGATTCTTATCATTTATATTCTGAAAGTCCTCATCTCAATCAAAAATCAGTCTTCATATGACAACCAGAAACAGCTGAAATGGAATGAAAAAGATGCTGAATAGATAGAAACACCAAAGCATAAAGGTAATAGAATAATCTTAAGAAGATTGTGAAATAGCCACTATAAGCATGCTACAATGAGCCATTAAGATCTGTTTGAAATAAAAACAGAAAATCTCCACCAATGAAAAGAGTGAGTAATAAGATTTTAAAAATGAAAATTTTAGAATGAAAATATATAACCCCAAATTTTTAAAAATTCAGTCCATATGTTCAGCAACGGAATGGGAAACAGAAGACCACATCCATAGACTAGTAGAAAAGTAAAACAAAATAAATTACTCAATCTGAACAATGAAGAGAAATTAAATTGAAAAATAACATGGCCTTAGAGATCTTTGGGAACAAAATAAAAGAATAGTATGTGTGTAATCATAGTCTCAAAAGTATTAGAAGAAAAAAAAATAAGAGAAGGGCTGAAAAGAAGCTCAAAGAAATAATGACTACAATACAATTTGATGAAAGACGCCAACTTACAGATTAAATAAACTAAATGGAGCTCAAACAAAATACACCCAAAGAAATATAATTTAACACATCCTAATGACATCCCTGACAGATAAAAGCAGAGGAAAACCTTAAAAGATGCAAGAGAGAAAGGACTCCACAGCATTAGGGGACAAAGTATGAGAATGCTGGTAGATGTCTCATCAGCAACTCTGGAAATCACGGGGATGTGGCACAGCATTAAAGAAAAGGATTGTCAATCCAGGATCCTACATCTCGTGGAAATAGCTTGCAGGAATAAGGGGGAAAACAAGGCATCGAAGAGGAAAGAAAAGTGAAAGAGGCCAGGACTTGAGGTGCATACCTGGAATTCCAGTACTTGTAAGGTTAAGACTGGAGGATTGCAAGTTTGAGGACAGTTTTGGCAATTTAGTGAGATGCAAAGAAACATAGAGAGATCCTTTTTAAAAATAAAAAAATAAAGTGGGATGGGGGTTGTAGTTCAGAGTCAGAATGCTCCTGGGTTCAATCCTTAGTGCCACTAAATACATACTTAAGAAAAGAAGGAATCTTGGAAGATCAGTAAAGATGACAAAGCAAAGACTATGGGTAAATATAGCAGATTCTGTTATCTTGAATTTTATATATTATGAGTCTAATAATGATATACTTTCCAATGAACATAGAGGAAATCCTTAAGATAAGTATATTATGAGCAAGGGAGGGAAAAGGGATATAAGAGTGAGGCTTCTATGGTTTTTTAGCTGAAAGGCAGAAAACAGAACACTGAAAAGCAAAGAAGAAAAAGCACCAACTGAAAACCAAAAATTAAATGAAATGCTTAAATTCATATATACCTGAAATCTTATCACATGTAAAAGTGTAAAAACAGAGACTCACAATGGATTTTAAAAAACACACTTGTGTGCTGTGTGCATACATTTCTACCACTCTGAGCCTTATTATGCTGTATAATTACAGTACCCTACTAATTGAACAGTAAAAGAAGACTACACACACACAAAGCAAAAGTTTCAACTGCATGCTATCTACAAAAAAGTGACACTAATTTCAACTAAAAAACAAGTTGAAAGTTAAAAATAAAAATCAATTTATCTTGATAACATAATCAAATGAAAGAAAGACTGGCTATATTTATACTACATTCAGTAGACTTTAAAGCAAAGAAAACTGCCAGAAACAGACAACCTAACATACTTCACCAGAGGACCCAGCAATTCTAAATGGTTACATACCAACAAGAAAGCTGAAAATATGTGAAGCCAAACCTAAAAAAAAAAAAAAAAAAATGAAAAGAGAAATAGAAAAAAAAATCACAATTTTCATTTGGAAACTCTAACACCCTTCTCTCTATAATGTATAGAAGAGGTAGGCAGAAAATCTGTAGGAATAAAGAATTTCCGTCAGCAAACAGGTTCTAGTTAACATGCATCAAACATTTCACACAACAATGGAATAATGGCACTTCTGCCAAACGCCTCTGGAATATATACCAAGAGAGAACACATCACATCCTGGGTCATAAAGGAAAGCTCAAAAATTAAAATAATTGAAATCATACATGTTTTCTCTAACCATTATGGAGCCAAATAAAAAAATCAGTAATAGAAAAATAATGAAAAAAATATTCAGACACTCCTCTAAATTATCCATGGGTCAAAAATGAAGTCTTAAGGAAAATGAAAAAGACACTTATCTGCATAAAATGAAAATGCAGCATTTTATGCATTTTAACACAATGGCAAAATTATTGTGATTTAATCATATAGTTTACATTAGAAAACAGAAGGAAAGGACTAAAATAATCTTAGTTTTCACCTCAATAATCTAAAAAGAGAAAGGTAAAACTAACTCAAAAGTAAAATATGAAGAAAATAATAACAGTAAGAGAAGAAATTAACAAAAAATATTTTTAAAAATAGGAGAAAATTAGTGACATAAAAGAGTTGCTTCTTTATTTTTTGTTTGTTTTGCTTTGTTTTTCTCTTTTTATACTTTTACTAGCACATTGCAATTATACATCTGAGTAAGGATCAGTGTTATACAAACATAAACACACAGCTCTTGGTGTATTTCCTTCTGTGTCCACCCCACTGCCTCCTCTCTCCCTGTACATGTTAGTGAAATTGGTGATTCCTTCAGATAGAGGAAGTATTACTACTTTCATATATAGGTAGTAATACCTTCATATTGCCATAGTATTATTTAACTGTTTCCTTCCTCAATCTTGATTTCCCCCTCCCAAGTCCTTCCCCTAGTCCTCTTTCTACTATTCTATTGTTTTTTCTCCACATTATTATTATTATTATTATTATTATTATTATTATTATTATTATTATTTTATTGGTGCATTGTAATCAGACATCTTTGTTGGGTACAAGCTGGTAAAGGCAAACATGCACACATTTCTCATTTAACCCTTTCCCAATTCCTACCCCACTCCCTCGCCCTCCCTCCTTCTCAGGTTCCATTTAGTGATTGACTTTGATATGTTTGTGAAAGTCCATCATGTGCATTAGGGTGTTTCCCTCCCCACATCACCTTCAGTTAAGTTACCTTCTATGCTCATCTAAGGTTTCTCCTTCTTCATCTGGAGTCCCTCTTATGCCCCATTTTCTCCCTAGCATCCACATATTAGGAAGAACATATGATTTTAATTTTTAATTGTTCTTCTGGTAATCTCTGGCATTCTGGGTTGATGAGTTCTGTTATTGTGGGGTTGCGGTGGCTCATTGCTTCTTTGCTATTTTTCCTTCCCATGGTTTCCCTGTTCTTAAATTTATATCTTTGCTGCTCTTGCAAGCTTTCTCTCAATTTATAGGTTTCTGATTTTTATTTTCTCTCTGTGAATAGTATCTTGTACTGGGTTGGAATTTCTCTAGAACTTCTGCCCACTCTAATGGTGCCGTTGGTGGGTTTCAGGAGTTGACTTCTAGGGTCTGTTTGTTGCTTCTGTTATGGAGATTCATTTCAGAGGTCTGAGTAGGACAGTTTGTGGTCTCTGTGTTTTTAGGTCTCGATGTGAGATGTGTTGAGCTATTCCTTCTATCAGCAGAGGTGAGTTTATCCTTAGGGTTTGGCAGTCCTTTCTGATGGTTCACCTGTCTGGTCCAATCTTTGCAGTAGGGATTTAGTGTTGTCTGCTGGTATATACAAGGGCAGGTTGTATTCACTGGTGAAGGTTGGATGAGAAGTCACAGTGATAAATGCAAGAATAGGGTAAAGTAGAAGGTACGGTCCAGTGGATTAAGGGTTTGAATGTGTTGAGGTGATATATGGTAAAGAATAGAGACAGTGGATATGTCGGGGATTCTTGTAGTCAATGTAGAGTATTTAGGTGTAGTGGTGTGAAATGGTCTTGATATGGGACAGGGAAAAAAGAAAATAGAAAAAAAGTATTGAGGAGAATAATATATATAGGAGAGAGAGGGGAAGTTTGTAAAACGGATGAGGGAGATTGTCAACAAACTGAGTAAAAAATAACAAAACAACCAATCATACAACCAAACAAAACAAAGCAATACAAAGCAAAAACAGAGTAAACAAAACAAAAAACACCAAAAGAAAAACAAAAAGAAACAAAAGCAACAACAATAACAAAACCCCTGCAAGAATGTAATTACAGAGCCCAGTTGGCCTCTGTAGTTCTTTTGGATCTGTGTGGATATTTTCAGCTTTTAAATGTATTAGATTTTCAAGCATGTTTCAGGCAATCTTATTTGCTGTTTCTGTCAGTGCAGGCAGGGAGTTCCATTGGTGCTGCTCCTGCTGCAAGCTTGTGTCTCTGAGCTCCCCACAGGAGGTGTCCCTGTGCCTCTCTTGTCTTTGTAGGTGGGGGGGGCGGGGGGGCAGCACTGAGTCTTGATCCAGTATAAGCCAGAGGCTCCGTGCTTTCCAGAGGCCCTATCTGCATCTCTCGCAGGAGTACAGTCTAAATGCCAGGCACTTTTCAGGATGCCTATACGGTCTCTATGCCTGTGTGCTCTGGGTCCCTCCTGCACTTCTGCTCCCATCCAATCGGCAGAAGGGCAGGTGACCAAGTCTGTCCTTTGCACAGGGCCACCTGACAGACCTGAGAGTGCAGTTAACTTACAGTTCCGTGCTGCTCTGGCTCTGGAAGAAGTGAGCTGGGGTGGCCCTGCCACAGGCTTAAGCTGGTTGTCCCAGGTGTTCCTGGTCACTGTTGATGGTGCGGAAGTATGCCACCTGATTAGAGTATGGACTTCTGGAATCTCTTACTCCACATCTGGTCGCTGGGTATGTAGGAGGTGGTTAAATGTCTTAGTGCTAGCAGACTCAGCACACTGCTCAATGGCGAGCCCACTGCCGCGCACACGTTCTCCTTTGCTTTTCTTGGTCTGCTTTCTGGTTTCTGTTCAGCTATGCTTCAATTTTTGTTACTTTGTTCACTTTTTTCCTGCTTTTTTCCCTTCTGTCAAGAAGCTGCTTTTGTGGAAGTTTTGATTCAAGCTCTGCTGCACAATTGAGTGCTGCTCTGGCTCTGCATGAGACATGAGCTGGGGTGTCTCCTGTGCGGGCTTAAGCTGGCCATCCCAGGTTTTTCCATCACTATCAAATGTGTGGGGATATGCCTCCTGATTAGGGTGTGGAGTTCTGGAGTCACTTACTCCACATCTGGTCACTTGGTATGCAGGAGGTCATTAGATGTCTTACTGTTAGTAGTCGGCTCAATGGTGGCCACTTCTCCAGGGCGTGGCACTGTTGCTGGTTGGAGGGGCTCCTTTACTCTCCCTTGTCGGCTTTCTGGGTTCTGTTCAGCTATGCATCAATTTTTGTTACGCTGTTGACTTTTTTGTTGCTTTTTTCTTCCGTCAAGAAGCTGCTTTTATGGCAGATTTGATTCGAGCTCACGGCACCTGAGGAAAGATGTTTCACTCAGATGCCATCTTGGGTCCTTCGAGTTGCTTCTTTAAATAGACAAATCTCTAGCAAGAAAAAAAGAGGAAAAAAAGGAAGATAAAAATAACCAATAACAGAAATGAAAAAAAAATTTATTACAGACCTGAAGATATCAAGATGATAAGAAAATGCTTGTCATATCTCTGTACACATAAGTAATTAAATGAAATGGATTCTTAAATAAACACAAATTATTATTTATCATCCAACATAAATTACCCAACTTTAAGTGTGTTCTTAAGGAATTTGAATTTGTAATAGCAACAATAACAAAAAGATTCATTGCTTATCCCATTCTAGAAATCACTTGTAGGTAGTTCCACAGGAAAAAAAAAAAATTAAACTTCATCTCTTTCAGAAAATAGAAGAGGAAACATTTCCTCTTCTATTTCATGAAGTTTATATTACCCTTATATCAAATGGAAGACAATATAAACATTTTTATAGACCAATATATTTCATGTATTGAGCTCCAAGATTCCTTAATAAAGTATTAATAAATCAAAATTATAAATACATTAAAAGTAGAATATGGTATGACCAAGTGGATTTGTCAGAGTTATAAAGTTGTTTCAATATTTAAAAACAAGTCGCTGTAACTTCTCGTGTTTGTAGAATTTCGTATCTGACATAGACATAGGCAGGCAGGGGACCTGAGAGCGTGTTGAGCAGAATACCTAGTCATGAACAGCATGGAACTTCTCCAGAGCTCAGGTGCACCACACAGCCAGCTGCAGCTGAAGACCAGGAAATCTGCTAGACAAGATGAGGATACCTTTGAAACATAAAGTGGTACCAGATTTATATCAGGTCTATCCCTAGAAAGAAGGTCATATATATCATTTATATCATTATATATCATTTATATATATTTATATATAATCAATTTTTTGTTTTTTGGCTGTGCTTTGATTTGCTTTGTTCTGTTCTCAACATTTAGAGAACAAAAGGTTAAAACAAAAAAATTATAGGAATAGGGACTCATTTCTTAAACTGAGCAGTCAAGCAACAGTTAATTAAATGTGATAGAAATAAGACTGGAATTTTACGTTTTTTTTTTTTTTCTTTGTACCCCTAACCTACCCCATGAATTATTATTGTTGCCTGTTGCTTTTCTCTTCATTTTTTATAAAAATCTTTGTATGGATTATGTATACGAAGGGAAAACCCTGTGGAGAACATATTCTGAGTTAGTCCTCAATTCAGCCAAAATTCAAACTGAGACCTCCTTACATCCATATTAAGTAATTTGCCTCCTGCCTGGCATACAAGACTGTCCACAATAGATACTTACTTGTTCTTTCTTCTCTCCTTCATTTATATCTCTATTCCATTTCTTCTACTCTGCATTATCAGTATTTTCAGCCTTTGCCCCGATTTTTTTTTTCTGATGACTTATCAGATCTGAATAATGTTCTCCAGATAGTGCTTAAGGATGGTTCTATGTTTCAGTTTAACAAATGATATTACCTTATAGGTTTGTGTCTCTGGTGGTCATGCAAAATGCAAACCCCATTCCCTCATCTATCAAATTTATCTCTCTGGAGGTAAATCTCTGGGGAGAGATTATTGGAGTAGAAATTTAAAGAGAAATAGATCACTTGAAAAATAATATCACAAGCAAAAACTTACCTAAGTTCTAACTTTTGAATCCTTTTATGTGCCTGCGTTCCCTCAATCACATCAAAAGTCATGCCTTGTACACTAGATCAAAGACTTCTCCGATCCATTGACACTTTAAATTTTTCTCCAAATATGTCTCCTGAGTGCTTCCTAGTGAGGTTACAGAACAAAATTTGTTATTTCAAAGACTCTCTTTTCAGTATAACCAAGCATTTCTTGTCCCTCTTCTATTAATATAGTATAGACATTGTAAAATATTTTTATAAATGTAAGGTAAAATATGCAATAAAGAATGTCATTTTTGTTAAAAAAAACCTTTTTATTTTTAACGTTTTTATATTTTCTAATAGGACAAGTCAAAATACAAAACTAGATTCTGACCAACTAAGAAAGATTACAGAGAAAAAATCCAGATTCACAATAATCTTGATAATTAATATTTTGACTGAAACTATATCAGAGCTGTAACTATATTAGATTAGCTAAACTATATTAGATTAAACATTGCCATTTTCAGTAATTTTATGTTATAGTTTTGATCTTATATTATTGGCACTACTCTCAGTTTAAGGTTTTTGGACAAAAAGATTTTAATCAACCTATCCCTTTTGTGATTTTCAGCTAAACTTAGGTAATATAATTTAGATATACTTTATTGCACACACATAATTTTCTAACTCATAATTCACCAAGAGATAAGAAAAAATAAAAAGTGACACAGTTCTCTGTACTCTACAGAATTTCCTTTCCTTTCGCAATATGTCTTATTTAATATATACTATTACTGAATAAAGAATAGAGTCTCCTTTCCTTACATACTTACATCAAACATTTTTGATTCAATGAATATGATTTGTATTTGCTATTGTCTTGAGAGTTTGTTAAAGTGTACTTATCAGGTTACTACTGAAATCAAGTTACTTCTCGTGTTTATTGGTAAACTCTCACTTCAAACACAGTTCCTCAAAGAACACAAGATCCCCTATCTTATAAACAAGATGTGTTATAATCCCAATCATCATTCCTAAAGCTTGTAGTTTGAGCTGCCTATGCCAGCTAGTGATTGCTACTTTGGGTTGTGTCTTTGAATTACTTCTTGGTGTCTGGTAGCTCCTTGAAGAATCGTTTCCATATTTCTCCTTCCAATTTGGCTGGTTTCTGCATTTCCCTTCATTTTTCTCAAAACCACACTGAATGTATCCTACATGCCAGGTGCTATGTGTCTTTTCTGCTTCCTCACAACACATTAAAAAACAAATTCAAAAGTGGAGCTACAGGGATGGGTATAGCTCAGTGGTGGAGAATATACTTAACATGTGTTCAATCCTCTATGACTTGGAAACAAAGAAACAAACAAAATGAAATCAAATAATTCCACTTACCATCTCCTTGACTTTCATGTTGACATTCCTGTCTCTACCAATGGACTGTAAGCTCCTTTAAGTTATGATCATTGTCATTTTAATGTTTATAATTTTAATAACCTAGAGAGTCACAGAGTAGTAAAATAATTAGCAATAAAAGTTTCCAATATACATGCATATGTTACTTGGTGTGGTTTATTCTTCTTCTGATCTTGACCATGCACATATTATTTCATATAACATTCATTAACATATATTCATTCATATAACATATAGTAGATTATATTAATACCATTCTTTCCACATCATGGTTAAGGGAGAGATTCTTGCCCTAGGATTTTGAGGCTGACCTATGTGTGACACCCAACAGCAAGCATTTTGTGATGAGATTTACACATAAACATTCACAGCCTGGGGACAGAAGACAGCACATGCCATGCAATCCACATGATGTTGTTCTCAAAAGAGTGTAACCCAGAGACTGTGGGAGGGGAATAGCTTTGTGGTATCAAGAGAGGAGTGCCTTAGTTTCTAGTGGAAGGGTGCAATTAGTTTGTTGACGAACTATAGGCTGGTGAACAACTGAAACCTACTTCTCAAAAAGTAGCAAAGAATTGTGTCTCAGCCTTGGTTAAGAACAGTTGATGTCTAGAGATCCTTATCCACAGGAGCAGAGCAGGGAGAGGGTTTACTAGAGGTTAGACCATGTGAAGCTTTCTCAAGTTGACTGGATGTCAAAGCAGCACTGATATCAAATCTTTATTTTAGTCCTTAGATTATACAAATCCAAATATATGAACTGAATATCTCATTTGTATTATTTTCATGCAGGAATGAGCAGAATTTAGAGATTTTTTTTAGTGGTTAAACTTTTTAATGATTTCCATCTAGAAATATTATGTATAATTTTGTTGAAATTTTACTTCCATAGAGTGAGTTTATTCACACATATTAAAATAATTCATAAATGCCTCCTTACACTTATTTAATCTTCACAAAGGTGAATTAAGCATTCCTCAGTGTACCAAAAGCTGCTCTCTGACAGCTGTTGAAAGCTGCCTATCAAGGTGAAGAACATATACAAGGTAAAAAAAAATTCTCAGATGCACATTATTTACCAAATAAATTTTATACGACCACTGAAGAAGTTTCCAATGTTCACAACAGTTCTCTGAACACCATTCAGCGAATAAAAGTATCTGTGAAATCACTGAATCCCTAGAGAAACTGAATATAAATAAAAGACTTATGCTATTTTCAGTGTACAGAGGAGGAAAAAAAGTTTGCATAATTCAAATTTGGAAAATACAATGAAGAGTCAGGGGAAATAGTAAGAAGCTTACATACTTGTAAATCAATAAAACAATGTCATAACAATAAAATAGGTATTGGAGATACGTGAGTAAAATCCAATAGGAATAGGAATGAAACATTTATCTCATTTTTATTTTTGTCATATTCAGAAAGCAAGTATTATTCAGACTAAATTGATTGCTGTTTTGATGGATTAAATCTTACAAAATCAACAAATATGCAAAATGAACAACAAACTATACTACATTCAATGGAAAAATTAATTTGGAGATATAAAAAATGTAACAAAGCTCACATTATGGCAGAGATACAAAACATGTATGAAATCATTAATTCTTTATTAAAGGTATGCAGCCCATGAAACAAGATTATATACCAAATCAGACGCTGAGTAATCATCTTCCATAAAAATGCTCTCTCTCTCTCTCTCTATATATATATATGACTATATGCTATATATATAATGACATGTAAGTCATTTATCTTGATTTTTCATCCATTCAGTCATTACTTCTGCAATTAATGCATGAGTGGGCTACTATGCATAGTCATTCCACAAACATAATGTAATTTGTGAACATAACAGAGATAGTTTCTATTGCCATGAAATATATGGAAGAATGGGGAATTTCTGGCTGAAGTTCTGGAATCACATATCCTGTGGTTGGAGATCGTGATTGCTTACTGTTTTCATCTACTTAAATAGTACTGTCAATAGAACTATCTGTGATCATGGAAATCATCTATATCTTTTCTGCCTAAAATAATATTGAGTACATGAACTATGACAAGTGAGACTGAAATCTAAATTTTTCTAGTTTATAATAATGAGCTACTTGTATTATAAATATCAAGTGTACATGAAGCAGTTAATATAATGCTTATCACATAGGAAGTGAATAATTCCAAGTAGATATTAGATTCAACAATGATGATAATCATTTAGGTTTATTGGGAATAGGGTCAAACTGTTTTAAAATGAAGAAACTTTTCTCATAACCATATGTTAATAAGTTTGGTATTTAACTTGTTCTTGAGTAATCATGAGATAAATATAACTTTGATGTTTGTTTTCATTATACTAAAATTTAACATTAGTATAAAATATCACAACTAAATGTAATCCTCAAGTAGCACTGGGTTTTCACAAAGATGACTGCAGATATAAGTAGCATTCTTCATGGGACACATGAAGAGGTTTTCCTTATTTAAAACCAGATATATTTCCAGAAACATCTCCCAGTAGATCATTAATTACTAATATTTTTTAGTGATTAATAAAAAATGCTTAGCAATGATGCAATGATTTTAAACCTTGTGTCATGTTATGAATATGTTCAATAACTTTTAGAAATATTTTACACTGTGGCACAACTTTGTACGTGCTGGATTTGGAATCTCTGAAAGTTGTTCATATCTTGGTAATTGTACTGTTTGGTGGAATATTAATATTGCAGAAGATAAATATATATTCAAAGATGATGATTTGTATATTGGCTCATATTCTAACTAGAGATCCTTCTTTTTTTTTTTTTTTTCAGAACGGGGGATTGAACTCAGGGACATTCTATCTCTGAGCTACAACCCCAGTCCTATTTTTATTTTTATTTTGAAACAGGGTCTCACTAAGTTGCAGAGGACCTCACTAAGTATCTGAGGCTGGCTGTGAACTTGCAATCCTCCTGTCTCATCCTCTCAAGTACTGGGATGACAGGCATGCAACACCACACTCATCTGAGATCCTTATTTAGAAGAAAGTACCTGCTGGAAAAGACTGTCACTCTTCATCTATAGGTATTACCAACTAGGAAACATATCAGACAATAACCATATGCTCCAGATAAACCACTCCTGGGTATCTTTCCAAAGGGACTAATGTCAGAATACTATAGTAATTCATGCATATCCATATTTATAGCAGCACAATTCACCAAACTATGAACCAACACAGGTGTCCATCAACAGGTGAATGGATTACAAAATTATGAGCTATAAACACAATGGAATGCTACTCAACAGTAAAGAAGAACAATATTATGTCATGTACAGGAAAATGGACGGACCTGGAGAACATTATGCTAAGTGAGATTAGCAAATCACAGAAAGTGAAGGGTCCTAGGTTTTCTCTCATATGCTGAAGCTAGGGAGTAATTAGGATATAAGAGAAATGTAGATAACGGAGGATAAATTCTAGTGGAGCCCAGGAGGTGGTTTTGGTGCGGGAGGGAGTTGGGAGAAGGAGAATAAATGAAGGAAACCCTTCCATAGACATTTTGTGAGAATACCAATGACAATCTCAATATCTTATTTGGGGAAGAGGGGGCGTGGGGACGGAGCCAGGGAAACTCACCGAGTGCTGTGTGCAGGTATGTCACTATCACTAGGAGATACATTATGATGGGAGACTATAATGCACCAGTGAAAGTATTAAAAAAAAAAAAAAAAAAAAAAAAACCCTGCAGTCCCCTCCAGCGCCACTATCCCTGTATATAAACAGAATTATTCATTGAGCTCTGTGCTCCAGAAAACTCATCTGCTTGGACTGCATCGAGGAATTTTCTTGCCCTCAGGTTTGCTCGTGTTTTGGAAAATAGAATGCACCAGAAAGACATCGGGAGATTGAAGGAAAAAAATGAATCCCCATATTGTTTTTTCAGTGCAAAGAAAAGTAAAACTCATTTTTCCTAGTCCTAGTATATCTCGTTTGTAGCCTTAAAGCTTGTTCTTAACTTTTCAAAGTTCCTTTTATTAAACTTGCATCAATTAAATTTAAAAAATGCAGCTTGTTGGCTGCTAGGCCCCTGACTGATGCAAGAACTGATCTTGGTAGGAAACTGTGATTCTAACTAATTGAGAAACATGGACAAAATATTGGATGAATTATTACATGAGCAGGATTTTGAAAATTTCTCCCATGACAGGGCATTTGGAATTATAAATCTTAACAGGATACGGCGCATATTTTTAGATGAACCAATTTGCCAGAGAGTGAGATCATAAGAAATAATGGACAAAAATTTGAGTGAAGAAAATGAGAAAGAGACTGTGTTAGTCAGTTCTCCATTACTATAAAAGATAATCAATTTATAGACAATAAAACTTTTTCTTTCTTTCTTTCTCACTCAGTGTTGAAGAGGTTTCATTCCATGATGTGCTGACCTTTTGTCTTTTGTGTCTGTGGAGAGACGACATCATGGTGGAGAACAGGTGACAGAGCAAAACCACTCACCTTATGATCAGAAAGGGTAGTCCTCAGTATCCCTGAAGCCCTCCAAGCAGACCCCAGACCCCTTGAGGTTTCACCACTTCCTAAAAGTGCTGAGCTGGAAATCAGGTCTCTAACATGTGGACCTTTCGGGGGCATATGGAATTCAAACTGTCGCAGACACTGAATAAGATCAAAATAGAGATACATATTGTAGCAAGACGGGTCTAGAAAAGAGAAGTCATGAAGATGTTGATCATAAGAGAAGTCCTAAAGCCTGTTTAACAGAAGGCAAGGAATGGCATTCCTTACATTTTTAATTACCAACATAAATAAATTATATGATGAAGGCAGAAGAATAAGGAAAAGAAAGATC
Source organism: Graphiurus murinus (assembly GCA_004027655.1). Classification (NCBI taxonomy): domain Eukaryota; kingdom Metazoa; phylum Chordata; class Mammalia; order Rodentia; family Gliridae; genus Graphiurus; species Graphiurus murinus. The sequence continues at coordinate 206,152 of PVLC010000304.1, forward strand.
AATCCTAGTAAATATGCCTTTTATATGTTATTTGTTCACATGTACGTATTTTTCTATTTTATAAACTGCTGAGGTACACAGATACACATTTAATTCTAAATATGGCATAAGCAGAAACTGTATGATGTGGTTGAATTTACATTCTCCTGTAGACTAGCACAGTGTTAATCTATGTCATAATTCTAATCGTAGTTAATGTTTCCACATAAACCCAACCCAACCCTAACAGCCCATCCAAACTTTAAAATAAAGGAATCAGGCTGAGGGTCAGTGCTACAAGAATCTCCATAAATTGTATTTGCAGTAGTTTTACTTTCTTACTCTGCATGTCAACAAATTGTCAGGCATTTTAATAGATATATTCATTAATAGAATATAATGCTGTGAGTGCAGACTCCGGAGCAAGATGTATTGGTTTACATTCCAGCTTCATAATTACTATACAGCACTGGTCCAGTTGCCTAACTTCTCCATTTCCTTTTTTTAAAAAGGAGTCATAAAAGTAATTGACCAAATTTGTAAAAAGTAAAGAAGAAGTCGGGCGTGGTGGTCCACCCTTGTAATCCCAGTACTTGGAGGCTGAGACAGGAGGATCCGGGTTCGTGGCCAGCCTCAGCTATTTAGTGAGGCCCTCTGCAACTTAGTGAGACCCTGTTTCAAAATTTTAAAAAAACTTGCAAAATAGGACTGGAGGTTTAGCTTGGAGGTAGAATGCCCCCCTTTGTTCAATCCCCAGTACCACACGCACACACAAAAAAAGAAAGAAGAATATTTTTCTTTGTTCACCACATATATATATATATATACATATATATATATATTCGTGATATATATTTCACATATATGAAAAATACATATTATATACATGATATACTCAAGTTGGTGTGCTTTATGGACAAATATCTTTGGTGAGAAGGTGGTTTTTAATTAATACTAGATTGAATAAGATGAATGTATAGATTATTTTCTGCATTTGTGAGTTTGTTGGGTTGTAATGGCTATTTGCTGTTTCTGCATTATATATTTTATAAATGTTTGAAAATGATCTACAATAAAATATTTACAGCAGTTTTGATGGGTCATTATCTCAGACCCTACATTGACTCATCTTTAAACAAAATGTCTCTGGATCACAGAACCACAGTGGACATTGTTGACTTCTCCTCCTCATCTATTCCTGTCATTGTTCAGGAACCTTGTCATATGTGCAGACCTAATTCCATCTCTTATTTCTAAGAATGGGACAGAATTATTATTCCTTCAAAATTGGAACCTAAATTCTTTTAACTGGAATCAAGCTCAGCTTGCTGGACAGAAGGTAGAAAAAAAAAAAAATGGGCTTTCCTCTTCTGGACTGTGAGAACGAAAAGTGAAATCGAGAATTGCAACCTCAGTATCACTGGTACAAGAACAGTCAGCCCGTGGAGGAGGCAGGGAGTTCAGTGCTTCACTGATTCCAAGTGGACTCTTGGTCTAAATTAATCCCGGCCCTTTACTTATTTGTGAGACAAAAAGGAACATCTTTATGGACCTCATTCTTGGTGCGAATTGTGAAGCATGAACCTAAATGTCTTGTCATTGTTTGTCAGTGTGAGTTGGTTTTCTCTCGTGTGCCATTGATCATATTTTATGTGACAAAATGAAGTTGTGGCTGGTGAACAAAGAATTTCTGTTATGCTTTTATGGTTTACTTTTAAGATGTGGATCTTTAAATTGTTTTGAGGATAATGCAATTTTCAATAAACCAACATTAGTTTTTATTCACATCTGAACAAAACCACACAAAGGTGTAGGATGTAAAAAAAAAAAGTAAATAAATTCTAATCTGAAAACTGCTATAGGGAAATTCAATTCCATAACCTGCAGATTTTGACTTATTTTGTCTTTAAGCTATATCACAATTTTGAAAGAAGAAAACATCTCTAAAAGGTAAATATAAAATCCCCAAGATTTCCCAATTATTAGAAATAGTTTTCTATGCAGCTTAATAATTTCTGGCATGTGTACAGTTGTTTATCACAATTTAATAAAATGTGGCTTGTATTTTGTGATGCAGAAGCTCAGTTATAAATAACTGAGCCAACTCTGACATCTCAGCTGCTACCATTTCAAAGATGTAACCATATTTTCTAGCCCCCAATTCCTTTCCTCATTCCTTCATAACTCCATCACCACTTTCAACTAACAGAAGACTATCTCATTTGAGCTCACAATGGTATTCCTACAAAGATTCTGACTGTTCAGCAAGTATCAGAGATTGCCTTCAGAGACAGAGCTTAACAAGAATGTTTTGTATTGTAGTCATTAAAGCAAGTGTGTTTCCAAAAATTGGACATTGAAGGCAACCAGAGAAAAGGAGCAATAAAGGAGCCATAAGCATAACGCCGATTCAAGATGTAGGTAAATATTGGAAACTAAACCATTAAAAATACTATTACATATCAGCAGAAATGTGTGCCTCAACCCGAACTGAAAAATTAATTCCAGGATTTGTTAGATATGTTAATTGGTTCAAATCAACATTAACATATGAAAGAGAAAGGAAAGACACTGAAAATAGACTGTGAATTAAAGCAGCAAAAAAATGTAATAGAAATAAACCTTACATGTGACAGCCTGTCACCAGAATAAAATAGGCAAAGAGAACCTTTGCAAAGAGCCATGGCACTGATATTCAGGAGCAGCACCGAAGTTGGTCACATGAGCATTTTCTTTACAAATATTCATGTCATTATTCTTCTTTCAAAAATCACTGAGTTGGAAAGATGATCCAGTTTTGTATTAACAAAGAATTCACAGAAACCCACTGTGTTGCCCTCTCTGTCCCTATCTGTTTCTGTTTATACATGTGCAGGCGGTGGGAGAGGGACGCCAGGCATTCTGATTGTTCAGTTTACGTGCCACTTAGGAGAGTTCACAATGTATCTTTAAAAACTTAGAAATGATGCCAGGTGTAGTGGTCCACGCCTGTAATCCCAGTACTTGGGAGGCTGAGACAGAAAGATCAGGTTTGCAGTAATCTCAGAGAATTAGGCCGTCCACAATTTAATGAGAACTTGTTTCAAAATAAAATAGGCGTGGGCATGTAACTTGAAGGTAGAATGTCCCTGGGTTTAATCCCCAATTAAAAAAAAAAATTAGGAACTCCAGCTCCTATAGATATGTCTTTTGTGAGATCTTTCCTAGGATGAGGCTAAAATGAGATTTACCTTATAGCAATCCTGTGTGTACCTATATCGTTGCATTATCAGCTGTACATTGCTTATGGAAACACATATAATATCTATAGACAAAGAGAATTTTTATGTACAATGATAAATCAGAGCATATGATAGAACATGCTATTAAAAAAAAAACCAAGAATATAGCAAAATGGGCAGGTATCTATATTTTCAAAGCACTGTCAAAGGGCCAAAGAAGAAAGCTGCATCCCCACAGAGAGGTTCACTACCTAGGAGTTCCTACAGAAAGAAGCAAGAAAACGGAATCCTGCAGTGCTTTCGTTGAGGTCTAAACAAAGCATTCTGGAGGTAAGGCGTAGAGAATCCACCTCAAAGAATGACAAGATGCCCTGTAGGAATTTTAGGAGAGAAAAGTTGGGTGCAATCGACGTGAAGGAAACTGTATGAAGTCGATTACCACAGGTGAAGACCATTGTGAATAGTCTCCTCTAGCTACGGCTTAGCTTACGCAGGTATATATATATAGAAAGATGCTTCTTGATTCTGGGTGGGTTTGTTGGACATCATCACAGAGTCTTTAGGCCTCTTGGAAAACCCGAAAGATCAAATTAGGGTAAGACAAGATCAAAGGCGTACTTTTCCCATTAATAACAAGGCTATAGAATAAATGAAGTAATGCACGAAGATGGCAGAGAAATCTTTAGAATAGTAATGCGATTGTGAGTGAGATTTGGTAGGTGCTGTCAACAAACCTGTTGTAGTGGGAAGAAAATAAAGAAACGTGGAAAAGCTCTGTAGAACTTAGTACTCACAGCATTTCAATAAGTTGTATTTGGGGGTCCAGGGAGAGCAAGACCCCACAGGACTATCCAAATCCCTGACCCTCGGAAAACTGGCTGAGGTCACCCTCACTGGGTATGCCAGATTTTCTGAGAAGCGCTGGGATGATTTTAGGGTTTGAACATGTTAATCTTGAGAATGCTGTGGGGCGTTATGTGTGGTTGTGTCAGTTTTAAGCTTAGTAATAATTTCTGAGGTTTAAGGAATAGATGTGGATATTATGTGAAGCTGTTGAAGAGATTATCATATAAAAGTGGGCAAGTTTAGGCCTGGCATGGTAGCGCATGTCTGCAATCCCAGCACCTGAGAGGCTGAGACAGAAGGATCATAGGTTCGAGGTCAGCCTCAACAATTCAGCAAGACTTTCAGCAACTTAGTAAGATCCTGTTTGCGAATAGAAAATAAAATAGGGCTGTGAGTGATTCTCAGAAGTTAAATGCCCCTGGGTTCAGTCTCCAATGCCAACAAACAAACAGAAAGCCCTTATCAAATAAAAATAAAAATTGAGAACTGTAAACCATAGGAAGTTTTAATGATGACAGAATTAAATTTAGAGACTATAAATAAAGATAGAGAATTGAATGATATTATGATAAAAATCTCATTCAGATAAGCAGCCTTCACCCAGAGAATGATGTACAAGGTCAGCTGTTAACTACTGTATTTTTTTTTTTTTTTTTGCGGGGATTGAACTCAGAGGCGTTCTACCTTCGAGCTACACCCCCAGCCCTATTTTTTACTCTTTATTTTGAAACCGAGTCTCACTAGGTTGCGGAGTGCCTCACTAGGTAGCTGAGGCTGACCGCGAACCCGGATCCTCCGGTCTCAGCCTCCCGAATGCTGGGATTACAAGCGTGCGCCACCACGCCCGGCTTATTTCATATATTTTTTAAACTAGCAAATAATAGAGTTGGTGAGCTAACCAGCCTTGTTTTATTTCTATTTTTAGAGATAGCATCTTTTCTTAGTATCTGAATATCCGCGTCTGTGTATTGTTTTGCTTTGTTTTGTTTTGTTTTAGGGAGAGCCTTCATATGCTAACAGATTCATAAAGCCTCTTACCAGCATTGGGAATACTTTACCCTGGAAATCACCTTGCTAGGTGCTGAGTTAATACTCACCCTAGGTCCTTCAAAAGTATCAGAATGCGGGTACTCTATGTCAAATAGTCTATTGGGTATTTTTATGATTTGGGGGTTGTTCCTTTTTTGTAAGTTTTTAAAATAAATTTTTTCTCTGATATGTAAAAAGATAAACTTGTACGTATTAATGGGGTTTTTATTTATTATTCTTACTTCTGTACTTTGGACATGGTGGGCACTTAGTAACTCAACATTTGAATTGAATTCTACACACTACTATTACCTTAACTTTGATGTGTACAGAATATTGAAAAATACACAGACATTATATGTATTATACTATATTATGTTAGATTAACCCCACTAAAATGAAGCTCTCATGTTATCACCTCCAGTTTACAAGTGCATGCAAAGTCCAATTACTGGGTGAGGGTACTGGATATTTAACTCTAAGGTCAAAGTTAAGACGAGTTATTTCATTTCTAAGGTTAGATTTATTTCAATTATAGCTATTACATGCATAACATTGCAAACACATAAGTAACCTTATTTATACTCTTCAATAAGGAAATTACATAAAAGAAAACATTTAAAATTTCAGAGAGAATATAATAATTTATTCTGCTCTAAATGATGCTGAATGAAGTATATGATTTGTACCTTTATGTAAACTAATTTTCAAAAAATGATAGAAAAAGCCAGGTGTGGTGGCACATCCTTGTATACCAGTGCTTGGGAGGCTGAGGCAGGAGGATTGTAGGTTTGAGGACAACCTCAACAAATAGTGAGACTCTCATTAATCTAGCAAGACCTTGTTTCAAAATAAATATAAAATAGGTCTGGGGTATGGCTCGGAGGTAGAATGCTCCTAGGTTCAATCTCCAATGTCATTAATAAAAAAGTTAGAAGATATATTAAACACAAATAACAAATGAGTGGCAATTTAATATACATAATATTTTGGTAAGAAATAAGGCATTATACATGTTGTTGGAAATCTTTTTGCAAACTTTCCTGACACCATCATCACTCTCTCTCGAAAGTTATCTAATTTTCTGAAATTGGCATTTCTACACATTGAACACATTGCATAATATGATAGTAGTAATAATTTAGTGTTTTCTTCTTTTACAATAGCAAATACTTGTCTAAAAAAGATATTGCAGATAAGAACAACAATGATATAAAGTATCAAATGATTAATTGATTACTAATTTTTTGAAAATTAGTTTATATAAAGGTACAGGGCTGTGTTTACCTTGAGAGCTCGAATCTCATTTAAGCAATAGCTGGAGGAGGTAACAGCTTGGAGACTCTCGGAGATGGATTAAATGCTTTTTGCATTGTGAAAGGAGAGGGAGGCTTTCTTTGTTTATAAACTAAGTTATCTCAGGTGGTTTTTTTATAGTATCAACACAAAAGTATACAATTACATTATATTTTTATAGTGATAGCCAATTGACCTACAATGATTTCCTTACTGATTTGTTTAACATGTTCTCTTATATACTGGTTTTACTATATGCATAATTCAATCTAGGTTCTCTACATTTTTTTTGGAATATGTGTCTACAAAACTATGCTGATCCAGGAGCAGCGGGACATGCCAGCAATCACAGTACCTGGGAAGCTCAGATATGAGGATGGCAGTTTTGAGGCCAGGCTCAGAAACTTAGCAAGACCTTCAGCAACTTGGTGAGACCATGATTCAAAATAAAAAATAAAAGGGGCTGGGATATAGTTCAGAGGTAGAATATCCCTAGGTTCAAGCCGTATTATCCCCCCCCCCAAATAAAATACAATAAAAAATCCCAAAAGTATACAGGAAGAAAAAAATATTCAAATTATTATCTTAATTATTATTAATTTTATATGATTTTTACCTCTCACTTTAATATTATTTATAATTTCCACCTATCCTAAGCCATTTTATCTTATATAAATGTTTTAGGTTTTCATTTATAATATTTGTTTTCCATTAAAATTTTTCTCAGTTATAGAATATCAGTGGATAACAGCTATAAAGTATTGAAGATTTTCATCTACACAAGGGTTATGTTTTCTGGTTTGTTAGGCCTTTTTTATATGCTTCAGTAATTTTCTTTATCAATGTCCTAAACATCTTTTATTAAATTTATTAGTAGACCACTTATAATTCTTGCTGTTATTGCAGAATAGTGTAGCATATTTCTATTATTACATTTTAGAATTGGTTGTTGCTCCTGTATAGAACAATATTGATTTCTGGATCTTCTTCTTATAGTTCACAGCCTTGCTGAAATTTCTGATTAATTCTTATTGCTTCTAGATTTCATTAGGTTACAGATGTTGGCAATCATATCATCTTTAACTGAGTAGCTTTACAATTGTTATATTTCATTTACTGTTATTGGTTTCTTATATTCTCTAGGACAAGTAATGTATTCAGTAATGAGGGTAATATTGAGCACCCTCTCCTTGTTCCTAACTTCAATATCTTTCTAAAGTTGTACTTTAAAAATGAAGTGTGCTCCGCACTTCATGGTGATAAGGCAGTTTTCTTCTACTTTACCAAACTTTTCTTTCCTCTTAACAAGGCTTTTATATTATGAGTGGTCATTGCTACATATTTTTATGAATCTTTTTAACTGAATATATTGTTTATGATCTGATGTGTTTTAATGACATGTTTTCTAATGGCAAACTATCTTATTTATTAAAATTATAGTTTGTTTTATACAATTGTCTTGAGAAATCTTTGTGTACGAATTTGTAAATAATGTTTATTTTCTCTTTACTTTAGTTCTGTAAAAGACATTATTTTGGAAATGTGTGTGTGTGTGTGTGTGTGTGTGTATGTGGGCTCACACATGCATGTATATAGAAGGAATTGAATTCAGGGGCATTCTAACCCTGAGCTACAACTCCAGCCTATTTTATTTTTAAACAGGACCGCACTGAGTTGCTGATGCTGGCCTCAAACCTAAAGTCTTCCTGTCTCAGCCTCCCAAGTACTGGGATTACAGGCATGTGCCACCACACCTGACTTGGAAATAATTTTAGCATCAGTCTCACAAGAATGAACTAGATATAGGTTCCTCCATTTGTTTCCCAAAATTAAAATGGAATAGGACTTTTACATTATATTAAATTTTGGTAAACATGTTTTGAAAAGTACTTTGAGCTGGTGCTCTTACATGGGAAATTTTTCATTTATTCCATGGTTTAGAATTTTTTTTTCAATTCTTCATAAGTAAATGTTGACATAATTGCATTTGAAACTGACATTTTATCTATGTGTCAAAATTTACTGGCATGCTGTTCTCTTTCACAAGGTTCTTTAAAAAGTGTTTAAAGCTGCAGTTTTTAAGAGTCTATTTTTATCTATGTTGGATTAGATTTAAAGCTCACCAAGTGCTGTGTGCATGTATGTCACCATTACTATGAAGTCCATTAGGAAATAAGACTATAATGCACCAATAAAATTATAAAAGTAAATAGAAAATAAATTGCAAATTTTAAATTTATTTTATCTTAATTATTTCTTTTCATATTTTCCTTCAGTTTATTCTAAATTATTGTGTGGGATGCTTATTTCATTGAATATTTTATCATTTTTATTGAAAGTAGTTATACAAGATATTTCCAAATGCAGCATAATCTCATAATCTCTAATTGGATACCCCCATAAAGAATAATGAAAAATGGACCCTTATCTCACTTCTACTATTGATAGTCCTCTGTAAAAAGATGTACTTATTTCTCCATTAGTTGTGTGCTAATTGAATGCAGAATATCCAGGAAAAGATCATTCTAAGCAGAGGAAATAATATGAAACATTAGTGTATAATTTGCATGTCAAAGAATAATCCACTTGATTCCACACTATAATTTTCTGGAAAAACAGAACCAAACTGAAGATGTCCAGTAACTTCTCTTCTCTTCAATAACATTTCTGTTCTCTAAGATCATCATTGGCTTGAAGAGTGCATGGGAAAGAGCTTCTAATGAGACAAAGGTTAAAGAAAGAGAAGAGTAATGGAGATCACCAAAGAAGTTGAGCAAACTGCATTTCTTATTTATTTAGCTTTAACTCTCCAGCATTGTCTGTGTGGTCCCTGAGCAGCACATCTGTTTTGTACTGGACCTAATTATTTCTTCTAGAGAATTCGCAGATTTATTGGAAACTCAGAAACCTACGCTTTCATTTCTAGTTTCAAATGTCATCTGGATGGCAGCCCTTGAAACAGCCTCCTCCACCTTTTCACTAAAGTAGTTAGGAAGAGACTTAAGAAGATGAAATTGCACAACACCATGAACCAGGAGGCACTGTCGACTTATTGTCAGAATATGAGAGGAATTTCCATTAACTACAAGGCCAAGGAGAGTGGATTAAATATACAATCAGCGGGATGCCACTGGTGTGCCTGCCTGCCAGAAAGGAGATAGAAAGACCTTTATTTCTTCCCCCTTTTTCTAATCCCTGGATCAGAAACAAAATCTGAACCAAGCAGAAAATTGAATAGCCATCCTTCTACTGACGGCATGCTAAGTTTAAGACAGTGTAACAGTTCCCCAGGCCCTCCCCACCTCCACCCTGTGACAGGGTTGCAGCCTTTGTCCATTCAAGTATTATGATTTTTTAAAAAATTGGATAAGGGCTAAAGGATTATTGGAAATGGCTTGAATTCTGAGAATATGATTTCCACAACTAGAACAATAATTGAGGAGGAGAAAATAAGATAAGCGTTAGTAGGGTTCCTTTTCATGTTGAATTTTTGATCACCCTCCATCTGTTCAGCGTGTTGGACACATTTAATGTGGGCGGAAGGGCACCCACATCAACAAGTGAGAACTTAAGTAGATGAATAGCTGATAAATACCAAATGTAGATCTGAGAATTATGAATGCAATGGTCTATAACTCCATATAAGTATACATGCAAGTTGACTTGATTTAGGTAAACTCCTATCAATGACATATAAACTAAAGCAACACGATTAATGATGACCTCTATGAAGAAGACAATGGCTCAAGTAATGCTATGTACATATATGAAATTATCAATACCAACATCAATAACATGTATGAGGAAGGGGAGGCAGTTGAGTGGGATCCAGAGGGAAACCCACCAAGTGTTGAGAGCCTGTATTTTCCTCACTCTGAATGTCATTATTTTGTATGACTACAGTGCACCAATAAATAAGTATAGTAAAAAAAAATGATAACCTTTATCTAAAATGTCTCTCCTCCACACGTAAACCCACTGAATCACTTGATTTCCCTTTTTCCTTCTGTATTTTCTTCACAGTACCTGGTGCTGCTGGACTGTGCTTTGTTTATTTTTGTCTGTTAGTAGCAGTCTTACTGACTGGATTATATGCTTAGTGAGCACTAGGTTCTTCTCTGTTTCATACCCTTTGGCTTTCCACATTGAGGAGGGACCTAAGACATAAGGGTTTAGCTAATACCTAGCAAGGGGGGAATAGTGAAATAGATGAAAGAGTGAATGAATTCTGAGAATACTGATGAAAGAGTCTCATTGAAATGATCTGTTTTAAGACAAGAAGGTAAAATATTAGAGAGTTTAGCACCAGTAATAGGATGCAAAAAGCAATGGCATATACTAAATGGGAAAAGGAAGCCATGAACACCTGGTTAAAAACTAACAACAGTAAAAAACATAGGTTAAAAGAGAGATGGAGAGGAAAAGTTTGAGAGAAACACCAACATATGCATTGGTGTATATAATTATTTCCTGCAAATCATTAAATCCTGAAGTCAACTTAGATCTATCAACCTTTCTGGACTTTTTAGTGTCTTTTCTAGTTGGGCTCAACTGAATTCAGCACTAATGCCACACAAGCTTTATGACAGAAGACTGCCCATAAGACTATTAGAAAATGAAAATATGGTATAAGTAATTTCTTCCTGAAACCTTGATCCTAACAGCCATCTTCTTGGAGACACACATCTGAAGGCAGATGGATGATTCCATGCCTCAGAGGCCGAGGCAGATGTTCAGATGCTTTTGAAGTATGTCCAGAAGAATCACAGAGTCCTGCCAGGTCTGGTGTTCTGATGCACAGAAAAGGCAGATACTCGTGATCTTCAAAGAATTCCTAGCAAAACCATTAAGTCTGTTTATCTTGGCACTGAAACCTACACTCTGGGTAATTTTTCTCCTTACTATGTTTATCTTAAGTGAGATTTATAAGCAATTGTTACAGTATATTTATATGAAACATATGCATGCAACTAAGATATCTTATTTTAAGACATAATAATAACATATCTATAGAGACGTTTGTCTGGATGCATGAGAATTGCTAAAATTATTGTATCCTATGTCAACTATCATCATAAAATTTACACTGGTTATATTTGTAAGATATTCTGAAGTGAAAAATCATATCAATGATATTGATAAGCAACTTGGAATTCTTCATTGGAGTTAAGATAAAACATACAAGGTAATTAAAATAAATGGAAAGAACAATATATAACTGAAGACAGAGAATAGAGCTAGAATATAAGAATAAAATTGTTGTTGACAGAGAAACCTGATTTTTTAAGGAAAACTCTTACAGAAAATATATCTGTAAATTTAGTAGTTTTAAAATAATATGTATATATTTAATGTTGTTAACAACTTGTACTTAACAAAGATGTATGCTATATTGCACAAATTACTACAATAAAAAATAAATTAAAAATAAAAAATAATATGTATATACTTAAATTGAAAGTAAGTTGTAGTGCATTCAATAGAAAAATTAATAAGAAATTTCAAATGACAAGACACATTTCCTGATAAAATATTTGTTGGTCCATTTCTAGAATGTTTGTTTTTGCTGGTATGATAAGGAGCAGAATATCCGTTCTCTGTTCTTGTATATCTCTCTATAGTATTCACAAGTTCTCATCATCAGCCCATGATGATAAAATTGTCCAAAAAGATGATTATTTTACAATGTATACACCAAATAAAGTTTTAAACCTTAAATATATAGTTTTTAATTATCAGGTAGAACTTAATAAGTCAGGTGGGAGATTCCCAGAAGAAAAATTAGAATGATTTCAAACTTTTCTTTAACATAAGACTTAAGTCTATTACAGTTGCTACAACAAATTACCAAATCCTGGGTAGCTTATAAGTGAAAGTATTTTTCTCAAAGTTTTGGAGGTTGCACAGTCCAAGATCAAAGTGTTGGGAGATTTGGTGTCTAGTAGGAATGGATGCCTCACAGAATGCTTTTTCCTATAGCATCACATGGCTAAAGAACAAGAGATTTGTCTCTGTTCTTTTTTATAAGAGCACTAATGCCATCATGCCAATCACATCCCTAAGATTCTGCCTCCTACTATCATCATCTAGAGTGCTGGAATGTCAACATAAGTCTTGGGGAGACCAAGACATTCAGACCATAACACACATAAGTACTCCAAGGAGAGTTAGCAATGCTTACCAAATTTTGAAGAAAGACAGTATGGTCCCAACATGTTATACCTGGAGGCTTTATTTTCATGTATATTGACATTCTATATAGACAACTCAAACATGTTTTATTCACATTATCTTAGAACACATACTCACAAACAGAGCCTAAGGCTCTTAGAAAATAAGTAAAATTCACAAATCAAGTCAGGATATTTTAAGCAGTTAATTGATTTCTTGGGCAAGTTGAATAGCTACTGGGAATTTTACAGAAAGCAATGCTTTTCTGTACCTGTGACTGTTGTAGGCAAGTACCTTGCTCCCAGTCCAACCAACCAGGGAATAAGGTTCACTGCCACCACTGAAACCTAATGACCACTACGGTGACCTATCCTACTACTGGACTGATATTCTGCTTTCTGTCATACCAGCAAAAATGAAAATTCCAGAAGAATCTGTTTCATCACATTGCTAACTTTTGAATTAAATTCTTACATGATTGGTCTAGTGGGAAAATTAACATGGACATGACTTTATGGCAAAGGAGAGTAGATATTTAATTCTGACTTTACATTGTGAGGACTATGTATGATTTGGGCATCTAGGAATGTGTCCAAGTATGGAGAAAGTTATTCAAAAGATGAAAGGCAGCCATAAATCAGAAAACACCCATGATAATAACAAGAAGAAGTAACACAGGTAAACAAATTGACCTATACCCATCAACCACTGGGAGCTCATTAAACAAGATTTATTCTCCCTCGTGGAGACATGTACCATTAACATCTCAAAACTGGGCAAGTCACAGGTGCACCAACACCCATTTTTTTTTTTATTGACCTATAACTTAGGAACCTCAAAGACCCCGTGCTCTCAATGTGGGTTGTGCAATGAGTCAATGCTAGACTTGCACTGCCTTGTGAAGCTCTTCTTTTTCTGCTCTGCCATTTTCTGGAAATTGGGAAACATATGCCTTGCATCACTCCTTTCAATCCATAATTTAGAATGAATTTATTCTCATGATTGGGAACATCTGAGAACAATATGTATGCATCTCCCATATCTTGCTAAAGGTGATTAAATTATTGACTTGCTTGGGGAAACAGTACAAGAGAATCACTGAACAAAAGGTTCAGGTGCTGAGAGGATTACTCTACAAAAGATTTTTTTATCACCAGAAATGCAGCCATGCATAGAGCTTCACAATTGTCTTTTGCATTTCCAAGAAACCTGAGTAAATAATTTCCCCATCTTTAAAACTCTTACTGAGCATGCAATTATTGAATTAAAAAAACATATCAAACGGCAACTACATAGTGGCAGGTTTTATCTGCCATCAACTGTGTTGTTGTAGCAAATCTTACCACTCATGCCACATTAGAGGAATAATGCTTATTTATAGTTGTCATTTTTTAAATAAAACACATCAAAAAAAACTTCTTAAAATTTTAACCTCAACATTGAAAAATAAATGGTGAAAATAATATTGGAACGTGAAAATTCTCAACTTATAATATAACCTGATGGTTGGTAGCTGTTGTTTTGTTTGAGTCATAATTAAAATTATAATTTTAATATAATTTAAACTGCATAAACAAAAGTTCATGGAAGAAGACAGGTTTAAAATAATTATAATAGCTATTTCAATATGGAAGAATTATTTTTCATAGAGGTATATACGTGTTATGTACACCTATATACATACTTATATATGTACATGTATACACACATATATAGCTATGTAGAGTCAGTACATTTACTGTGAATACACCATAAGATCACAAAACATTCTTGTGAAACAACAATAGCTAGTCGTAAATTTATTTCATGATTTCCAAGAAATCATGAAATATTTTTTACCTTTTCCATTATTTTTTATACTTTTATTGGTGCATTATAGTCTCACATTATCGTGTACTTCATAGCGATAGCGACATACGTTCCCACAGCACTGGCCATGTTTTCCCTAGGCTCCTCTGCCTACTCCTCCCCTTCACCATACAGGGCATTCAGATTGGCTTTGGTATTCTCACATATATTCATAATATCAGTGAAAGTGATTCCTTCATTGATCCTCCCTCTCCCCCCCCACCCTTCCCCTAGACCACCTCCCTGACTCCACTGAGGTTTCTCCTCCATTATCTGAAGTTCCTCTGGTTTTCTGATTACTCCCTAGCTTCCACATATGAGAGAAAACACATGAACCTTCACTTTCTGTGACTGGCTAATTTCACTTAACATAATGCTCTTGAGTTCCATCCATTTTCCTTCAAATGATATAATTTTGTTGTTCTTTATTGCTGAGTAAAATTCCATTGTGTTTATATGCCATAATTTTGTAATCTATTCATCTGTTGAAAGGCACCTGGACTGGTTCCATTAATTTGGTTATTGTGAATTGTGCTGCTATAAGCATGGATATGCATATATCACTATAATACTCTGTTTTTAGTCCCTTTGGAAGAATACCCAGGAGTAGTATAGCTAGATCATAGGATGGATCTATTCTCTTTTCTGAGGAATCTCCACACTGATCTCCATAGCAGCTGCACTAATTTGCAACTCTACCAACAGTGTAAAAGAGTTCCTGTTTCCCCATGTCCTCACCAGCATTTATTGTTGTTTGAAATCTTGATGATTACCATCCTGATTGGTGTTAGATGGAATGTTAGTGTAATTTTAAATTGCATCACCCTCATCACTAATGATGCCGAACATGTTTTCATGTATTTATTGGTTATTTGCATTCCTTCTTTTGTGAAATGTCTACTTAGTTCAATTGCCTGTTTCATGATTGGGCTATTTCGCACTTTTTTAGAGTTAAGTCTTTTAAGTACTTTGTATATTCTAGACATTAGTCTTTATCAGAGGAATAAGTGGCAAAAATTTTTCTCCCATTCTGTAGGCTCTCCCTTTAGACTCCTGATAAAATTCATCCTATGTCTTACTCTAAACAAGAATCAACTCCATATGAATCAAAGACCTGGAAATTAGAGCAGATATTGAAATTCCTAGAGGAAGGCATAGGTATAGGTAGAAACTTCCTCAATAAGACCCACAAGACTCAGAGAATTTAAACAAGGAATAATAACTGAGATAGCATTAAACTAAAAAGTTTCTGCTCATCAAAGGAATCATGAAATATTGATCCTCTTAGGAACTGAATGCAACTTATTTGCCAAAGTAGTTATTTTCTAGAAGATAATTGATGCTAAATAATTTACATTATGACAATGAAGGCAGATTAGGGAAAAGCAAAGACAAGATAATATGAAAAAGAATGAGAGATAAGAGTTTCATCTGCCAAGCATTATATTTAGCTGAGATTTTATATAGGTGCATAAGACATTGAAAATCTGGAAAATTAAATATTGTTTAACAGTTTCTTTATATTTTTTGAAAAAAGTGAAAATTTTTTTTGTTTATATTTTCTTATCTTTTTTTTTTTTGCATTGTAATCATACATCGTTGTTAGGTACAAGCTGGTAGAGGCATACATGCACACATTTCTCATTTAACCCTTCCCAATTCTCACCCCATCCCCCCCCTCCTCCCTCCTTCTCATGTTCAGTTTAGTGATTGACTTTAATAAGTTCATGAAAGTACATCATGTGCATTAGGGTGGCCCCCCGCCCTATAATGTTCAGTTAAGTCATCTTCTTTTCTTTGCTCATCGAGGGTTTCTCCTTCTTTGTCTAGAGTCCTTCTTCTGACCCACTTTCTCCCTAGCTTCCACATATTAGTGAGAGGATACAATTTTTTACTTTTCGTGACTGACTAATCTCACTTAACATAATGTTTTCCAGTTCCATCCATTTCCCTGCAAATGAATGCTTTTGTTCTTCTTTATGGTTGAGTAAAATTCCATTGTGTACATATCCCATAGTTTTGTAATCCATTCGTCTGTTGATGGACATCTTGGTTGGTTCCACAGTTTGGCAATTGTGAATTGTGTGACTATAAACATAGATACACATGCATTGATCTGATAGTTTGGTTTTCACTCTTTTTGGTAGATACCCAGGAGTGGCATTGCTGGATCATATGGTAAGTTTGTTCCCATTCATCTGAGGATCCTCCATACTGTTTTCCAAAGTGGAAAATATATTAGGGTTCCCACTTCTCCACACCCTCGCCAGCGTTTGTTGTTGTTTATGTTTTTGATGATTGCCATTCTAATTGGTGTTAGGTGAAACCTCAGGGTAGTTTTGATTTGCATCTCTCTGATTGCTAATGATGTTGAATATTTCCTCACACATTTGTTGGCCATTTGTATTTCTTCTTTTGTGAAATGTCTATTTAGATCATTTGCCCATTTTTTATTAGGTTATTTATTTTCTTAGCTGTGAGTTCCTTAGAAATTAAAATTTTAGAAACTCCCTCTAATGCTTCTATTTAAACATCATCTGATTTTGAAATACTATGTTATATAGCAATAACTTCCTTTATACTTTATATAACCCTAATAAAGCATTGTGTACCTCCTATTTATTAAGTATGTCTGTTTTATTTGTCTCTTGTAATATGTGTATTTAATGTAAATATTGCATTGGCGCTGTCGTTTTTCTATTTAATGCTTATTGAGAGTCTGAAACAAAAATCTATTTTTACAAGTGAACTTTAGAAACTATTGTTTTGACAAGCCTGTCTTGAAATATAAAACATCCCACATTTTCTTCCTAAGTAACAAAAAGAAAAAATAATATACAAATTGGATTTCAAAGAAATTAAGTTTTGTGTATCAAAGGACACTCAACAGAGTAAAAAGTAAACTCATCGATGAGAGAAAAATTTTGCAAATCAGTATTAGCTTCTGGTAAAAAACTAATATCCAGACTATATAGAAAATTCCTAAACCAAAACCACAACAGAATCTGATGAAAATTTCCTAAAGGACCTGAAGAGACATTTCTCCAAAAACATATACAAATGGCTCAACGCATGGACAGAGGCTTAGTATCACCTCATCATAGGAAAAAATGGAAATCCCCACTACAATCAGATACTAGTTCATATCCGTTGAGTCCGTTATTACCTAAACAAAACAAAAGAGGACATAAGTATAAGTATGGCTGTGGATGTGGAAAAACTGGAGAACTAATGCACCGCTGGTGGGAATCTAAAACGGTGCAGCTGTTACGGAAAATGTTGTAGCAGTTCCTAAAAAACTAAAAATAGAATTATTATATGATTAGACAATGCCTTTTTGGTGGTATACACTAAAAGTCATTGAAATTAGGAAAACATAGACGTTCACAATCCCACACTCTTAGTAGTATTATTCATAAAATCCAAAAGGTGGAAGTAACCCAAGTGTGCACTGGCAGATGATGGGATGATGGATAATCAAAACGAAACACGTGCTCACACAAACATATACACACAGAGAAATATTATTTAGACTTAAAAAGGAAGGAAAGAAAAAGAAAATTCTGACAACAATTGGCACGTAGATGCTAACTTAGGCAGGACATTTAACTCTTTTAACCCTCACTTTAATATAATAACGACACTTAGCTCACAAGAAAGACTAAGTAAAAGTTGATTCGAATTTTTAACATGTAGTGACTGGTAAATAAGTAACATTTCATTTTATTGCCATTATTTCATAATTGTTAATAATCACAAGTTCACTTTATATTAATATAATGATAGAGTGAACTTTCTGTGGTTGAGAACCTAGGACTACCGCATCTATAGTAATCAGTACGTAGCTACAGAATGGACCAAATAAAACCTTCCTTGACATGAATACATGCTTTGACATGGATGTGTAATTATGGTTGGATTGACACATGTTTCTTTTTAAAACGATTGTGTGTGTGTGTGTGTGTGTGTGTGTGTGTGTGTGTGTGTGTGTGTTACTGGGGATCGGACTCAAGGGCATTCTAACTCTGAGCTACACCCCCTGCCCTATTTTTTATTTGTTTGTTTATTTTGAAAAGGATCTTATTAAGTTGCTAAAGGCCTTGATAAATTGCTGAGGCTGGCCTCAAATCTGTGATCCTCCTTGTCTCAGCCTTCCAAATGCTGGGATTACAGGCTTCTGCCACCATGCCTGGCTTGAAATGTCATTTAAAAAGGGCATAGTGCTTATCAAATCACTGGAGTTTGAGACATATAATTTTATATCTAAGGAATGTAAGGAATAGAGACTGTCCTTATGTGATGTTTATTGTGGAAAGAGAGCTTACACAGGAACAGAGCTGCTCTATGTGAAAAACACATCAGCATAGGGAAGTTGGATAGTAAAATAAGACCTGAATTTGAATGTTACAATGTTGATGTTGACAGCCCCATAAGTTGTACTTTAGGAAACATGTGAATATAGTTATAGGAAAAAATAAATTACTTTATTACTAAAATGCAATTATTCATCTTAATTAAAATAGCTACCATGCTAATGGAATAACCGAGCACTTTGGACACAGAGCAATTGCTGTGACCCTTCTCTGTGGATATAGGTGTTCACAGCCTCATTGTATAAGGAAAAAAAAAAGTGATGCTCACAGGAGCTGATTCAAACAGTAGCAAAGTTGTGAGGCTCCAGACACTTTACAATTTGTCTGACTCCAAATGCTGCCTTAGCTTCTGTGCCATTCTGTCCACATCCAGCAGAATCATCCGCGTTTTACTCATCCGTCATTTTGAAATGCCAATTCTTCAACTAAAATGCCATGCTTTAATTGATGAAGCAACTACCTAAAGTTTCTAAACTCTTGAGGTAGTTGAACAAATTCACAGGTCCATCTAGGCACCGCGGATAAAGTAAGTTGCTTTGAGCGAACCCCAGCTCTGTGCCTCCTGCCTCCATTTCTTCATATGTAAAACAGAAATTAATAGTCACCACAATGGGAAGCAATTCAATATTTTAATATACATAAAGAGCTAAGAAACCGTTTGGCAGAGGAGGGGTACTTGGTAGAGTTGTATTACTAATTTATCACTATCAGTACTGTTCTGAGAATATTTTTATTGTTCATATTATTTTGTCCTATATTTATGATTGTTTTGTTCAGAACCACTAAATTATATAAAATCAAGTAATAGCATGGAACTACACCAGGGACTACCACCTATCATACAGCTTTCGATAAGAAAATTTTATAGAAGTGCAATCTTCCTGCTTTGTAATGTTACTCATCATTATTAATATAGCATTTTAAAATTTTCATTGCCCTAATATGCCCTAATAAGTGAATCGTGTGAAATGCTTGCATTTTTTAATACCCATAAAACTAAAGATCCATAGGTATATAAATCTTTTACAGTTATCACAGATGATATCATACGAGCTATTTCCCTCTGTGTTTTATGTCTCCTAAAGTCAGTAACACTGTCAACCGCCTGGACATGTGTTACAGCCCAGTGAGAGTGCACTGCTATCTGTCAGTGAGAATTTAAATGCAATGGTCATTAAAGTGCACAGGTAAAGCTCAGGTGTCGTATCACATCCACAATCATTCATCTTTCTTGGGGGAAGGTGCTTTATATGTTGAATTAAGTGTTTCTTCATGCTGTATCAATTTCTTACACAATGTAGTTTCTCCAGGATTAGCAACCAAATAAGTAAGTAAATTTTAAGATACACTGGTTTTTCCGATGTTGTATAAAATCAGAAATTATGTATGTAGCAAGATACAGGGAGATGGAATATGAAAATTGTATTTATTGTATCCCTCGGAAAGCAAAGGACAACTTAAATGAGGAAGAAAGTTGATATCTGTAAAAATAAACAAATATAATAGTTTGTCACTAATTACACATTTAAAGAGAGATAATTTTGTTGGTAGAAATATATTGCTACATTAAGAAGAGTCTGGGGAAACTATAAACCAATTTCTAAGTGCCCATACAGATTAATTGCAAGTACTTCGATAAATGTACAATGGTGAGTTTTCAAAAATCTGCATTTTGTCAAAATTTGAGGCAAAAATCTTTAATGATAATTTAAATTGACAATTAGCTGATTAAAAATTGGAGAATCTGTTAGCCTGAGGTATGCATAATTAAAATTAAACTACCTACTATATATTGTCAACTTTTATCTAAATAGGCATATTGATCTCAGTTACATTATACTAACATTGCTAATCAGATTTTATATTCTTGTCAATTTAGAAAATACTTTTATTAACACCACCTAAAAAATCTAGTTTTTGTTATTTATTCGGAAATAATCAGGAAAATGCCTATGTTGTTTCAAAATGGACTAGGGAAAAGTACTTCCTTTTTTTTTTTTTTTTTTTTTTTTTTGATAAATGACTTAGCGTGGCCCTCAGCAAAAAGATACCAAAATTTAAAATTTATTATTGTCAATAGTCTGCCTGACCTTTACTTTAACTGCATCTTGGCTGTCAGTAATAATCCAAGGCTGCACTTCCAGTGATAAAATGAAAGACTTTGCATATTGAATCTCTGGGTCTCCTTGAAAGTGTTCAGCTATCACAGTCATTTATCCCCATGGTCAGAGCAAGGCGCATTATGAAAGCTCATTCGTCTTTCTTGGAAGATGAGGAGTGGAGAAACCCTACCTCTGCCTTGAATCAGGTGCTAACGACTCCAGGCCCTCAGGTACATCAATACAGGGAACTGCCCTGTATCCCAGATGCTCTCTCCCCCCTACGCTCTGACCCTCCCTGCATCTTTAGCTCTTAAGAGTTTGGTGCCTTAAGAGTTGGCTTCCCCTTCCTGATACACAATTTCTGTGCCAGATAAAAATAACATTTTATCATACACCTGGGAGTCTCATTTAAACTGAGTGGGTTTTTTTGTTTGTTTGTTTGTTTTGTTTTTTGTTTTTGTTTTTTCCTTCTTTTCTCAGCTTAAACTGATAAACTAGCAGGGGGTAGTGGCGCATGCTTGTAATCCCAGTACTTGGGAGGCTGAAACAGGAGGATCACAGGTTTGTCCCCAGCCTCAGCTATTTAGTGAGGCCCTCTGCAACTTAGTGAGAGCTTGTTTCAAAATATAAATAAATAAATAAATAAATAAATAAATAAATAAATAAATAATAGAGCTGGGGGTGTAGATCAAAGGCAAAATGATCTGGGATTCAATCTAGAGTACCACAAAAACAAACACACCCACACACACAAAAATAAATAATAAAATAAAATAGAACCTTGATAAGCTAAACTACTAGCAATATTTTGGAAAAAAAAAATTGTTTACATATGTAGGGTAATAATGCCTAAAGAAATCATCATAAAAATTTACTACCAATGTCCTAATACATGTTATTTTGAAGTATAGGTAATTTTCATTTATTTATATAATATACATATAAAATAAAATACATTTGTATTTAGTACTTGGCCAAAGATAAAAAAAATCTGAATGATACATTGTACTAATCAATACAGCTTATAGATAATCTAGAAAATACATGCAAAGTAAGATCAATAGGAAATACTATTATGCATACATTATTAATTGATGCTTTATCCCAAACTCCAATTTAGATAAATGTGATCATTTCATAATCTAATATGCAAAATCGTATTTGCTAAAAAATTCCCCCCCTGAATAAATAGACAAAGAACTTTAACTATTTTACTTCTTCAATAAAAAAGAAAAAGTTGAATTTCAGATTTTAGTTCCATGCTTTTTTGAGATAGAAATAAAGAAAGAAAGTTAGTTTAACTTTCAATAGACATGACCAGACTGAATACTTGATACTCTGAAGAGTGTTAAACAAAAGAAAAAAGATACCCGTCTTTGCCAGGATAATACATACATACATACATACACAAACAAATAAATGATAAATTAAGCCTTGAGAGGTTTCCTACAGCTGTTGCAACAAATTACCTAAAAATTGTTGTTTTTAAGCAACAGAATTTATTCTCTCACAATTCTACAGGACAGAATTCCAAAGTCAAGGTGTCAAAAGGTGGGGCTCTCTCTGGAGGCCATTGGGGAGAACTCGCTCCTTGCATTTTTTGGTGTCTAGTGAGCAACAACTTCCCTTGGCATCCCTCTGCACATGGCCTCATACCTAATCAGTGCCTCGTGGAAGCAGCCCCTTCTCCTCCACAGTAGATCTAATCTCCCTCCAGCTCTGCTTTACAAGGATGGCATTCAGGACCCATCCTGGTAATCTAACATCCTCAATCTCATGGAGTATTTGACTTAATCACCTTGATAAAAACCTTTTTCTCAAATAAAGTCATATTTACAGATTCTAGAAATAGAATATAAACTGTTTGAGGGAGTTGTATAAGTTTTCAATATGTTATAAGATAAATACCATTATTAGGATGAATAGTAAAGGAAGAAGTCATTTTTAAATAGTCACCTTATATATGACAGTAATTATCATAAAATATATATCCTCAATGTGGTCAGTTCTTGAAAGAAAGAAACAGAAGTTTGAAAACGCTGAAAAATAATTACTTTTATGCTACAACCAAATAATTATTAAGCTGTATCCAAAATATCAAATAATTTGCAATACTATGATTTGGGGTGACAAGTTCCACAAACTCTTTTTGAATTATATGCATTTTGGTTGGTGTAATATAAGAACTGAGAAAATTACTATTTTAGTTTACTTAATATTTTGCCTAGGAACATTACAAAATAAACAAAAGTAAGACAGCACATGTTACCTGTAATACAACTGACTGAATAATGTCTGAGGATATCAGGAGTGGATAAGAGGTAGATATTTTTGAGTGAATTTAATAATGATGATTGAATTGATTCTCAACAAAGAGAGCACTTACATTCGTTTTCTATAAGTAATGTCAAACCTCTTAAAAAATGTAGATTAATTTAATTGGCTGGCAGTCCATGGCTGTCCCTTTTTTAAAAGTGTTTTCTGTAAAGCTTTTGTATTTCTTTAAAGAGCTGAACTAACTTACTTTGATGCAAAAATCAGCAAGGAGAGCTCATCTGCTAAATGCAAACTAGGGCTGGTTTTCTATAGCTATTCTCGGGCACACTTGAATCAAGCTTTTTGAGTCCTAGATTGGCCGCCTCCAACACCCCCTTATTTACATAAACTCCAGGCTTTTGAAGTCATCTCCATTGTGCAGTGGAATTTTTCTGCATACATTTTGATTAGACTTGTACAAAAATGCATAAATTTCTCATCCAATCAAAGACTGACCTGGGGGAAACTGGCAGGGAGGTGGCAGAGTAGGCGATTACTAAATAGGCAATGCCTTTTAACTCCAGTAGTCATTTGGATGTAATGAACCACATCTTAAAGACGGCAGTAGCACTGGTCTAAGGAGAAATAGAATATAATGCCTTTGACTTTGGGAAAGATACTGCAAAAGGAAACACGCAAAGAGTCATTGTGAACAGAAGGTAGAAAACCAACCTGGGTGTTTTCCCAGATGAAATAATTCTTGATATTTTGTGTCAATGTATTTTTTTTTTATAAACGACAGATTCATTATAATTCATTTGCTTTTTTTTAACTTATCAAATTTGAATTTTAGAAGAAATTTGCCAATGAGGTAGGCATTTTGGATTATTCACAGTTTTAGTCATCTCGTTTGATATTTGGGTTGCATTGGTAATAAAGTATACTGAAGAGGGAGGTAAACACAGGCATGTATTCCCCTAAATTACATTTCAAATAAACATAAAGATTTAAGGCATTTCAAACAGTGTAATGTAAAGAAGAAAGTTATAGTATATAAAATGTATTGAAGTAGCCGGGCGTGGTGGCGCACGCTTGTAATCCCAGCATTCGGGAGGCTGAGATCGGAGGATCCGAGTTCGCGGCCAGCCTCAGCTACCTAGTGAGGCACTCCGCAACTTAGTGAGACTCGGTTTCAAAATAAATAAAAAATAGGGCTGGGGGTGTAGCTCGGAGGTAGAATGCCCCTGAGTTCAATCCCCAGTACCACACACACAAAAAAAAAATGTATTGAAGTGGATAATACCCTGATAATTATCATGTCAAAGTATTTTAAGACTGCTCTATAGTAAATTTTTATCAATAAAAGAGATGACAAGTTTTCCTTTAATATTGATAATAAAGAATGTCCCCCAAAGACAATAATTTTACTAAATATGTGGAAGAATAACTTTTACATTTCCAATCTTTGAAAGCTAGAAATATTTAACATCGGACCGATCACATAATTGATTGAATACCACATTATCAACTGAAGTGATAAGGGCTTTGCAAATAAAAAGAACAGGGAGAAAGATTATATATTTTTATGTAAATGCATACCATGCCTGAATAAAAAGTCATTAAATAAAAACTTTTATTAAGGGAAAACTGGCAAATGTTAAATTATATTCAAAATTATATTGTTGGCAATATAGTCAGAATGTATGAGCATTTATATAGTATATGAATGAGCCTCACATCAAGATAATTATAGAACTAAAAGAAATGTTAAAGAAAACCAGAAGGGGACAGTACTTAAAATAGTAAAACCAGCTTTTTTTTCATAAACTACCATGCTCTGGTTATGAATTTCAGAGGAACACTCCAACTTCTTGGAGAATAGCAAAGATCATCACTATGTCAACTACAAGGATTACAAGTCCAAATATTTCTGTCCTTGGCATCTGGGCATCAGAATCATGAAGGAAAAATCAATGGCAATGTTAGAATGATACTTTTCTCACAAACAAGAGACAGATGAACTCCAGTAGTGTGTATGTGTCCCCCAGAGATGTTGAGTTCCAATACCTCCCCCTCACCCCACATCCTACACAGGGCAATTGACCTTATAAACAACTCTCTTATGATGCAATAGAAGGACCCACCTGCCCCTGTGGTGTATGAAATGCTGCAAGCTGGGGAATATCTGAGGGCCACTGAGGCACACACTTAATAAAAACAAAGACATCAGAAACAGGTACCCATATAGACCAGAATTGTGGTACAGGCTGAATAGGCTCTTTGTCTCTTGGTAAACAATATTCCACTCCCCAAAGCCCATTCTTTGTTGTTTGTATTGTTTTTCTTTGGTTGTCTGTTTTTCTGTCTTGCTGTGCTGGGATATAATCCAGGATAAGCTCATGTTAAGCAAGCACTCTACCACTTAACTGCACCCTCTCAGTCCCCTAAGACTCCTTCCTATGTAAGGCTGAGAGATAGTCCAAAGACTGTGCACCTAAGTCTGCTTTTCCCAACAAATAGCCACAGAGGAAACGAAAACTCAGAGCAGAACTGGGCTCAGTTTCAAGTACAAGGAAAAGTAGGGATGTAGAGTCAAGGAAAAGAATGGAGGGGATTGGTGGATGGAAAACTAAGAAAGCAAAAGGCAGAGGGAATTCTTGCTGGACTGACAACATTCTTGTGAAAGGCAAGCCAGCATTTGTCAGATACCACCTGGCAAATGGCTAAGGATGCAAAATTTACTTACATTTTGAGGGTGATCAGTTATCAAGTGTCAGGGATTCTGGCTCAACTGACTTGGCAGGATTCTTGCTGAACCAAATCACTGGCCTCTGCAAGTCTAGCAAAGATGATGATTAATCAGGAAGAGGGCTTCAAGGAGCCCTCCGGACTGGAGTCAAGGAGAGAGTCTTTGTCAGAAGTCATCTATATGACCTTGTTTTAGCTATCCTGTGTGTATGAGAAAATCACTCACACACACACACACACACACACACACACACACACACACACACACACACCCCTGAGCTAGATTCAAAAGTTCTTAATGTCCAAGTGTAGTCAAAGTACAAAGCAAGTTTTCTAAATAGGAAGGCTACATTAAAATTGGAAACACTGCTGAGGAAACAGCAGAACAGTAAAACTGGCTTCCCTGAAGGACTAATTGGACCATTAGATGCTCACACATAACCTAAAGCCCTAATTACCTATGCTTTATTTAGAAAATTCTCCCTGAAAAGACATCAGTGGATTCCTTACCTAAAGGTATTATTACAAATATTTATCTTATATGAAGAAAAGTTTGTGACTTTTCTAGAAAAAAAAATAGGTAGCAGTGCAGAATGCATTATAATTTCTGTCTTTACTCCTCTGCAGTGATTTTTTTAAATGTTTTCTTCTTTTATTTTCTACGTTGTTCCCTTCCTCCTCCTTCTTTTCCTCCTCCTCCTCATTTTCCTCTGTGGAAATATTTCAAGTTGAGGGAAGAAATCAAAAGAGGATAATAAGATAGATAATTACAATCTTTCATTAGAAAGTGTTAATTTTAGAGTTCCCTTCCAAAATCCCCCCTCACACACATGACATCCATTCCTACACTTGCAACTTCCTTCTTGTTAATCCCTCATCCCATTAATGTTACTCTCAAATCAATAGTCAAAGGAGTACAACAAAACAGCTTTCTTCCTACCCAGCTTTTTTCTTTCCTTTTTTTTTTTGGAATTGTCCATGTTTAATCTCCATGATTAATAATTTTCCCTATCCTTTGAGTACAAGCTTCTATTTCAAGTATCAGCTTCTATTTCAAGATTTCACTGAATCAACAGTTGTCAAAGACCTCTATGTATTAACTTCAGTTACCCCATTGCAGTAACTAGCACCCCATTGCAGTACTTTTCCGCCTGGTTGTCCAGTCTCTCCTCTTGAACCTTTAATATTTGTATTGTGTCAAATGTACTTTTCTCCTGTTTGGTTTCTTCTCATTCTGCTTTGTGATTATTATGTCCTTTCCTGGGTTCAAGCATCACTGCCTTTAATAGTCTAGAACCTTTGCTTTTCCTAATCTATATTTCCCACCTGAGTGATCAGAGCTTTCACTGCTGCATGAAAAAAAAAACAACAACAACAAAAAAACCCCCACACTTCATGCACAGCTACACCCAAAGAGTTAAAAACCTGAAACACTATTTGAGGCTCCGAATTCACAAGTGGTGACTGTGCAGTTGGCATCTCCATGGAGGTTTCGCACTTCTGTTACTATCTGGACAGGACATTTGTCATTTCATGTGTTGTTTTACTTCTTACCTAACATCTAAAAATGCTTCTTGTTTGAACAGAATGCCATTGGTGTTTTCCTGGATGGAAGACAGGGATTTTGTCTTCAAGGAAAGAACTCATCAATACTTCTCCCTGAGGCCAAGAAGCCAAAAGAGAGTTCCTTAGGTTCGCTCTGAGTTTCTGAACCCACAGAGAATAATAGAGACATTCAGATTAAAAATGGAAAATGTTCATGACACTGGAGAGTGTGACAGTGCTGAGAGGCCCCAGCAGTCATGCTGGAGGGAGCCTGTGCATGCGGCTCCTGCGTGGCATGGTACTGTGCACTCCCAGCCGGGCTTCAGAGGACTCCGTCAAATACCTGAATCTACCTCTGTAGACCTCATTCATTGGGAGAGCTACTCTATACCTTTCCAATAACCGCATTTTGGTTTCTATTTAAAAATGAGGGTCTCCACTGTTTTAAGCCATAACACATTCTATTCCTTGGTCTTTTTCTAGGGGCAGACACACACTGAATATTCGCCTTCCTCTACGTACTTGCTGCTCTGGCCATTGACATTAACCATTGCAGGGCATGTTGTAGCCAAAGACGTTAGCCAAGTAAAATAAATAGCATTCATGTTGAAATGGAAGAAAAAGAAAATCACATCTACTTGCAGGTGACACTTTCTTATATTTATAAAACTGTAAGGAAGTCACTAATAACCATTAGAGCTAGTAAGTAAGTCCTGGAAGATTGTAATAATATCAGATCACCAAAATGAAATTATGAAAACATTTCTTTTAGAGTAGCAGAAAAAACGGAATCAATACTTACATACAAATTTAAAAACAAAAGTTTAACTTTTGCATACAGAAGACTACAAAGCACTCCAAAAAATTTAAGTTGGAAAAGGATAGGAAACCTTCAACACTGACTGACTGTGGGACTTAATATTAAGTTGTCAGTATTACCCCAATTAACCTAAATATTTTATACTATTATTAATTAAATCTTAGATGATATTTAAAAGAAATTAATATTGTGATTCTAAAATTTCCTATGAATAATACAAGGCATGAAGAAGCAAAAACAATCTTGAATAAAGAGGAATCAAATTGGAGGATTCATACTTCCTAATTACACAACTTTTCAAAAGTATTCAAAAATCAAGATAGGGTAGCACATCCCTAAGAATAGACATATAGACCAAAGGAATAAAACTTAGAGCCCAGAAATAAATGTATACATTTCTTGTCTTCGATGGTTTTGTAGCGATACCCAAAGCACAGCTAACAAAGAAAGTAGACAAATTGAACTACAACCTAATTGAAAAAAACCTATGTGTTCTTCTTTATGACTGAGTAAAAAAATTCCATTGTGTACATATCCCATAGTTTTATAATGTACTCATCTGTTGATGGACATCATGGCTGGTTGCATAGTTTGGCAATTGTGTGGCTATAAATATAGATACACATGCATTGTCTCATAGTTTGGTTTCCATTCTTTTGGATAGATACTTAGAAATGGTTTTGCTGTATCATATGGTAGAACAAAATCACGTCATTTGCAGGGAAATGGATGGAACTGGAAAACATTATGTTAAATGAGATTAGTCAGTCACAAAAAGTAAAATATCCTATGTTCTCCCTAATATGAGGAAGCTAGGGAGAAAGTGGGTCATAACAGGGACTCTAGACGAAGAAGCAGAAACCTTAGATGAACAAAGAAGGTGACTTAGCTGAAGGTGATGGGGAGGGGGGAAGAGAAACACCCTAATGCACATGATGTACTTTCACAAACATATCAAAGTCAATCACTAAACTGAACTTGAGAAGGAGGAAGGGGGAGGGAATTGGGTAGGAATTGGGGAAGGGTTAAATGAGAATGTGAGCATGTATGTCTTTACCAACTTGTACCTAACAAAGATGTTGTATTACAATGCACCAAAAACAAACAAAAAAACAACAACTATATGTTGAATATGATACTATCAAGAAAGCAAAAATGCAACCATTGAAATGAGAGAAATATTTGAAAATTATATAGCCCGTAAAGACTGATTATACAAAACATATGAATAACTCATACTACTCAGTAATAGGTAGACAAGTAACACAATTAAACAAGGGACAATGGATTTGAAAAGACACTTATCCAAAAAAGATTTACAAATTGACAAATATATGAAAGATGCTTACTGATTAATCACGAAGAAAATGCAAATCAAAAGTACAAGGAGGTACCACTTCACACCCATTATTATTTTTGCAATTCAAAAGAAAATGACAAGGTTGGTGGGAATGTGCAGAAATGTATAATCCTATGGAGGATGTTTAATCCTGCAGCCACTTTAGAAAACAATTTGACATTTCCTCAAAATGTTAACATATTTTTACCATATGACCCAAAATTCCCCTCCTGGCTGTATATTCAAGAAGGAAGGAATCCTAGGTTCATATAAAATCTTGTAAGTAAATATTCTTAGTAGAATTCTTCACAGTTTAAAAAATAGAAATAATTCAAATACCCTTTAACTGATAAGTAAATACATGTATCATATTGGTAAAATGAAACTTATTTGACTATACAAAGAGAAAAAGTTCTGATGTATATGCTACCACATAGATGAACCTTGAAAACTTGATCATGTGAAAAAAAAAAAAAAAAACTAGACATATAAGGCTCTAGCTTGGATGAAGTTACATGAAATTTCTCTGAACAACATACCTAGTGAGGCAGAAAATGTGTTGGTGGTCTCCTAAGGAACAGTGGGGGCGGGTGAGAGGCAATAATCAATAGTGGGTTTGGGGTTTCTGTTTTAGATTTTGTTGACGATTGCACAACTCTGAATCCCCAACAAAAATATTGAATTGTACATTATACATGCGGAATCTGTGGAATGTGAACTAAATCTAAATAAAGCCGTCAAAAATACATAAAAAACCCTAAAATTCTCTATTCACTTTTTAAAAAAAACACTGGCTCATATTTTTTGCTTTCTGAACAAGCTATTGTATAGTCCTATAGCACTATTCTTTTTCACTTTTCTTTTCACTGGTGCTTTTTACCATTCCGAGAGTTCTGTCTGGCAAGAAATCAGCAAATACATTCTTTCCCATGTTTGGCTTATAGCCTTTGAATAACTTTGCATTCTAAGAATGAATCTCATTTTCCACTCCTTTATAAAAAGCATGAACTCATGTATAACTACTTTTGTGAAAATTTTACATTCATTTCTTTCAAATGCATTTTGAAGCCTCTAGCTATCTTGCGCACCCTTATCCCAAATCCTCTGTCCTTTATCATTAACATTATTCTTAGTTATTTGTTTTTTACACATTTATTGGTGCATTATAGTCTTACATCCTCATGCAGTTCACAGTGGTAGTGACATACATGCACACAGCACTTGGTGAGCTTCCCCCTGGCTCTCTCCCCCACTACCCTCTTCTCCATACTGGATATTGAAATTGGCATTGGTAATCCCAAATATTTACATGATGTTAGTGGAAGTGCTTCATTCATAATTCTCCCTTCCCCCCTCCCAATCTCCGTTAGACCACCTCCCTGGCTACACTGGTGTTTCTCTTCCATTATCTAAAGTCCTTCTTATATCACATTACTCCAATACCTGAGAATTACCCTATGGTAACACTTGCTCACACACTTTTCAATAGAGCATTGGGTTATGATTCTACTTAGATGTTTTCCCAGCTCTATGCAGATCAGAGTTAAAAATGAAGACCAGATGGTTTCCTTCATATTGCTCAGTCTTCATTTTATTCTTTAACTCTGTATTAAGACTCTATGTTCACATTGTTGTCATGGTGGCCACAGCCACAAACACATGAGAAACTCAGATGTCACAGAGGAGAAAAAAGGGATTATCACAGCAAATGTGACATCTCAATGAGTTCCAGTTTATACATTCCTCCTCCAAGTTAGCATACAAAGGTGTCTTTTTGCTGCAAAAGTTAATAATAAATAAATGAATGGAATTAAAGCAAGATAAATAATAACAGGTAATTACAATGGAGACTTAAGTGGGACCTAATGAGACAATTGCATGTATTCAAATTCTCTGCAGTTGCTAGAGGTGAGCTACAAGCATGGATCCAAAACTTCTAGACAGATGTGCTAACCTAACATAGTAGTTTTTATATTTAAATTTCTAGACAGATGTGCTAACCTAATATAGTAGTTTTTATATTTAAATTTCTAGACAGATGTGATAACCTAACATACTAGTTTTTATATTTAAATGGTTCCTAAATTAGGCAAAGCATTTATGAATAGTGTCATTATTCCTAATATGTAAAAGAAAACAAATTTTGAACATGTAATTAATTTGCTGACACATATTTGTTGATTACCTTTATATGTTAAGGAAAATTTTAGATACTTGGGATACATCAGTGTACAAAGAAGAAAAAAAAAGATTTTTGCCTTCGTGGAGCTCACTGATTAGCTATGTAGCATAAACAATAAATAAAGTTACCTGTGTGTGGTAACTTAGACCCAGATTCAAAATAAAAATGAAATGGGTTAGGGTTGTAGCTCAGTAGTAGAATGCTATAGTGTCATATACATTCTCTCTCTCTCTCTCTCTCTCTCTCTCTCTCTCTCTCTCATACACACACACACACACACACACACACACACACACACTTATAAATACATTATTATGTAGTATAAGTGCTATGTGAAACAGTTTAAGAAATTCTGGGTAAATGTGATAGAGATTGCAGGAAGTACTTAAATAGTATAGTCAAGTGAGGCCATATTGAGAAGGCATCCTTTGAACAGAGTAAAAAGAAGGCAGACATAACCATGTGAAGGAAGAGGGTACCAAGAAAGGAAACAGTCAGGAAAAAGGTAGATAAAACAGGTGTGCATCTGCATTTTGTACTTACGGAAGAACCAGGAGGCCAGTATTTCTGGGGCTACCTAAGAAAAAGGAACAGAAGTCAAAGATGTAGTCAGAAAAAGAAAGGAGGGGTGGGGGCAGCCTTAAAAAGGAATTTGGCTGATTTGGGCAGAGGAATGATAAAATTTGACCTAATTTTTAAATCTCTTTCTGGCTGCTTTGTTGAGAAAGAAAGCAAGAAGGTAGAGTGAAAAAAGCAGTCAGAAAGCTGATGGAATAATATAGGTAAGAAACAATGGTAACTTGTAGGGCAGTTATGAGGAAGATCCAGTCAACTGGTAGGTATATATGTGTATATGTTACATACTATGTGTATGTAAATATATATTTTAATACATATCATTTATGACATAAATGTGTATCTTTTATGTGAATTTAAATATAATATAGAGAGGTAGAACATAGTTTGACAAGAAAATGATGTTATTGTCTAAGGATATTTCTGATAGACAAAGACACTTTTCTTCATTGTATTTAAATCATTTGAAAAGTGTAAAATAATTATCATAATAGTCACATAGTATAACACCCT
The DNA here is from genome assembly GCA_004027655.1 of Graphiurus murinus. Lineage (NCBI taxonomy): Eukaryota > Metazoa > Chordata > Mammalia > Rodentia > Gliridae > Graphiurus > Graphiurus murinus. The sequence continues at coordinate 238,996 of PVLC010000304.1, forward strand.
CTTTTTTTTTTCCCAGAAGAGTAGCAGGAAGAATCAGCAGTAACTGGGGCAATTGTTTTGATATGTTTAGGGAAGTACATAGGCATATTATTTTTGCCTTATCATAATCATGATCTGTTGTTGGAGAGTCTTTAAGCAAGGCCTTCAAAACTGATGACACAGAAAATGTAGATTAGCTGCACGCCTCTTTAGTGTGAGAGTCTTGCTGTAGCTTCTGATTCAGGTGTGAGTCTAGGAGAAAACATGATCCAAGTTTTGTCACTGTACCTTAACAACAGTGACAATGAGCACTTTACCCAACCTAAGCCAACCAATTTTCTCTAAAATTTGAATGGAGTTACATTATGTTAGTTAGGTTTTCACCACTGTGACAAAATACCTGACAAGAAAATTTTAGAGGAAGAAAGGTTTGTTTTGGCTCGCAGTTTCAGAGTATTCAGTCCATGATTAGCTGACTCCAAGGCAGAAACATCATGGAGGAAGGGCATGGCAAAGAAAACCTGCTTAGGCCATGGCATCTGGAAAGACAAGAGGAGAGAGAGAGAGAGAGA